>JANBXA010000729.1:29880000-30185000 GCA_030556225.1 Cricetiscus sungorus
AATGGATCCACCTGCCAATGGTTTGGTGGTCTTTGTTTCTTATGGTTTGGGGCTCTCAAAGTAGGCTGCACACGGTACCCAACCGGATGCTTCCTGCCTACTGGGAACTCATTTGGAAGGGACCCCAGTCTGCTGGAGACTTAATTTGGCTTTTTCAAAGGCAGCTCCAGCCAGTTTTCTGGGCGAATTCCTCCTGAAGTTGCCCAAACAAATGGATTTATCATCTAACATGATGCCAGCCTACAGGCTCCGGGAGCCAGAATGCAAACAGAAAATAAAATAAATACCTTCGGATAAAGGAGGTGGCAAAGCAGCTCGCTCTGCCATGGTGTTTGCCAGTGACACCCTGCTAACCCCAATGGCAAGAAGGAGTGTTTGAAGATTAATTTTTAGAATGAAAAGCAAATTCCATCATGTAAATTTTCTTATCATTTGAAATTCCTTGTATATTTACCCATTGTTTTCAAGTGGAATAAACAAATCAATCAACAAGCGCACTAATGGTCAGGAATTTTAGCTATGACAATCCATCAGGTGATAAATGGCCACAGAAGGGTGAGCATTTTATATTGGGCACATAGATGAGCACCCACTATGTGCAGCACATCATGTAAGACATGTCACATATATTTAACACCATGTTTTGATACTGTTATACACATTCAGAGAGGTTAAGTGTTTTGCCCAAAGTAGCACAGTGATTACATAGCCAAGGCAGAATTCAAAACTGGATCAGCTTAGCTCCAAAATTATGATCTTTCTATCTTTGGGGTCACTACTATTTGGATTCTGAGCATCCCTCCCTGTGAGTGTTTGTACTCATGTCAACTGAATGGCTGACTTATTGTCCCCTGCCTGCCCTCTCAGAGCCAGCAGCACTCTCATATGGGAATGAGCATCTTATCCGTTGCAGGTCCTCGGGAGCATCCCATGTCCTGCCCGAAATCTATTAGTGAGATGCAACTTTCTATCTGCCCAAGAAAGAAACCAGACTCCCTGACTCTTAAAATCAAAGCATACCCAGTCCCCGCGTCCCCGTGTCCCCAAGGCAAAAGGCAGTTCTGCCCAGTTGCCCAGTAAAGGAATTGGGGCATCACCATGGTGTTTTTGTTTTTATTTTCTTTTGAGTTCACGGGGAAGGGCGCTCAATGACCACACACCCTTTGTGAAAATAGGTGTTTCAATTGGCTTCCGGGCTCCTAGCTCTACACAGTGTGGGGCAAGCAGATTAAGTCTGCCTGAGGACTGGTTGAAGCCTCGGGATTTCCGGGTGGATTTTGGGGCCTTTCAATTACTAGATCACTAGATCACAGTGCAGATTGGCAGCCTTAGTTGCTTTTCTTCTCCTTTGCATCAAAACCCAGATGTTTATCCGCCATTTGTCAGGCTTAGGCTTTTAAAGCGCCATTGTTGTGGGTTGTCCAGGGTGCGATAAATCCCAGCATTTTTGACCTTCATTCCACAACTTGACTTCAATATCTGCTAATTCCTTTTTATGAAACAAATTGCCTCAATCACCTTCCCATTTAAGCAACTGCAGCTTAAATTGTTTTTGTTCTTTCCTAAGTTCTTTGTCCAGATTAAATGCTGTTGCGTGGAACGCACTGCTCTCTGCTGAAGTGGGAAGGCGGATTCGATTAGTATAGACGCTGGAATAGGGTAAGTACTGTGTCAGTGTCCTCTCTAGAAGAGGTGACACATCGAGGGATATTAAGAATGGCCATTTAATGTAAAATCTCAGATAATACATGAGTTAAATGGAGAAAATGAGAGAAAAGCTTTTAAGCATTCTCCCAAGACAGATTGCAGAATAATATTATTGGACACGGGAGGGGGCTGATTGACACCGTCGGGAGGCCATTATCGAAGTGGTGTAGAATCATTACGGCAAAAAGCATCTCAGAGCTGAGGCTTAGGAGAGGCAACACATAATGAGTTATCAATAGCAGACTGGTGATTGGGTTATATTACGTTCAGAACAGAAACTTCCTGTTGCGTAATTCGAATCTGGCATTCTGATGAATGGTCCAGAGTGGAGCCCCGCTTCCTCTGTCAGTAATCGGGAGTAATGGGCATGTCAGGAGGGAAAGAATGTCAGGAGAGTCACCAGGCAATGTTTGCAGTTTTCTGTGGACCAAGGATTCAACAAATGCCCTTAAAAATCACTATCAGTTCAGTAGAACTATTTGTAAAAACCAGAGGCAGCTCTCACAGCTGGCTATCTTCGATTCTAAGCCAGTATGTTAAAACATTACTTATCTTCATTACTGGAGCTTTGGGATGCCTAAACCATGGGTGTCAAGATAAGTGTGAGCATCCACCTTATCCCAGACTCTATGCTGATGCCCATAAAACTGCCAAGAGACCAACGTCCTCCTCAGTGCACAGTCAGGAGCTGTGGGTCAGAGAAAGGATACAACTCCAATTTGCAGTTTGGAGATGGAAGATGAAGTTGGGATTTGATCTTACCTTGTATGACTTAAATCTCAACTTTCTACCTTACCACATCATTTGTGTGTGTGTGTGTGTGTGTGTGTGAGAGAGAGAGAGAGAGAGAGAGAGAGAGAGAGAGATGGATACATGGATGTATATGTGTATACATGTACTTTCAGGCATACACATGTGTGCAAATGTATACATGCATATTTATATGTGTGTATATGCCTATGTGAATGTTTATGCATGTATATACACACATGTATATGTCTATGTGTGCATACATATATGTATGTGTATATACATGTCTATGTGCGCACACATGTGTATATATACATATGTGTATGTGCCTATGTGCATGATGTGAATATATTTATGCATACATATAGGTATACATGAATATACATATATGTGTTTATGTTATGTGTTGCCCCAGGACAAGGACAGATAGAGGTAAAGGGACCTTTTCACTGCACACCCTGCTGTGGTTTACAATGTCCCACTGGGGGTAGGAATTAGGTATTTAATAAAACCAAAAGCCTAGGGAGGGCATGGGTCAGCAGCATCTTGTGTCCTATTGACATCTGACCTGGGACTCCTCCTGGGAATCACCTGTGATAGTGTGTGATGTGGGAGGCTAGAATGCCAACTAAAAGGAAAGCAGGGAGGTAGTGAGCAAGTGAGGAACAGGCTGCCACCTGTGCAGTGTTCCAAGGCTGTTCAAAGGAAGCTAGACACAAAGGTATTGATACAGAAAGATGTCCAGTATTAAAAGCAAAAGTCAGGACAGGGGAGATGGCTGAGTGGGTACAGTTTATGAGGACCAGAATTCAGATTCCCAGAACCCATGTAAAAACCAGGTAGATATGACAGTCCACCTGTAAATCCAGTTTGTGTTTGGTAGAAACGGGAAATCCGCAGAACAAACTGGTTAACCAGGCTAGCTGAAATGTTTAACTAGTTCTGTGAGAGACCTGCCCCAGTACGAAGTGGAGAGCAACTGAGAAAGTCAATGGATATCAACCTGAGGTCTTCACATGCACACACGAACACACACACACACACACACACACACACACACACACACACACACACACACAAGAATGAGAAAAGGAAGTCAATGGAGATCAACCTGAGGTCTTCACATGCACACATGCACACACACACACACACACACACACACACACACACACACACACACACAAGAATGAGAAAAGGAAAGCCATAAGCTCTACCTGTGATCTCAGCTATCTTTTAAAGAATGTGTTTATGTATACAAGTGTTTGCCAGGGAATGGACCCAGTGCCTTATATAAACTATACATACTCTACACTGAACTACACCTTATGTAATTTTGTATAAATATGTATATAGAGATGTACTTTTATATGTGTATAAGTTGTGCATGTGGGTGTCTGTAACTATATATATAAAATATATAAATTACATATTTTATATCTATATTATATGTTTATAGAAAATATTCAGAGATCATTTTTTTTCTGAGACAGGGTTTTTCTGTGTAGCCTTGGATGTCCTGGAATTCACTCTGTAGACTAGGCTGGCCTTGAATTCACAGAGATTCACCTGCTTCTGCCTCCCAAGTGCTGGCATTAAAGGCGTGTGCCACCACTGACTGATTTAGAGATCAGAGATAAGAAACAGAAAGAATTGGTTATCACTGTGGTGGGGGGAACCCAGGGCTCTTGGATGGAAGCAAGGTTTTTTTGTCCTCATAGACTTCTACATTTCTGAAGTTTTTATAAAAATGGGTAATATTTCATTACAAAATCTTCAGTCTCTGCTGACTTTATTTTTATGCCTTTCTATATCATCTAAGTGTTTCATGGTAAACACATTCATTCATAGTATATACTTGGTATTTAAAAATATTATAGTCTGTAACAGTTCCTGAAGAAGTATACTGTTCAGATTGCAAAAATCTCAACTTTATTGAGATCTAGTTCACATACCATAATATTTACCTGCTTAAAGGGCTGCACCCAGCAGTTTTTAGTGTATTGGGAGTTATGCAATGATTTTGGCAACTCGACTTTACGCTTCTTCATTACCCACAAGGAGCAAGTTTTCAGAAACATCTTTCATCATCTCATTCCTCACCCTCAGCACTGGTCCAGAACTGCATCCTGTTCCCAGAGATTTCTGTTTCTGAACATTTCATATAAATGAAATTTACAGCATGTGGTGTCCTTGTTGACTAGAATGCACCCCACCCCATCCCCCATCCCCTACCCCCACTCTACACCTCATGCTTACCTTTTCAAAAACTGGCTTCCAGCTGGTTATACACTTTTGGAAGGAAGTGGAAACTTTAGATGTGGCCTTAGCTGGAGGAAGTAGGGTAATGGAGGCGGGCCTTTGAAGGGTATACCTGGCCTACAGCCTCACCCTCTCTGCTTCTGTCTGCTATAAGATAGGTCCTCTCTACACAGGATTCACCATAATCCATGGAGTAAAAGACAATGCTTTAAAGTCATGAGCCATGGTACACGATTCTTTCCTTTCAGTTGCTTTACTGGAGGGGGTCATGAAAGTGACCAAAAATCTGATTTATATGTGGAGTCTTCTAGGGTTGGTTTATTTTCCTTAGCATCATGCCTGCAAGGAGTATCCATGGCATAGCATTTTTCAGCATTTTGTTCCTTTTGGAGGCGCAATAATAGTCTACTTTGTGACTCTGCCATCATTGTCCAGCACTCACCATTTGATGGACACCTGCATTGTTTGTACTTTGGGTCTGTAATGAATGATGCAGCTACGCACACATGTGTGCACAAGATTTGTGGCAGGACTGCTACACTGAATGCTAATTCTTCATTTATCACTTAGAGAAACCATGTAATTATTTGTCCAAGTAATTGTACCATCCCAAAACATCCTAAAATCACATGAATCCATTTGTTATGGTTTGGACGTGTCCTCTCCCGTCAAGCTCATGATCTGGGTGTAGTCTCCAGATAATGGTGCTAGCTAAGGAGGTTCAGAGAGTGAAGAGAGATGGAGGATGAAGGACCAGGTGAGACTTGGATTATATTATCTGTGGCCACTATTGTTTCTCTCTGTTTATTTCTTGGTTTTTTTGTTTGTTTGTTTGAGATAGAGTTTCTCTGTGTAACAGCTCTGGCTGTCCTGGAACTTGCTCTGTAGACCAGGCTGGCTTGGAACTCACATAGATCCAGCCTCTGCCTCCTGAGTGCTGGGATTAAAGGTGTGGGCCACCACTGCCTGGCCCCACTGTTTTGTTGTCAGCTGTGCTGGGAACACTGTCCTCTGCCATGTGCTCCTGCCACCATGATGTTCTGTCCAAGTGTATGGTGCCAAATGAACACAGTGTCACCCTCTGAGACTGTGAACCAAAATAAGTGCTCTCTCCTATTCTTGTTTCTGCTTGGGATTTTAGTCATAGGGACATAAAAAAAAGAACTACAACAACAACAACAAAAAACAAACAACTAAGATGTCATTCCTATTAAAATGTCAGGGGACCAAGAATGGCAGTGCACATCTTTAATTCCAACATGCAGGAGCTGGCAGATCTCTGTGATTCTGAGGCCAGCCTGGTCTACAGAGTGAGTTTCAGGACAGCCAAGGCCAGGGCTGTTACACAGAGAAACAAAGTCAGGGGAAGTCATGACCTTACAGTTGAATGGGAAAACTCTCTCCCCATCATTTCCCTCCCCTTCCTTCCCTCCGCAGTTTCATGCACACCCCTCTCAGTAACTTTCGTCACACCCCTCGTTTTCACATAAATATGCTCATAACATACATGCTGCTGTGTGATGGTCCCTGCTTGTTTTATATGAGCTCTCCAAGATCTGTACAGATATTTAAATTACTAAGAGAGGGCATAGTAGATAAGAGCACTGGCTGCTCTTCCAAAGCACCCAAGGTAGATTTCCAGGAACCACATGGCCACATGGCAGTTCACAACCACCTGTAACTCCAGTCTTAGGGGATCCAGCGCCCTCTTCTGGCTTCTTCAAGCACCTAGTACGCATGTGGTGCACAGGCATACATACATGCAGGCAAAACACTCATGCACATAATAATTTTTTTATTAAAAAATGTTTAAATGACTTGGGTTAGCTTTTATAGGTCTCTCTACGTTTCTCCTAGAATCTGGAGCCCAGTTGTCATCCATGGAACCATTCTGGCTTACTTTATGTCAGAGCTAAATTCTGCTCACACACCCCTTCCTACCCCTGCTTGGGGCCAATTTTCTTAAAGTTCACTGTGATCCTAGGACAGACTTTCAGAAGGTAGATCATGATCACTGACAAGCTCATTGTCCCAGGGTCTCTATGTCACATTTGTCAAACAAGAATAAGAAACATCCTGTACTCATAGGAAGATGGTGAGGTGGGCGGGGACAGAGTCTTCGGCTGTGTGGCCCCCCAGCCACTCCCCATCACTGTTAGCTAGAGGCTTAGTCTGGAGGCACAGACCCAGGAGAAGCTGGCTTTAGTGTAATTCTCCTCAATGTGAAACTGTCTGGTAACTAAATAGTTCCATGTGTGATCACTGGGGACTCCCAGCCCCAGGAGTTAAGACCTCAACCTAGGAGAGTTGGGTAGGGCTACAAGCCCTAAGCCTTACTCTTTGATTGAACTAAAATTGCAAAATGAAGGGTAATCGCAATAGCAGGTCATTATCCATTCAACCCAGGCTGGGCCATCACGAAGGATATTGATATAGCCACAAAAATGAGTCCAGATCCCAAGGCTAAGACCTCAAGAGAAGCCAGGCAGATGGGAAAGAGTGAAAATTGCCGTCAGAATTGAGAACATGAAGCCTACAATTGTTGATTTGTAGCTGCTGCCCTTGTCTGGAGTATGAGGAGCCCACTGTGTGCATCATGGTGAGTATTTGCCGAAAAATATCTAGCGGCCAGCCAGCTTCCAGCTGAGGTGCTCATCCCTGGCACTTAACCAGTCCCTACTTCATCTTTGACAAAGTCATAGATGAACTGTGATTATTGGACCCTGTAAAATGATCAATAAATATTTGTTGAATTGTATAGAATCAATTGGACTTTTATTTACTTGTTAACTCCCAAAGCCAATGGCAGACCCTTAGTTAACGCCCTTTGGATATGCTAATGAGACAGAAACATTGACTAGGCCATCAATTTAGGGAGCTATAGATCTGCTGATGGTGACTGGGCGGGGACTGGTTGCCATAGATCAGCCATGGCTGTGGGCTCTACTGAAGACATAAAGCTGGAGAAGGGTCTGACTAGCTGACCCTCTTTTGCTTTGGTGGCTGATCTCAATGCTGGGTCTTGTGTATATTTGGCATCCGGTACATTGTACGTCTCCTCTTTTGTCCTAACTTCTCAGGGAAGATTCTGCCTTGCTTACCAACTCAAAGCCTTCTGTGATCCCAGGGGGGAGCTAATGTTCCCATGATTCTTATACTTCATCCTCACTTCAAAACAGAATTAAGTTGTGTTTGTTATTGCTTGAATTGAAATGGGCCCTAATTCACTTTGTTGGTTAGCTTACAGCTGAAATCAAAACCGGTTCCCTGCTGCTTATAAAAAAATAAAAAAAAAAAAAAAAAAAAAAAAAAAGAAAGAAAGAAAAAAAAATGAAAGAGAAAAAAAGCAAAAAAGCAAAAAAAAAAAAAAAAAAAAAAGCAAGGAGAGAGAGAATGCTCGGTGGCCAGATCAAGTTTCCACTGTTACATTTATTCATTTCCTGTAAGATGATCAGGCTATCGGTTTCACAGAGTGGTGGAGACATGTCTAAAGATGTGGGAAGAAAGAGCTGGGTCACGTAAGTCCCAATATACCTTTTAGACAACTTATGACGAGAAAAAGGAACTCTACAGAGATCATGGCAGGCTGCAGCAGCAGCCAACAGTCACCACAAGGCTTTATTTCACACCAGTGCTGTGCATCGAAATTTTGTCAGCAAAGCTGTGGTCAAGGTAGCCACTTGAATACAGGGCCACCACAACTGCCACAATAGTGTGTTACGGGCAAGTTTTTCCCGCCGCCAGCCTGCCCGCCACTGGTCTGGTGTGATGGCCCCAAATAACACTCAGAGACTCCGTATTTGATACAATCCTGTTGGCCAGTTACCATTATTGTTTATGGGCTAGCTCTGTCTTAATTATTAACCCATTTCTACTTATCTAAGTATTTCCACGTGGTCATCTTATGGGGAGCCGCGGCTGGCGTCTTCCTTCCTCCCCGGTCTACATCTTGACTCCTCCTTCCCGCTTCCTCTTTCCACCTCCTGGTCTCCTAGCCCCACTTATCTTGTTTCTTATTGGCCACAGGCTTTATTAATTAATCAGTATGAGAAACATATATACGAATAACATCTCCCATCAATAGTGTAAGTGAAATTTGGAAATCAGGGATTGTACAATGTCCATGCTAGTCTGTATCACCTTGACACTAACCTAGACACATCTGGAAAGGGACTCTAATTGATAATTGTTGCCACAGGATTGGCCTGAAGGAAAACCTGTGGTTCCTTTTCTCATTTGCTGATTGCTGTGGGAATGCTCAGCCCTCTGGAGGCAGTGTCATCCCTGGGAAAGTGATCTTGGATGGTGTAACAAGGCAGGCTGAGAAAACAATGGGGAGCAAGTCAGTGAGCAGCAATCCTCCATGGCCTCTGCATCAGCTCCTGCCTCCAGGTTCCTTCCTTGACTTTGTGGGATGGCAGACTATGGAAGCAGGCTGGAATACATGCTTTCCTCCTCTGGTTGGTTGCCTTTGGTCATGGTGTTTATTATAGCAGTAGAGACCCCAACACAGTGTCAGGTTCTTAAGTTGTTCTGCCCAGGGACCCTATCTACCAAAACAAATCACCTAGCTATGTTGACTTCAAAGGCGACAGAATATGTGGTCCTTTCTTGGGTTAGGAAAGGGAAATTAGCCAGAAATCATAGTGGATGGCAGAAACTACTACCTCAGATCCCAGATCCGTAAGGGCCCATGCATGAGTGAATTGATAGGTCCAACAGAGTAAAACCTTGATGCCTGAAACCTGGACATAGGCTGGAGCTTCTGTGTTCAACTTCTGCCAGTTCCTGGTTTCTCACCTTCCTCCTCCTCTCAGCTTTACCCTTCCACCCCATCTATTCCTGAATGTGCAAAGCACTTTTCTCATGGGTGTGAGCTTGAGGGAGGCACTATGTCTGACTCTCACCAATGACCCAAGGCCAAGACATCTTTCTCTGGGAGTCTCACAAGTTTGTATCTGACAAAAGCCAGATTGAGGAGCTCTTCCAGCAGGTACTGAATGAGAACAAAGGACTTGAACAGATACTTTACAAAGAAGACAGATGAATGCCCACAGACACACTGCTCATCAGCATCAGTTGTCAGGAAAATGAGAACTAACAGCTCGCTGACACCTATTACACACCCACTAAAGAGATAGACAGTGTTAAATATAGACAAACATGTGGAGCATCCTGAATGCTCATCCTTGGGGATGATAAGTCACTACGGTGGAAGCTGTGGGGTTTTGTATATATACCTGAACATACAATGTTTTTGTGGAAATGAATTTACAGTAACATTAGCCTTTCAGTTATAGATATTTACCCAAGAGATAGAGTCACATGATTTCTAAAAGAATTGTGTAGGAGTGGGCTGGAGAGACAGACTAGTGGTTAAGAGTATTTGTTGTTCTTTCAGAGGACTCTGGTTCAGTTCCCAGAACCCACATGGGTGGCTCATAACCACCTATAGCTCCAGCTCTATGGGTTCCCATGCTCTCTTCTGGCCTCTGAGGGTACTCACATACATGTGGCATGCACATGAGTGTGCATGCATGAGCACACACAGAGAGAGATATGTATAGATACTAAAGCTGTGTAAATGCAGTATAATTCATACAGCCAAAAACCCCAAACAGCCCTGCTGTTCATAATAGGAAAAATGGATAAACAACCCAAGATTTGATCTGGTAACATAATTTAGCAACAAAAATAGATCTAATTGTTGGTATAAAAAAAACATCAAATACATTCCCAACACATTATACCTAGTGAAAAAAAAACTTTATACAATGAAGGATATAGTATATGAGTGCATTTAGAGTTAAGAAAGTTCTAGAATGAGTGAAATTAATTCATGATTTATATTTTGAGTGGGAAGAATCTTTGCTTCTGTGGTGTAGAGTGAGGAATTGCCTGGGAAGCAAAGGGAAGGAACTTGCTTGGTACCTCATAGTCTGTGTCTGGAGGAGATGTGTGCTCTGTGATGCAAATGCATTTCTTAAAACACACAAACATACATACAACATGCATGTCATAATCAGTATAAATTCTTAGAAATACTGCAGGTAAATATTGAGCCCCGCTGAAGTTAGATATGTTTAGAGCTGGAGTACGTTAATGTCTAAACCTGCTTTGCAGTACGCAGCCATGAACGTATGGTGGATTGATGGGTATAGAGGATGGGTGTACAACAAAACAGATGTAGTGAGATTCTGTGTGCTGAGTCAGGTGCTGTGCAAATATAATTTCTTTAATCTGTGCAAGAGAGGAAGACATTCCATGGGTTCTGGGACAGGGCCTGCTTGACTGGGGTCAAACTTTGCCCCAAATCTGCTGTATGGCTTGGACAGGCTTCTTAGGGACACTGCTTGTTCTTCTTGGGGAGCCATGTGTACTAAGACAGGTTACATGTATAAAACCCCTGTTCTCCAGTAAACACCAGGCCACTTCAGCCACTTAATTTATTTTTCTATTGTCAATCTGACTTTCTGAGGATGGACAACTTGAGGGCAGCTTTACATTGTCATCCCAAAGCCCCAAGTCTGCAGTATGTACTGGAAACTCCTGTTCCCATAACACAGCACCAGGCACACTGTAGTATTTCCAAGGGGTGTATGGAACAGAATTAATGGGGCTGCCATGGCATACACGGTGGAACATGTTCTCTGAACAACAGTCACCAGAGGAGAACTCACAAGAAACGGGTCCAAGAGGACTCTGATGGAGTGACCCAGTCAACACTGTTCATTTGACCCTGTGTTGCTGAGCTCTGGGGAAAAGGTGAGGGACAAGGTGCCTAGCCCAGTGGCAGCTATGAAGATAAAGAAGTGTGTGTGTGTGTGTGTGTGTGTGTGTGTGTGTGTGTGTGTGTGTCTGTCTGTCTGTCTGTCTGTCTGTCTCCAAAGCAGCTCCCTCCTTTACTCCACACATACTAGAAACATAGGATTGTTAAGTGTGCAGAGGCCAAGCTCCTGGGTGCTTTCTTTTAACTTTAGCTGAAGTGGGGATGTTCAAGAAAGTCTTTCTGATTTATGTAGTAGTTGTATTTGATACACCCATTGCCCTGAATCTGGGGGAGGAAGGGAGCAGCTGAGGACCATTCACACAGCTATAAAAGCAACTACATTAAGTGCCATAGAATGGCTAAAATTTGCCTGAGACCCCATTAGATTAAGAGTGTCATAACCCTCTCATCACAACAGGAGATTTGAAAGGGAGTCTCCTGAAATGGACAGTGTGACCCTGGCAGGCCTGCTAGGTGACACCACCCTGTGAACTGTGCTTAGAGCCCCCCAATCCCCGCGTGCCCCTAGAAGTTTTCTGTGGCCCAAACATCTGCTTCCGAAGTATTGCAAAGCAAGGCATGGTCCCTGGAGCTCCATTTCTTGAACTTTATTATTATTATTAAATATTATTCTCTGGTCGTTTTTAAGCATACGCATCATCAGGAAAAACTGTCATTATCAGTTCCTAAGATGTGTGCCTAGTAATTTAGTCTGGTAGCATCATTGCAGATAAATAAATTCCTGTGTGAACTGGGCCAGCATACTGGCTATGCCATCTGAGAATGGTGATCCTCTGTGAGCCTCTGTTCCCTCGTCTGTAAAATGGGGCTGAGAACAGCACCCTTTGGTTAAATGTGAATGAAACCAAGGCGCCAGGCTCAGCACCAAGCTCTTAGGAGCATTGGTATGCTAATGATATGGGCATAATGATGATGGATGGCCTGGTTGCTGGGGTTAAGGAGTCTTCAGCATGTTGGTAGGAGGTCCAGCTTTGCCTGCAAATAGTTCTGAAGTGGAATAGAGAGCCAGGCGTAGGTGATCATAGAGGTCTGAATGGCAAGGCAAGGGGCCACCCATCTATGGGGTTGGGGACAGGGAGAACTGGAAGTTCTTTCAGAGTAAAGTGCATATGAGTTGGCCTTGGAGAAAGTGTGGGTAGACTGAGCCTCGGAACATGGAAGGGCTGAAGACAGGACTGCCACACCCAGGGTGCCCGACTGAAGGGCCAGCTGCACTTTCTCAGGCTTGAGCTGTCAGGCATCACCTTTGGATTTGCACCAGGAAGCCCTGTGAGTCGAGGTGTGAAGACTGGGTCAGGGTGGAAGTCCTTCTAGGAAACATGGCAGTGTTGCTTTTCTGGATGGACTGATGGACAGATGGGTGGGAGGATGGATAGATGGGTGGATTGATGGATGGGTGGATAAATGGATGGATGCATGAGTGGGTGGATAGACAGATCTCAGACTAGAATACACCTTCAAAGGTCACTTGAGAATAGATGTAGAAGATCCTTAAACCATGGACTGAGATGAAATCTCTATACCCCATGAATTAGCATAATCTTCTAGAAATAGCAATAATCCTGAGTTCAAATTTCCTCCTGGCTCCCTGTTAGCTGAGTGACCTTGAACAAATTCTACACTCTTCTGGGCTTTAATGACTTTCTTTTGTATGGGAGCAATGACTCTCGTCTCACAGGATATTTGAAGATTGAGTGAATGACCTGGGACTTCTTGAGCTATAGATCTGGTGCCAGGTACAGAGCAAGGATGTCTTTGAATTTGTGTAGTTTGGGGACAACACCCTTTCCCTATCTCTGGTGCTGTCATGTGACACGGTCAGGTGTTTCCCACTGGGAGGCATCTAGTGAGATGACTGACCTAGAGAAACTGAGTTTAAGAAGGGTGGTAGAGACTGGGTACTCTGGGTGCTGGATGGGGGTGGGGTGGGGAGCTGAGAGCTGCGTGCTAGATAGAGTTTATGTGTGTCTGACGGTATAGAAGCCCACTTTGGGATTAGCTGACATCACTCACATTCTTGCCCTGATCAATATACCCCATTGTCTAAGGGTCATTGGAGGACTGTAGCTTGTCTTAGTCTGGAGTTGCCATGTGAGTCCTTTCAATGGGCCTCTGATGAATAACCACAGTCAAAATAGACCTTGCTCCAATCTCTACCACTCATGGATTACCGCCCAAGTCCCTGCCTCTGTGATGAAAACCTGGTGCACCCAGCCTTCTCTCTACTCACCCTGGGACTCCAAAACCTAGGCGAGAAACCACCTTTTTGCACTCAATCATAACAAGCTGCCTTAATCATAAATTAAGTTAGAATGCCTGTGCCCACCAGATGAGCTAGCAAGACACCCCTTGGCCTTGCCATAAATTAACTCGTTGATCAAATTTTAAATGAATTATAAAAGTAGAAAATTAAATCTGGCTAAATTAGGGGCTTCCACAGATATTTGAATGAGGCTGAAGCTGCCAGCTTGGAGTTCAGAGCTGTGCAGATTTAGCCCAAACTTCTGTGGATGACTTCCTGCCTGTGCATCCTCAGTCAGCCTCCCAGAGTTCTCCACTCTAGCCCCACATCGCAGCCAGTTAATGTCTGGGTAACTTTCACAAGGGCCAATCTCTCTAGGTGTACTGAGCAGATGAACTTTAACTTATTAATTTTAAACTCTTTATGGTGATTTACACAGGAGCTGAGAAAGTAGGAAGCTGACTCCACATATCCTCAAGCTTCAAGAAAAAAATAGGCTGAGAAATTGAATCACTGCGCTGTGCAGGAGATAATCTGGGGTATTGCTCGCTAAACTTCCCACAGTTTGCCCATCTCTGATTCACTTATTCGCTTGTTTCTGGGAAGATAAACAGAAAAAACACCCAGCATTTTTGTGTGTGAAATTAGGCATCCCTTTGTAATGACGAGATGATCATCATGTTGATGATGTTTTTCTTTTGGAGAAAAAAAAAAGGGGGAGGACTTTAAAAAGCCCTTGCATATCAAAACCTGCTTGCAACTTTAACACCCATATAGTGTAGAGAAAATGATCATGATTTCAAAGAGGTCCTTTGGTTCTTGGAGATGACCCATCCCAATGTGCTACCAAACAGACCTGGAAGACTGTGCACACAGAGCATTGTGAGGGTGGGAAGGCCTTCTGGCTCCTAGCCAGCATTGTTGGGATACAGTGCTTCCTCATGTTGCAGGGAACAGACAGGGAAGGGGGCCATGGGTAGCGGTCAGGAGTGAGATAAATAGCACCTTCACAGGGAGAGGTAAAGTATGGGCTGACTTAATCTTAGTGTCACATTGCCACATGATCCAGGACCTCCCGGCCAGTCCCAAGAGAATTACCCAAGGATTATTAACACCTTCTCTTGGTCTGATGCCATTTTGAAAATGACAAAGCAGATGAGATAGAGGCTGAAGAAACAATTCCATCAGGAGCTTCAAGTAGATTTCATATTTACCTAAGACATGCTACCTTGAACTGGAAGACACCGAGATTGATGAGACTCAGAGCCCTAGGGAAAGATGAGACCAACCTGAGAAAATATAACAATTGCTATCTGAGTTCATGTGTGTGCACCTTAATGATGCCACTTAAAATCGCAAAAGAACTCAGGTAATCTTAAAGCTCAGATGCATCTAACAGTAACAGTGGCAGTAATTTAAGGGTGGTACCCAGTGTTCTGGCCAGAGAAGGTGTTGTGGACTGGACGTGAAATGTTCCCCCACAGGCTTGATTTGAGTGCTTGGTCCCTGGCTGGCTTTGCTATGCTTTGAGGTTGTGAGAACTTTGGGAGATGGGGCCTAGCTGGAGCATTAGGTCACTGAAGATGGGCCTTTAGGGTTATATCATCCCTGGCTATTTCCTGCCTTGTTTTCTGCTCTCTGTCTACCCTGGAGTAAGCAGTTCTTCTACACCATCACAATGTTCTGCCCAGTGGGTGGTACCAAATGCCCAGGGCTTGAAACCTCTGAAACCATGAGCCAAAATAAAAATGCCCTCATCTAAGCTGCTTCTGCCACACTTGTTCACAGCAGTGATGAAAGTCAGTGACAGAGATGCTATATGGCTGTTGTCACTACTCCCTGTGGCCAGTGTTTGTAGCTACAGCCCATGAGTGGGCATCAAAGCCAACATGACAAAAACACACTTGAGATGTCACTATTTCTTAAACATCCAAATCAAAATCCAAAGAGTTGTCTTCCTTTCCTTGCAGTCAGTGGGAGGGATCACTGGTCCCCACATGTGTTCTCAAAGGACTCTTTGGTACTTGCTCCATCCTTCCCTCTATAAGTTAGAAGTATCAAAGGGAACAGACACACTCCAAGGGAAGAGCATGAGGCATCTCTCAAAGCAAGAGAGAATGCTGCTGGAGCCACATTGTAAACTGGTTCCATTTTACTGTAAGTAGGCACTGCTCTGATACAGGGCGGGCCAAAGGGTGGACCCCACGTCCTGAAAGCCCAAGAAAAATGGGAAGGCATCACCTTTCCACGACCTCCTTGCCACTTGATGGCAGATGAGCTTCCAGGTGCCCCAGATCACATTTGGAGATGCCAAACAGAGGGACCCACGGGAATTGTGATGTACAATGAAACTGGTTTAATCAACCAGAGGTGGTTTAAGAGGGGGCCAGAGTTGACTGACCACTCTGCCTGGGAAGACAGGGTGACACAGAGTTGTTTAGATCAAGCAAAATCCTCTCCCATCAGCCCTTCAAGATAATGAGGAAGTGAAAAGACAGTTCATTAATGGTCTCATCAGCACAACCCAAGCCTTGCTCACATATGGATAGCTTCTGCCTTTGCTTTATCTCCGCTTTCCAGGCAAAGGACATACAGTAATTTCTCAGCTTTTCATTGTGACTCATAGTAAAAAATGAAAGTACATCTTGCTTTGCAGTCATACACACACACACACACACACACACACACACACACACACACACACACGCACACACACACACGCACACACACGCACACACACATGTAAACATGGATGCCATGTGCACAATCCTGAAACAAATGTATGTAATCATACTGACAATTCTATATGCAGTTTACTTCGAGCCTCTCTTTTCCAGGTAAGCTTACGTTGTGTTTTTATTGCCAGTCATGGACCATTCCCTTAAATTTGATGCCCACTCGTGGGATTTAGCTGTCACTGGCCACAATTCATCTTGATATTTTATTTACCTGGGATCATTCCCAGGTAGACACTTTTCTTTGAATTTTGCCCTTTGAGCTGCTTAGAGCTGGGGCCCAGGACACATTGGGACTGAACTATTGTTATGGGGTTATTGTGCCGGAGTTAAAAGTAGGCCCATGAGAGGCTTGGGGGTCATAAAAATGATGAGGCCACACAAATGATGTCTGCCAGCAGAGGAGAGAAAGTTGTTAGAAATAGCAGTGGGGAGAAGCCCTGATGTGCTATTGCAGGGGTGGCTATGAGCTGCTCCAGCACCAGAGTTCTCCAGTGTTCTGCAGTCACACGGCTTTGAGGAGTCCCACACACGTCCCACCTGAGTCTTCTGTCCTGGGGAGGGTTTAGAAGCATCCGTTACCTCTACCCGATAAATGCCACTATCAGCTTTCTTCTCTCGTGGCAAGGAAAATAGTCCTCGGATAACACCAAATGTCCCCCAGGAAGCAAAACTGTCACCAGTTGACTTGTTGATCAAAAGTAAGGCTGGGTAGAATTGCAACTTGAAATTGAAATTGTCAATATATGGAATTTTGCTTTAGATTTTTTTATTTTCAAAACTGAACTTTAATACATACATTTATATGTTATTTTAGATATATGTTTGCATATTATTTAATGTATACTAGACAAAGGTCTCCCTGGTAAGGACATCGAGCTTCCTGAAGTCAGAGGAAAAAGAAAGCAATGTGTCTCTCTGATCTGTCTCTCACAGGAGCAAGGGCTGGTGGTGTGTGTTGCTGGAGGTGTGAGTCCAGACACAGACAGGTGCATCTTGGATAATAGTTGTTCCTTCCTGACTGCCTTTTTATGATCTCCGTAGTTTCATGTTTCTATCCACATGGTTTGGGAGAGTCCACGCTCAGCCTAGGAATGAAATGAGAATGTGAGAAGGCCAAATGGCATTTCCTATTCCTTGGACCTACATTTAGCTCAGAGGTGGGCCATGAGCCCTCCTGAGTTAGTTGCAGACAGACCCTGGTATGGAAGAAGCGTGGTTATGGGACATGAAAGCCTGGACCATTGGGAGCCATAGGTGCTTGACTGAAGGGAGAATACAAAGAGGAGGGAAAGAGTGGGCCCCGCTGTCATTGCCTGTGATGGCTTTGGCAGGAAGCTGGTCCCACCCAGGACTGCTAACATCACCACCTATGATGGCTTCAGTAGGAAGCTGGTGATGCCCAGGATTCCTAGATGCTAAAACACGCAATAAATTCCCATTTTCACTGAAGGTGGAAATGGGCCTTTGTCCCTCACAAAGGAGCCCAAGTATGCCTAATTAGAAGAAAGAATGGCTTCTCTGTCTTTTTTACCTAAGCTAGGACAGGTTCAGCTTTATTAAGGATACAAACAAGTGTGTTCTTCCAGGCAGGACATAGGTACATGGCCATTAACACTGCAAAGATTCCCAAAGTCTCTTCCTGGATGGGCTACCCGGATCAGAAAGCCACTGTATGAGGCAATGAAATCTTTACACCATGTTCTAACAGGGAGAAGAGTGAGGGTTGAAATTCCCCACTATTTAACAAGCTCCTAAGCTGACCCTGACTTTCAGAAAACGAAACGAAAATGGCAGAATTATCCATCTGAAGAGCCACCACCTATGAACAAAATGAAGGCTCACCATCTGAAAGATCTCTGCAGAGACTAGATCAGTGACACATGACAAAAGCTCTTTCAAGGGATCAGGTCCTAACATGTCTCCAATTTGGGTGAGCTGAGTCTATTTGAGGGCATGTTAAGATGGGCTGCGTGGAATGCTGGGAGATGTGGCAATATACTTAATAAAAAAATGTCAAAAAGAGAAAGAAGAGAGTAAATAACAAAGGAGGGATGGGAAAGAACAATAGAATAAGAAAAGGGCTACATAAAAAAGCAAGCAAACAAACAGAAACCCAGGAGTCTGCCTGCCTGTGTCCCTCCTATCTCTGCAGAATATACAAAGCGGGAGACTTGCCTGAGAAAGACCCCTGCCTCTGCAGAGGGACGTTAATAACAGCATCTATGGGGATCTAGAGACCCATCCATCTGCCTGAGCCTGAGGTACTGCAGGGCAATTACTTGCCCAAACCACTGACAGAAGCCACCCAGAGACATCTTTTTTTTTTTTTTTTTTTTGTCTGCATTACTGACCCACGTGAAAACTGTCCCACTGTTTGATGACTCATGTTGAGCTGGTTGGCATTTGAGCAGGACTCTGGTCCCCCAGGGCTATGTGCTCATCCCTTTCCCCAACTTAATGTTGGTCCACAAATACCAAAACAGCCCTGTCTAGGGCTGTACTTCATAAACAATTGTTGAGACCCAAGGTAGACTCAATCAAGAAAGGCTATGTAAAGCAGATTAATGACATTTTGATGAACTTTTCAGCTCAATTTGAAAAGCCATGCTACGTTAACCACAGCTTCCAATTGCCCTCCAGGAGAAACTCCAGGGCAGTTAAGACCCCTCTGAAGTGCAGAATGGTCTCTCAGAGAGGCCATGAGCTGAACTGTACTCATATCCCAAGATCCTCATTGCATCCATGGTCAAGGGCAAAAGCAACTGACCCAACCAGAGAGAGCAAATTATTTCTTCAGAACACTCCAGTTCTGAGGTGCCCAAGCACAATTGATTTACACACAAAAGTAATCTAATATGGCCAACTCTTTCTACAAAGAGTGACTCAGTCTCCACTCTTTAGAAGTCATGATGGGTGTAGCAAGTGTCCTTGAATACTCTCAGTGGATAGGGTGCATTCACCATAGGAACATAGCTGTCCCCTTCCCTTGCTGAACTCTCCAGGCCCCTTCTGATGGGATTTTGTCTACTTTCCACATGGCTGTGAAGCCAGTAAGTAAAGTGGGATTTAATCTAGTGTGTGTGTGTGTGTGTGTGTGTGTGTGTGTGTGTGTGTGTGTGTGTGTACTAAGAAATAAATTTGAGGGGCTGGAGAGATGACTCAGAGATTAAGAGCAGTGGCTGCTCTTCCAGAGTTCCCGAGTTCAATTCCCAACAACCGCATGGTGGCTTACAAATGCCTGCAATGCCAGTTTCAGGGGATCTGGTGCCGTCTTCTGACTCCCTTTGGGACACCAGGCATGCAAGTGGTGCACATACATACACACATACAGATGGACACACATACAGACAAAACACTCACCATACACATTAAATAAATTCTTTAATGAGTACTTAAAACTAGGAGGAGGAAGTGCTAGGGGTCTGAGAGAGGGTGGAGAGGAGAGAGGGAAGTAGATTTGATAAAAATAATGTTTAAAATTACGAAAATAGTTTCAAATATGTAAATTCCCAGCTATGTTTAAATCCCAGAGTTCTGGTGAAGGGTCATAGTAGTGTACAATAGAGAGCGGTGCAGACTTTGGGAACGTGAACTTTTCCCTTCCACAAGGCTCCATGCAACTGCTTTCAAAAGAAGCTTAGAGAACAATATACCTGTCTACATGTTTCAAATCCCATGTATAACTTTCCAAGCCAAGGAGCCATTCACAGCTCCTTGCTGGGTAGTATCCAAGGTCAGCTTGGTGAGCTTCGCAATCCCCTAGGAGATGCCCCTCTAAGAGTATTTTTGAGGTAGTTTAGAACTAGAGAGATTTAGAAGAGGCAGGAAGTTCCACCCCCCAAACTATGGGTAGAAGCCTCCCTCCCATGGGCTGGGGTGCCAAGACTACAACAAAAGCAAAGGAGGCAAAAGCCAGCCGAGCCTCCACAGCCCCTTTCTCTGCATTGTGGTCAGCGCATGGATCAAGCCACTCCTACCTCCACGTCTTCCCTGCCACACAGATTGTACGTACGACTCTGAACCACCGCACTGGAGGTGGTCTAGACCAAACCAAATGCAGTCATAACTGAGGCCCTAATTCCCAGTGTGCCTGTGTTTGAAGACAGGGCCTTCACAAAGGTGAGTAAGGTACAATGAAGTTACAGGGCTAGAATCTTGATCTGACCCAGGCACCGAAATGCATGTTCTCCCTCCCTCTTTCTTCTCCCAGGGGGCCGTCATCTGAGGACACAGTGAAGAAATGGCCATACACAAACCAGGAAGAGCCCTCTGGCACTGACCTTGGATTTGCAGACCCTCGAATGTTAAAAACTAAAGCCATGTGATCTGCTATGGCATCCTGACTATACCCTTCTCTACCCCCAACCCAGGACTCCACATGTACAGCAATCTCTCTGAAATCATCTGATTCGTGGCTATCCGTCATCAGCCAATGCCTGTAGCATGTGAAGTCCGCTGTAAGTGGAGCCTGCAATACGCTCACAGGTAGTTGTTCTTGTCAGGCTGTTATTGTCCCTATAGATTTTGGCAAGCCTAGACATATAGTTGCCTGATTCTTTCTGGGAAGAAATCTTTTGAATCCTCAGTCACAAGAGGAAGATGATGCAGCTCTCCTGGCTGTCATGGAAGGAGCAACTCAAATCTAAGATTGGGTGCAAAGTCATAATCCCTTAGTCCAGTTTTCTGCTTTATCCTTCTCAGAACTCAGGGTTGTAGATGTCCCCAGCCCAGGGTTCCTGGGGCATCCTGAAAGGCATGGACCAGATGCCCAGAGTGTTAAAAGGCAGCCTCACACTCCCAGGTTCTAATCTCAGTCACTCCACTCACGTTCATTTCCTCGGCTGTAAATGGAATTTATACCTTAGTACATCAACAGTCTAGATGACACCGGATCTTACCGCACCATGCAGTCTGCCTCTTCTTGTTAAGCAACATGACAGACTTTCAGTTCATAAAGTAAGCATCTCAGTGTATTTAACACAAGGGCAACTGTGGGATTTGGCTGCACACGCCCTCGTGATGCTGTGTCTACACAGTGAAGTTATACTCCATGTTGGGTTTTTTTTCTTTTTAAATTAAGTTTATTGTGTCAAGAAGGGAAGAGTACTTACTGAGTCTTAGTGGCCAGATGCATGCTATGGAAAGGAAAAACTCTTCCTGCAGGATCCCACTTTCTGATCAGAGTTAAATTTCTGTTTCTACACAAACAGGTTTCTCTTAAGGGGCCTTGAAGTTTCTTAGTGACTTGACAAAAGAGTTGAACCTTTTATCGCCTCACTCTTCTCATCTGTAAAATGGGAATGATCTCCGTGGCTACTTCAAGAAATGTCTGTGAAAACTAAATGGGTTGATCCACATGAAAGGCTGAGAAAATGGGAATGATCTCCGTGGCTACTTCAAGAAATGTCTGTGAAAACTAAATGGGTTGATCCACATGAAAGGCTGAGAATGGAACACAAAGACCCAGCACCTTTGGATGACCACACTGCCAGCCATCCTCGTGTGGTGTCATGTGAACTGGGGAGATGGGACAAGGACTGGGCTTTCGTCCGCATCTTGGAGAGCTGCTGTTGTGGGGACCTTGCTGTTTGGAGTCATTTCAAGAACTGGCCACTTTCATTTTTAAGCCCCTCCCCTTCCCTGCCCTCTGCTAACCTTAACAATGCCCTGAAATGTGCCCCGAGATTGTCACAGGATAAATGCTTTTATCATGAAAAGTTGGGCTGGAGAAAGCATGGGCTGTGCTTCTCCCTGCAGCCTTCCTGGGCCCCGGGATTCTGTCCACACTCCCACAAAGGGGGAGATTATCCGTCTCTGTGAAGGGTTTTAAATCCTACAAGCCGGCCATGCAAGTGACCAGTATCAGATTATGATAACAAGATCATGTTCAGTTATAAAAACAAGTGTCGAAACTTTTCTCATGTCACTTTTCCCGGGGTCCCTTCTGAGAGGAGCTCAGCTCATTTGAAAGCTGCACTTTGAACTGAATTCATGGGGATATCTGCATAAGAAGATTTGAGGTTGAAGAATGGCTGTCATTGCCTCTCCCCATTAATATGCCTCCTAACTCGCCACATTGTAAGCCTATTGGCAGCTCACAAAGGGCTCAAATTCAAGGACAGTTATCCTAGGGCCATTGTGCTGACTTCAATTCCCGGAATATGTTCACTCAAGGAATACAGTTGTTACAATTAGATATTTTTCATGAGACATTATAAAGAACTAATGACAACCAGAAACACAATGCTACAACTGCCACCAAAAACCACTCAGAGCTCCCTGAGCTGGCACTCCCTGCTCTCCCTCTCCCCAACTCATAATCTCTTCCGCACGTATTTTCCTAGATGTAGCCAGTTGGTGATGGATAGAGATCTCGGATATGAAGGCACATTTATCTTACTCCCTAAATATAAATAAAAAGAAAGATGAAATAAGCAGAAGAGAGCCCACATTGCCCACATAAGTAGTGGTTAATTTAATCCCATTTATGAAAAAACGTCAGGCCGTCACCTCCAATGGGTACAGGGAGGTGATATTTTACAGTATTTATGGATCATTTGAAGGGAGAAAACTTCTCTCTTTTCAGAGGTGGAAAAAAAAAGTGTTGGTGCAAATCTAGGAAAACTTAAAATGGCCAGAAAGTGGTCCTGAGGGTGTCAGTGTCTAGGTAGCTGGAGGCAATGCTGGAGACGATGCTCAGTGACAGTTCCCTGCTCCAGGAGGCAATTCACAAAAGGAGAAGGTTCGGAAGGCAGATTTTTCAGCTAGTCTGGAGTGGCCACAGGGACTTTCTCAGAAACTAGGGGCTACAGTGGCCTTTCCAGAGGGTGTTTGTGAGTTGCATGTCCAGGGACGCCTGGGACTGGGGACATTGTTCAGCATTGTTCAGCTCTGGCTCTGCTGGCCATTGTCACAGGGGCCCATCAAGTCCCTGGCCTGAGCAACCCGTTGTATTTTCCTCACTCTATGGCCCTCAGAAAAGACATCAAAGACCAGAGAGATGTGCTTTTCGCTTTGTTTGGTGTCTGATTCTCAACACGTGGTTTCCAGGGCCAAACTTCGGCACTTTTAACCTATTCTGTTCAGCTTAGGCCTGGGCTATATTTGAGCATTAGCGAAACTATAGTAACCGGTAATCTGCCTGCTGCTGAATAGAAACTATGTATCTTGTCACACAAGAGCTGTCTACGATCAGCAAGACCCTTTAGGGGCTCACAGCTTTCTTCCCTGGGGCTCAGGCTGTATCATTGAAAAGGCGTCAAACCCTTTGCCTTTCTGCCACTGAAGACCCGTGTTCGTGTTCATTTATATTTAACAAACACACCATTGTCCCTTCCAACATATCAGCATTTGATTATCTATTACAAATGTTTTTATCAAGTCACAAATGAGACCCTATAACAAAAGAGAGAGAGAGAAATCTTCAGTGCAGCCCAGGGTTTGCACAGACTCTTGGATTTGCTTGGTGTGATGCCCAGGCTCACACCAAGCAAGACCTAGTGCCTGCAACTCCACGGGAGGGAAGTACTGAGTCCTCAATGCAGAATCTGATTCTAGGATGCAAACGTGTAAATCCCGCCTCTAGCTTTTTACTGCTGTGCAAACCTGAACAAGTCTCTTGAGGTCTCTGAACTTCTTGTTAAAGTGAGGATAATAACAGACCCTACATGGAAGGCCTGATGGGAGGATTAGCTGAGCTAATCCCTATGAAAGCACAGGGCCGGGCACACAGCAAGGGCTCACAAGGGGCCGCTACAAGTGTTGTTTCATAGATAGCCAACGGGCTAGGCAGAGCCTCGGTGGGTGAATCCAAGTGGCTACAGTATTGCAGTAACTATTACTCCCTATACCAGATACCAGGAAGACACCTCATCAGTGAAATACATCAAAGCAGAAGTGCATAGCACAGTCAGTGATGAGTTGTAGACTTTTGTCTCCAGAGCAGATGAGTCTCAGGACCATGCGGATGTAGGCCTGTGGTCTGCCCCATCTTCATCTGCACTGCTGACACTGCATGAATTGAGGTTGGGTCCTGGGCTTCTCAGTGCAACAACTGAGACTTTATGCTCAAAACAACTAGAGTCTCCTGTAGGTGCTCTGCGGAAGAAGTCCTTCTCTATTCGTCATGCATCATGGGCATCTTCCCCGGCTTCAATGCAGGGCTGGAAAGATGGCTCCGTGGTTAAGAGCACTTCTTGTTCTTGCAGAGGACCCTGCTTTGACTTCCAGAACCCACAAGGCTGCTTATGACCAACAGTCTATAACTCTAGTTCCAGGGGATCTGGCACCCTTGTTGTGACCCCTGTAGGCATCAGGCATGCACATGGTGCACATCCATGCATGCAGCCAATACACACACACACACACACACACACACACACACACACACACACATAAAATAAATCTCAAAAAAAGTTAATTAACTGGTCAGTGTTGGCACATGCCTTTAATCCCAGCACTTGGGAGGCAGAGGCAGGTGGATCTCTGTGAGTTCAAGGCCAGCCTGGTCTATAGAATGAGTTCCAGGACAGAGTCCAAAAGCTACAGAGAAATCCTGTCTGTCTCAAAAACAAATTAACTTTAAAAGGAAAGATACAGTCCAGTCCAGGCCTCCTCCTTGTGCTGTTCTTCCTTTAGAAAAATTCACTTTTTAGGTGCAATAGGTAAAGATGCCTGCTGCCTGCTACTAAACCTGATGGCATGAATTTATCCCTTGGAACACAAATGGTAGATAGCAAGAACTGATCCCCACAAGTTGTCTTCTGACCTCCAGTGTGTATGTGCTGGATGCCAGAGAATCTGGATCCTCTGGAGCCAGAGTTAAGGATTGGCTTTAAGCCACCACGTAAATTCTAGAAACTGACCCTGGTTTGACTGCAAGAACATCAACTGCTCCTAACCTTAGAACAGTCTCCCCAGCCTCCAAATATCAATTCTTTGTTAGTTAATACAGAAATGAGATCTGGGTGCCTCCTAAGCCACTTGAGGTTTTAAAAAAAATGTTTCTGTGGCACACATAATGGCTCTTGTCTTATGGTCTTGCTGTTATGAGCCCAAGCAAGGACCCTCACAGGGTATCAACTCACTTCATCTTTCCACCAATCACATGGAGCAAGTAAAAACAGTATCAGCTCCATCTATAAGCAGCAAAGCAGGCTGTGAATCTATACATCCTGCTAGTGTTATTAAAGACATGAAGGGACAGAGTCCAGATCGGAAGGACACCATCAACTTCCTGTTTATGAACAAACACATGGGAGGGTATACAAGCACAAGAGGAGTGAGCGGTGCTGAGCAGCACCTGTGTAGGGACGTCTCAGTCTGACACGAGTCTGCACTGTAGGCAGCTTTATCTGTCAGTCTCTGCAGATACCTTTCCATTTTTACCGGCTGCATAGTATTCCACCGGAGGAATGCCTCACACTGTGTTTAGGTTGTCTTTGGTTTGCTGCTTGGACAGACCAATTATGAGAACTTAGTTAAAGGCTGGCTTGTGATACCTTAGCGAGCTAAGCTCTCACAGGTGTTCACTGCTCTTTTTTTTTTTAAGACGATTTTATGTGCATTAATGTTTTGTGTGCATGTGTGTATACTACCTATGTACCTGGTATCCACAGAAGTAGAGTTATGGATGCCTGTGAGCCATCATGTTTCTGGGAATTGAACCCGGGTCCTTTGTAAAAGCAGCAAATACTCTTGCCTGCTGAGCCATTTCTCCAGCCCTTGATGAACTGAAGAAGATTCCAAGGTTCAGTTCTGTGCCATGGGGACTTACATTTCCACAGGCTCAGCCTTGTCACTGTCCCATGAACTCCAACAGATAGGCCAGTACCCTCCCAGAGCTGTGCCAGGGCTCCCAGGGCTAACGGGGCTCCAGAGTGAGGTCTGCATTTGACAGCCTGCACCCTTCTGATCCCAGGTGAGCTTCAAAAATGAACTGCTCTGCTGCTTAGGGTAAAGAAAGAGAGCAGCTTAATTTGAGCTTCGCCTTGCCCCACTGTCCCAGCTCTATGTTTGAATAAAGACACAAGCAAATAATCCTGCAAGTGAGCCCATCCATTTGTGTGGAATACATGTGAACAGACTGAGGCACAGAGATCACAAGTGACTTGCCCAGGGACACTGAGCATGAACATGGACAAACTGGGACCAAAAAAAAAAAAAGGCCTAGGACTCTTGCCATACATTATGGTGCCCATGCATTTATGTGTTTAACAAGCACCTATTGGGCATCCACTGTATACCAGACATTTTGCTCAGTCCCAGCATACACTTAAGTGATAGGATCTACTCTAGTGACTTTAGCATGGAGGCTAGATGTGCTAGCACTAGGGAGGCAAGGGCAGAGGCAGAGGCAGGTGCATCTCTGGTTCAAGGCCAACCTGGACTACAGAGTGAATTTCAGGACAGCTAGGGCTGGCTGTCCTGAAATTTGAGAAGCAATGTCTCAAAACAAAACAAAAAGATCACATGGAAGAAGTAAACATCCAAGTTGCAGGGTCCCTAACCCTAACCTTCAGCAGCAAGGTCAAAGGTCAGTGGTGTGGTCAGTGTGGGCTGCCGTAGAACAGAGCTATAGATGGTGACCTGATTTTCAAAGTCATTCACACTGCCCTGGAGGCTGAAGTCCAACATGGTGGTGCCAGCTGCCTGGGCTAATTTTCCTCTTCTTCTGAGACCAGTCTTATTCTTATGACATCACTTACCCACTTCCATATATTATCATATGAGTTTGGCTTAGAGACAGATTCTTAATATATAGCCCAGCCTGGCTTGGAACTCATTCTCTCATCCTTAAGCCCCATGAAGTCCCAATTACAGGTGTGTGCATACTCACCCCTCAATAACCTTTTCCTCCTTAAAGACACTGTCGGAAAACACAATCATACTGGGAGTAAGACTTCAGCATGTGCATTTTGGAGGGGAAGACAATCCAGGCCATAACAAAATAACAGCAGCAACAATAGTACCATGCTATATTTATTAAGAACTTTACATGGGGATGGTTCAGTGTTAGAGTATGTATTGCTCTTATAGAGAATCTGTCTGGGGTTCTGTTTCCAGCACCCTCACAACTTCCCCTAACTACACCTTCAGGGATCTAGCGCCCTCTTCTGGCCTCCTTGGTACTTGCACACACACACACACACACACACACACACACACACACAATTAAAGAGCAATCTTAGAGAACAGGAACTTCTCACATGCTGAGCTGTCCAACTACGCATGCGAAACATACCACCCATGTCACTCAAACTTCAAAGCAAAGATCTTCAGGCCCACTGTACAGATGAGGTAAATGAGGCTCCAAGAGAAGTTGAGCAACTTGCCTCAGAACACAGCATGCCTGGAGTCTCCTTCTTAACTAGAGCGCCTTGTTAACCAGGGAAGACTTAACACATGCCAAAGATCCCGAAGGTCTGTTAGGAGGGAGAAGCTTTTAGCTGAGGCTAGCCTAGGCTTCCTGTCTGTGGGCCTCATGCTACTTTTCCTACGTGCTCCTTCCTTTTGAGAGTTCCTAATTGCAGCCACGTCAGGAAAGCTGCGTTTGCACACGGTCCTGGACTCCAAACTTAAGCTAGCTGCCTTAAGGGCTTTCTCAGCGGCCCAACACCCCTGGCAACTGGCTGCCTTCTGCTTTTGACAGCTTGGCATATTTGGTCATTTACTGGGTGCATGTGAAGATCAAATGGGTTAAGATTCTTCTCTTTAAACAGCAGGGAAAAGAACATCAAAAAGGTGTACATTTCATTTCCCCAGTTTTGATTAAGTCAAGCATGAAATGAAATGTAATACCCTCAAGTGGCTGTGACCAGGGTTTACACCATTGATGTCGTTACTTCTGCTTCAGGGGGTCCAATCAGCCCTGGGCAGGGGAACGAGCTGACAGAGTTTTAGGGTGGCCAGATGGACAGGGTTTACCATGGTTGAAAAGGCAGCTTAGTGCGTGCCTCTTCAAGCCAACTGTGTGAAATTCTGGTGTGGCCCCTTCCCCTCCTGCCTCTCCCTCCCACAGCCTGGCCCCTCACCTCTCTCTCTCTCTCTCTCTCTCTCTCTCTCTCTCTCTCTCTCTCTCTCTCTCTCTCTCTCTCTCTCTCTCTCTCTCTCTCTCTCTCTCTCTCTCTCTGGCCTTTCAGGGCCGGTAGCACTGAGACTGCAGTAGTCTGCTCAGGGGGGTCACATTGTCCAGTCCAGGATTGCTCCGCCTGCAGTTCCTCCTGCTGTGACAGGCAATAGGACACCCTCCGCCCCTGTGTCTTCTGGGGTAGGCTTGGCCCAGAAAGGAGATTTGAATCCTCCTCTCTAGACTCATGAACAAATTACTGTTGCATGGAGCATGGTGGGGAATCACTGGGTCAGGCACAGTTGCAGAGAATTTAAACCCAGCCACCTGGCTCTGTTTGGTCTGGAAAAAATCCTACAAATTTAGCCCAGAGTTTAAATAAAGATTTGAAGCCTGCTGTGGTGTTGCAAACCTGTAATTCCAGTACCCAGGAGACTGAGGCAGGAGGATCATGAATTCAAGGTCAAGATGGTGAGACCTTGCTCCAAAAGAAGAAAAACAAGAGGAAGGGGTAGGGAGAGGGGGAGGAGAAGGAAGGAGGAGGCGGCCTCTGAGATTGTACCTGACTCAGCAAGAATTAATGTCAGGTCAGAACCAGAAAATCTTTTACCAGAATTTCCTCTCTTGGCCTGAGGCCCACTTTGTAAGGTCTTTGGGAAGAATTCCTGTATTCAAGCGAGCTATTACTTCAAAACACAAAGCAACAACCCTGCAAGATCAAATTTAGGAAATGTTTAATTGAGTATTTAAGGAGGCAGGAGGAGGTCTAGCTTCTCTATGTCCAAACAGCAAAGAACAACCCAGAAGAATGGTTTCTCCTCACTAACGCAGAACCCACAGTGATGAACATAGAAAATTCCTTCTCAAGACCATGTTGGAACAAAGACTATACTAATCATGAAGCGTTTTTATATAAAAAGCTGTGGCCAGGGAGGTCGTGGATTCAAAGCTTTGAGGCTTGGCACAACGACGCAATCATCACGAAAACACAGCTATGGCAGAAATTCCTGATCAGGGTTCTCCAACAGGGGTCTTAAAGGTGTGTATGGGGGTTGGAGGGAGCACAGGCTGACAACAACCCATTTTCCAGAGGTGCTTCCAGAAGGTTCTGTCCCTGATTCAGCTCAAAGCTGCAAGGTCTCTACAGCTGGAGGACAGTAGCAGGGTGCTACAGCCAGAACTTAATAGAATCCCTAACACTGCTAACAATCCTGTGCCATTGAACTGCGTTAAGTAGATATTATGGTAGGAGAAAGCTAAATAGTGCGACATCTCCCTCATTCGGCATGCAGCCCAGTCGGACCGTTTTATGGTCAACACCATTGTTCCCTCACACCCCAGGTTAGCTTTAAATTGCAAATGATACCCTGAAAAGGAGTGTGGGGGGATGTTCTTTTCTTCTCTTCTCTTCCTCTCCCTTGCTCTCTTTTTTCCTCTCTCTATTACCCACCCCTCCTCCCCGCCCCCCCCCAAAACCGATCCTCTCGGAAAGAAAATCATTTTAGGCCATAAGGAAATGAAAGGCATTGTTAATACAGCTCGGACCGTAGCAAATGAAATACATCACGGAGCTGAGAACTGTTTTATTTTGGAGCTTTGGAATGTGGTCCACATGAGAACATAAACAATGCGGAATCTGTAGGAATTAATAGGCTGGGCTTGACATATTTCTCTTTGTTTGAAGCCAAACAGGCAAGGACTGTTGTGTGGGAGGAGGAGAATCTTATTTGATTAAAAAAAAAATCCAATAATTCAGTTGATAGGAGGAGCATGTGTGGCCACCCCTCTATGTACCGGCCCGAAGAATCGATGGCCAGGCATCCACCTCTTGAAGTCTCTTCACTGGCCATGATCAAAATGCTCATTTAAAAAAAGAAGAAGTGAGGGAGGAGGTCTCCATAGGATTGTTTGCAAGCTGCAAAGTGCTTCAGTGGCTGACACAGAAATGCTGGGAGCTGGGAACCTATTCCCAGGCAGAGGCCCTCTCTGTCACCTTGGTGGGTGAATAATTGTGCCTTTTGCATATGTCCTGTCATCAGCAGCAGGAATGAGGGGGCCCCAAGGACCGCCCTGGCAGCTCGGGTGTTGCACCAGCAGAGTAAATTAAAACACAGATTAGAACAAGTGTGATTGGGGGTGACAAGCAGGGCGGACACAGCCATGGAGTGAGTGCCTTCCCCATATGGTCCTAGGGAAGCCTGAGCAGCCTGCTTGCTCTCCAGGCCTGCTCCAGCTGCCTGTTGGGAGGGGCCACTTAGGAGGCCTCAAGCCATTTTCTGCAACTGTGAAAATGAATTTCCCTTCTCTACAAGTTCAGAAACACCACCAGCTGTGCCCAGGTACTCCAGGTCTCTGAGGCAGTATAATGGCAGTAAGTTTGCCAGCTTCGACTGAGGCTTCACCAGAAGGGCAACCAATAGGCTGACCCACACCTTTTGAATGACTTGCTTTGAATTCAGCAGAGACTTGAAGGGGGCTCAGGCTTGGAAAGTGAGACAGAGATGGAGCCACATGGGCTTCTATGTGGGTGGATCTTTACATTGATACTCAGCAAGGCCTGGCCAGAATCACTAGCATGTTCCATGTCAAAGGTACCATGTCAAAGGTGCTGTAGTTGTATGTCCATGCCTGTGTGAATAGTGGGGGAGATGACACCTTACTTAAGATGTCCGGAGGGTCCTGTGGATCAGTACCATTTAGTCCACTTTCCTTTTCTAAGTTGTCACCATAAGGCAGATTTCTGATCCCAAGAAGTGCCACCTCCTCTACATGCCACAGGTGTGCCTCATAGACTAGTAGTGTTCCCATGTGTGTCAGACTCTGCACTCTGCGAATAGGGTCCATCATATCTCCCCATTCTATTGATGAGAAAACTGATGCTAAGAAAATATCAATCATTTGCCTAAGGTCTCGTGCATATAAGAAGTGGGGTGATATGAAACCCTCTCCATTCACCTCCATAGTGACAAAGGGTGTTCTCAGTCATGAACATACTCCATTCAACCTGGTACACATGAATCTTGTGTGGCTACATTTTCATATATCAACAGGCAAGAGCTCACATGTGAGCACTCCAGGATCATGGATTCTACACAGTGGAGTGCAGCCCCCTGGAACTCCAAGCCTGCAGTAAGACAATAAGGAAGTACTACTACAAAAGAATTTGCTTAGAGGTAAGGATTGCATGTTTCAGACTCAACTGTTGGAGTCTATTGTCACTTGGGGATCAATAAAGATTTCACAGCACTCAAAGATGCACTCATAACCATTCTCAGATACTATTCGAAACATCACCTGTACATGTTTGAGCATGCATGCATGCATGTATGCCTGCGCATGCACACACACGCATGCACACAAGCGTGCGCACACACGATAAGTGTATGTGTGGGACACTTCATGTCTAACCTGCCAGCAAAACACAGTAACATCCCCCCACCGTGGCTGTTGCTCTCATGTGGGTCACAATTAGAGCCTTCTCCCCAAGTCTCCTGCTTTTTGCTTGCCTCTCTATCAGGGCTTTTCAAATAGTGGTTCTCAGCCTGTGGGTTGTGACTCCAATGGGTGGGGTGGGTGGGGTCTAGTAACCCTTTCACAGTAGAGAAATTACAATTAAGAAGTAGCAATAAACTATTTTATGATTGGGAGTCACCACAACATGAGGAACTGTATTAAAGGGTCACAGCATTAAAAAGGTTCAGAACCCCTGATTTAAGTCCTAGATTACAGCAGCAGATTAAACAGATCAAGTTTAGGACCAGGCTGTAGGTGCTAATGCTAGGGAGGGACAGGAAGCTTGCCAGGTTGCTGCCTTCGTTCTTGGACAAGAAGGAAAAGCTCAGAGGCCTACTGACCAGCCAGGCAACCTGCACAATGGAGGCAGTGTAGCTGGAAGGTGGAAGACAGCCAGGGGAACTCGTGTGTGTGTGTGTGTGTGTGTGTGTGTGTGTGTGTGTGTGTGTATGTGTGTGTGTGTGTGTGTGTGTGCGCGCGCGCACCTGTGTGTGTTCTGTCTGTGTGTTTGTGTGTTTGCACACATGAAGTTTGATGTAATCAATAGCAGGCAGTTTGCTTGGGGCAAGATGGGCAGCTAGGGCATGTGGGGAGGGTGCTAGCCTCTCAAATTAGAAATAAAGACCTAGCATGTGAAATTCTTGATGCCTACTCACCTTTTATGCCTGAACCACAGATCTGGATTCTCAGGTGGGATGAGATGGGGTCTTGCACACTCCCTTCAGGTGATGCTTAGAGGGAGAAGGAACCCCAGGAAAACAGGTACCATCAAGAACCCATGCCACTTAGCCCGCAGAGGACCAGGCTAGGCCTGGCTAAAGGATCCCCATGGGCTGGGCAGTTTCCTGACTCACTCTAGATTTCTAAACTTTAACTTGTAGATGTCTAAATGAAAAAAAAAAAAAAACCTATTGCAATTTATTGAATTGAAATATATTTGCTGGGTGGTGGTGGCACATCTCAGCACTTGGGAGACAGAGGCAGACGAATCTCTGTGAGTTTGAGGCCAACTTGATCTACAGAGTGAGTTCCAGAACAGCCAGGACTGTTACACAGAGAAACTATATATACATATGTATGTATGTTTGTATATGTATATTTGAACACCCAGATGTGGACTGGAGTGTTGGCTCAGTGGTTTAGAGCATTTGTTGTAAAGGACCCAGATTTGATTCCCAGCACCCATATGGGGGCTTATCACCTTCCTAGGCACTAGGCACCTGAGTGGTATACAGATGTATATGCTGGCAAAACATTCATACACATAAAATAAGAATAATATTAATAAACTCAAATACTTGCAATTTATATAAATTTAGAGACATTGTCCCAGTCCTGTGCCCCTACAAACAGACATGACAACCAAACACACACCTGCACTGAATCATGGACTGAATGGGACACCTGCCCAGGTATGGTTGGGCCACGTGGCAAAACCAATCCAAACCCCATAGAGTTAAAAAAAAAAAAAAAGTCTCATTGAGGCTAAAGTAGTTTCGGTCAGACCTGCCTCATTCCTGCGTGAGGGAACATGGAAGGAAGCCATTTTAGGAAACAACCAGTGGAACTGGAGATATGCAAGTGACTTCAAGGGGCTTGGAGAGCAAACTGCATTATGGGTGCGTGCGTGCGTGCGTGCGTGCGTGCGTGCGTGCGTGCGTGCGTGTGTGCGTGCGTGCGTGTGTGTGTGTGTGTGTGTGTAATGCACATACACCAAAGCAGTTGAGATAAAATGTGAAAAGGGTGGGTGAAATGCTTTACATTTCTATCTCTATTTTGTACATTTGTAATGACTTCCAAACGAAGTTAAAAACCAGAAACAGAGCTCATGATTCAGAATTATAGGGTTTTTTGGTTTTTGTTTTGTTTTGTTTGTATCAAATTAAAAAGGGAACATGATTAAATTGGGAGAAAAGACAGAAACTATAATAGGAGACATACTTATCAAGTAACCAACTGGAGGGGAAAGCAGGTATCTGGAGGTGATGGCAGTGTATTTTTGGTTTTATTTATTTATTTATTTATTTATTTATTTATTTATTTATTTATTTATTGTTACTGTTTCTAAGACTGTCAAGGTCCCAATAGTGAGAAGCTGTTAAATGTAGCTTGCTGGGTGTCTAGGTGCTTCTAAACGGGGTCTCTTTGAAGTCCTTTAACGTTTCAGAGTCTCAGTTGTTAATTGTATGCAAAGAAATAAAACACTTAAGCAAACTTCAATCTAAGGAGATTTGCATAAAGGATTAGGGCCCAGTGGCCCTCTAAAATACTCTTCCCTCTGAAAATGGGCGTGCTGTGTTCTCAGACCCCCCCTCAATTTCTTTGTGTTGGCATCGGGGTCGGTTTAATCCGGCTTTCATCAGACGCACCTTCTCTCTAAACCTTGCAGGCCTGTGCTAAGGGAGCCGCGATCACTCGCTTCCCAAACTGAAGGGGGCTTTCCTTTCATTAATTTCTCTAAGAAGATTACCCAGGCTTGTTTGTTGTTGTTGAGGCAACTAATTTGCCTAAAGCTCTTTGTTTTTCCAACTGGTTTACACTTTAATGCCCTTGATTGAATTCCAACAACAAGGGATCAACTTGACCAGGCATCTCTCTTTAGGAAGAGAACAAAAAGAAAAGAAAAGAGAAAAACTTGCTTTTTAATCAAGGGCCTGACACATACATATGTAAGTGTGTATATGTATGTATATATGCCAAAATGTATACATACATATACACATATATCAAAACCATTATTTATATATGCCAAAATCAAACTGGTGGTTAACAGATATACACATATATAGTCAGTCATTTACAAACTGTTCCAAGAGCCTAGCCCTAGTTTACTTATCACCCAGGCTTTGTTTTCTTTCTAAAGTCAAGGTGACTTTGCATAAATAAAATTGGCTTCGGTAACCACCATTGACAGACACCACAGCATCACCTCAGTGGGGTGGACTTCCCAAACTTTAGCTCAGGCTGCCTTGGTCTTCCTCATCCTTCTTGTCCTGAGTAGCCTGGGGACAAAGCAGTTGGCAGGTATTTTTCAAAGAACTTGATTGGACCTGATTTGTTCTTACATTCTAAACTATCGTCCTGTTTAGAATCCACTTTCTTTTTTATCTGGGTAATTGTATGGGAGCTAAGCGGTAAGCCCCTTCTTTCTGATTCACAGCCATTTAAGCATTTGTGCCAGTTAATTAGCATAATTGGTTTGTTTAATTGGCATGAGGCCTGCTGGCCGCTCTCACACTGGGTGCCTCTATTTACTTGGAGATATGGGTACTGGGCACCCTGAGGATACAGGCCTGCTGCTGGGGGTTGAGAGATGGCTCTGAGTCTCTGGAGACTTTCCCCAGAGTTAAGCACCTTGAAGATTGACCCTTGAACTTCCTAAGCCAAAACACTATTGATATTCTGCACTTTGTCAGAAAAAAAAAAAAGAAGAAGATGATGACAAACTGGCCAATAGCCTAGCTGCTGGCTCCGGGGGAGGTGACACTCAGCATGGTGGCTCCTGGCAGCTGAACCAGCAGGCTCAACAAACTCAGAGGCAGAGTCCCTGCAAGCCACCTCTGAAGGCAGCGGGGGACTGGGACCTGGGGTCACACCGAAGGCTGCCACCTTGATGATTTTCTTCTACTGTGAGTGCAGTAGATGACAAACTAATGGCTTTGCTGAGAGCAATTAGCAAGTGCCTACTGTGTGTGGAGTTATCTATTAAACAGAACTTTGGAGAAGATGTGAATGGAGAGTTCAGATCACCCTGCCCCAGGGTTACAGCTTCTCCTCTAGAAAAAAAAAATAACAGGAAATGTCTCGAGAGAACCACCACCAGCACCACCTACAAAAAACCCTTGTTATCTTCCGTTCTTCTCTAGAAGACGGTGGACAGAGCGTCTTGAGACAATTTTACAGTGCCACCAGGGACATGCGGCTTCTCCTGCTGACTGCATTTTAGAGCACGTTCTTTAAAACGCGGGGAATGTTTGGGAAAAGATGGTTTAAACCACCTGGACTGAAAGAATCCAGTATGGGTGACTTTGGCTGGTTCAGAACTACTCTTGAGGAGGAAGTGGGTGGGGGTGGAGTGGGATGAGAGTGAGGAGGGTAGAGGTAGGGGTGAGGGGGTGCAGGACTCTGCGTCCCTGAAATGTAAATCTGGGCAGAACAGTTTAGGTCTCAACCGGGCAGAACTTGAAAACACGCGTATTTTAAAAGCCCCCCCCCCCCCGAGTTAAATAGCTTCAAAGACCCCGGGTGGGAGGGGAGGGCCTGAAGTCATCTGAAATCTGGTTTTGGTGATCATTGTTATTAAGATGGACAATAGCCAGTTGGGGGGTAGATTTTTGTCGTTTTGGGTGGGATAGAAGTCACCCACTCAGATGTGCTTAAATTGTGATCACACTTCTTTTTTCTTGAAAGAAATCCATTGTTTGAATTCCTATTCTATTGAAATTCTATTTAATTTAGTAGAATTTAGCCAAAGGTTCAAGCTGAACTATAGCTATTGTTTATTTTTTGTGTGGTGGGGTGTGTGTTTCAAGATAGGGTTTCTCTGTGTAGCCTTGGCTGTCTTGGAACTCACTCTGTAGACCAGGTTGGCCTAGAACTCAGAGATCAACCTGCCTCTACCTCCCAAGTGCAGGATTAAAGGTGTGCACCACTATGGCAGGCCTGACAGTAGTACAATTAATAAAGTATCCTTGTTTGTTACTAAGGTGGGTCTTGGTGTCTGTTTAACAATCTAAATTTAATATAGGCATTGTTGTTTGTTGTTGTTTTGTTTTGTTTGTTCAGGAATGGCAGCTCACACCTGGGAGACTGAGTCACTTGGCAAATTCTAAGCCACATTGTGCCACACAGGGACACCCTGTCTCAAAAGAAAGTACTAAACTGGACCCTTTTTGAGAACTGTTTGAGTCTGACTCTCGTGCTTTTTGCAACTGACTATAATGCTGGTAATAAACTCAAGAGGTGTATACAGTTTCACATGACAGTGGCCAACAGTGGCCAAGGACTCATTATCTACCAAGTGTCCTTAGTTTAGTGAGTCTTTGAACACAAAAATAGTGAACTTGGAACTCAGTGCTTTTGAAAACACATGTGTGAAAGGCGTTTTGAGATCCAGGCTAAAGACACTTGTACCAGGAGCCATGTGTTTTACTATTCAGTATCCAGGGACCGATTTTTGGAAAGGTGACATTCTTATTTATTACTTTTTCTGGTGTGTGTGTGTGTGCGCGCGCCTGTGGAGGCCAGAAAGGATGCTGGATCCACTGAACTGGAGTTGCACATGGTTTAACTCTCTACCGTGGATTCTGAGATCCTAACTTAGATGCCCCTGGAGGAGCAGGAAGCACCACTAACCCCTGAGCATCTCTTTATCCCCAGCATCTACATTTACACATCTTTTTTTCCATCTTCCTTTCCCCACCAAAGGCTCCTCACCATCCTTCTGCCTTGGCCAACATCAGACTGCCCCTTGTCACACTGTCACTGTTACCAACCCCAGTGGACTCAATACAAAGGTAACCACCCACAGGGTAGTGTTTGACATCTTGAACCAGAATATCAGAGAGGCACACAGAATTCTCAAGATTAAGTTCTAGCATCACTTTCTTACCCAGAACATTATTTTTAGTGATGTTAGTGATGCAGGCTGTACATACTCATCAAGAGTGTTCCTGCCAAAACTTTTCCTACTTAGCCAGCTCACCCGATGGGGACAGAGTAGCAAAGGAGCCTACAGTAGGATTTAAATTTCAATGTGCTGGACAGCAAGTGTCCTGACAGAGTGCTGGGATCATGACATCTGATATAAGACAATATTGATGACAAAGGTTTCAAACTTGGCTCCACGCTAGAATCATCTTTAAACTTAATGTTAAGTACATTTTTAAGCAATGCTTAGGATTGAACCCAGGGCCTTGTTTCTAATAGGCAGGCATTAATAATTTTTCTTACAGAAGTAAATAATAATTAAACAAATAATTTTGAAAATGTAAATACTTTATTCTCCACACCCAGACCAAGCTCCCCACTGTCAGAATTCTGGAGGGCTTTCCTGGGGCTGTGCTCCTGGAGTGACATCCTAAGATGAAATGCTTATGTACCACTTTTTGGTGGTACCCTCTGTTTCTCCACAAACAAATGGACTCTGTCAGTTAATGATGTCAACCCCAACTGCCTAATTACACAGACACTGTTAGTGACCTGCCATTTCCTCTAGGACATCCAGTTCCCCTGCAAGAGCCCCAGTGTGATGCTCTCAGCTGCCACCCCCTGCTCTCCCTCCATTGATTGAACTTCCAGGCATAGAGGCGTCCCTTTATCTCATATTTAAAACACAAGCAATGGTTGAAATTCATTTTCAATTTATTTTCCAATCATACGATATGGGTGATTGTGTGGAATCTTCTGGCCGGTGGGAGGTTGGTGAGGCTGGCTCAGGGAAAGAGGCCCCAGAGCTCCAGGGGTAGTCTGCAGGGAGCAGTTAATCGAATAAACTAATCTTCCCGGTGAAGATTAACTCACCCTGGCTGCAGGAAGCCGGGTGAGGCGAATGCAAATAGCAAGGACCTCCAGGTGCCTGGTCCATCAGTCTGGGATCTCACCGGCTCAGCTCCCTCCCTTCCTGCCCACTCCATTTCTCAGCTCTCAAACTAGGACAATGCAGAGCTGTCCATTGGTGCGGAGCTGTGCTTTGGCAAGCCACTGTGGGGTATCTTCTTGGACTGTTCATACCAAGCCTTTTCTAGCTACGGGGTTCCTGGGGACGTGGTGGAGGTAGCTGCTACTTAGGGATAAAGAGTCGGTTCAAAGCAGCCTTGGTGGTGGGTAAACTGCCTGGCTTAAGGAGCAGATCTTCCCAAACACCCTTTGATCCCCTCTGCCAAGGTGGGTCAGGCTACTTTGGGGGTATGTACCATCGTGTCTGCACACAGTCTAAGCCTGTTCTCAGTCGCGCTGCTGATTTGGATCAAGGCTCCCCATTTGCTTAGTATCTGGATGCTCATCCCCTGGGGTCTGCCAAGTTCCTATGACACCCCACCTCTGAGAGCAGGTCTCTCATTCTGATTGGAGAGATAGTAAGAAGAGGCAGCAGGGTTGTGGGTAGGGGGCCTCTGGAGAGGCCAATGTGCTCCCTGGGGTTCTCAGGGAGTCAGGGAAAGGGATGTTGGGTTTTCTCACCCAGTTTTATTCGTGGAATCTAAGAATTAAATCTGACAGGTTGGCATGGGGGAAGGATTGGGGAGTGGGGTAGTGCACAGGACTTGCAGTAGCTTATGGCTTCTCAAACTTGGTCTCTGTTTCCAGGAGGCAGTCTGGTTCCATTCCTCTATCTCGGTGGTTTAAATGAGATGTTTCCCTTAGTCTTGGGTGTTTGAATTCTTAGTTCCCAATTGGTGGTGCTGTTCAGGAAGGCTTGGGCTGGGCTTTCTCAGGAAAGCATGGCACTGAGGAAGGGGCGATGGAAAGTCTAAACACTAATGCCATTTCTGTTTTACTTGCTTCTTTCTACTTGTCACTCAATATGTGAGCTCTTGGCCTTTGATCTGCCATCCTGAATTCTAACTCTTCTACAAGTTGTCTTAGTCCTGGTTTTATCACAGTAATAGAAAAATAACTCACACTGTTATGCCCAGTTCACAGGACCCCCCAAAAAATCCACCACCAAGGAGGCAACTCACTGAATGCAAGAACAAAGGTTTCTCCTTTAATGAGCTAACCCCACTAACTGGGGTGGAAAGAGAAAGGCCCAGGGGAACTATGAGGCAGGCAGGGGCAGGCAGCATAAGGAGAGTGTCTAGGGGTCTGCAACAGCCTCAGAATTGGTATGCTTCCTGGCTTGGGTGACCTGTCCTGTGTTGATTGGTCAACTGGTTGTTATGGCTATAGGCCCTCCCAGGGCAGTTGCTGTGCTCTATAAGCCACTTTTTCCCATAAAGCACTCCCAGAGCCTTAAAGCACATCCAGAGAGCTAACTTCTGATTGGTTCCTTGCCATGAGGAGGATATCTGACCTCCTAGTGACTAAGGCAGGCCCAGCAAGGTCAGAGGTGCTGAGTCAGAGGCCTATATGTCTTTTCTGTAGCCTGTCATGGCCACTAAAGCAGGGGGCAGGATGAGGGTCTGTTCCCTTCAACATATGGATCCCACCTGGGTAAGGTGGTGGAATGGTTAGACAGGGCGTGCACATGTGCCTGGTGAATGATTTCATACCTCACATTCACCTACAGCTGGCTGTGATGTCAAGTCGGTTTTGGAACCAAAGGGGAGCCAGGAGTCAGGAGTGATCGTGTGGGACTGTTGTTGGCCAACTAGGTGGACACAGAGGATGCCTCAAGCCCCACACTCTTCCTGTTGCTCTCTGGAAGCTTCTGTTACTTGCTCACATTTTGTTTTCCATCCAGCCTGGTTTTCTATCTGTACCACCAAGCATGCCTCACCCTCAAACCTTTTCTCTAAGAAGGGCTTGTCACCCTGGCATCCCCCTTAAAACACTGGCTGATGTTTAAATCAGGATAGAGTTCCCTACCTCCAATTGGACAGGTGACTTTCTCTGTTGCCAGAGTCCCTAGAGCCATCATCTCTGGACTTGGTGCTATATGTGTAGGACAAAACTCCTGGTTAAGAGACTAGGATGTCTGTCCCAAGTGGAGACCTAGTGTTCCAGCTGGACCAAGTCACTCACTTGGCCAAGGGAGGGCACAAAAGGGGCTCACCTTAATTCATTCAAATGAGCTGAGTGGAATAATTAGCTGTTAAATGAGATAATGGAAGTTTCCTCCTGGAGTCCCTACCGCCCCTGGAACTCATGAGCCTTGTAGTCTGCCAGCTTTTCAGAGTTAGTTTCTCCTACTCTTCAGTCTCTTTTGTAAGCACATGTTCGTTCCCCAGCACTTTGGTCTTCCCTGACATTTCTGGCTTCCTTACTCTTTCTCAGAAGCCTCCTCTCTGCCTCTCGGCTACTTATCCATAATGTGTCTGCCCTCCAGACCAGCTTAAATGGCAGGGCTTTTGCTTTCTGTCCCCAGTTCTCCTCCTCCAGGCATGTATACGGCTGACCTGCTCTGGGGTCTTTCTTTTAAACACCAATGACATTGTCCTGGAGCTTCCAGTTGAGCCTATCCTTTATTATAGAGACTGAGTGGAAGGATCCAGGCATTACACTGGCCTGCCCTTTCACCTGGCAGAATGCACTCAGGCAGTACTCTGGTCAGCCCAGGGTTGAGTTCTAGTCTGCAGTCAGGTGTAAAGGACCCCTTTAAAAGACTGACCCCTGCCCACTTACGATCTCTTTTGCTCTTTGCTTATTCTGCTCCCTTTCCAGCTCTTCTCTCTCTCTCTCTCTCTCTCTCTCTCTCTCTCTCTCTCTCTCTCTCTCTCTCTCTCTCTCTCTCTCTCTCTCTCCTCTTTTCATCGGTTCCTGGTGCCTCTATGTCCCTTCCCTTCCCCCTCACTCCCCTTTCTAAATAAACTCCTCATTTAAGCTCTATCTGCCTGGCGTGTTATTCCCTCCACCTTGGTCACCCTCACTTGCGATGGAACCTGCTATGCTCTCTCACGTGGTCCTTTACCTTGGAACTCCCACGCAGGACACCACCACCCCCTTCTCCAGCTTTATCTTATAACTGTAACAAAAGAACAACACTGAGAGCCCACAAGAGGGGACCCAGATCTCACCTGTGTCAGTACGCCTGGGAATATGGAGGCTTATGCTGTGTAAGCATGCCATACCGTGTGCCATGTGTGAGCGTGCTATGCTGTGTGCGTTCCATGTGTGATCGTGGCTGTGCTGTGTGCCCTGTGTGAGTCCATGGCTCTCTTGAGAGAAGAGCCTCTCATTTTAATTTTTGGAAAGTTATTGTCAGCCTCCCACATATTCAGATTAGAGCTATGGTGTCTTTCATGGCTGATATTGGCTTTATTTCAACCACCATTACCCACCTGTCTTAATGTTCAATTACTTAGTTACTCCATACTGTGAGGAGACACTATGGCCAAGGGAACTTATAAGGAAAGTTAACATGTCCAGAGTTTTGTGTCCTAGCTGATCACAGATCCACACAGACACCTGTCTCCATGGCATGGCAGGTACCTGCAGTCCATCTGTAAATCTGCACTACTCAACTCACAACACAGGCCTGCTCACATCTGGCCATTCACATTTCTCTAAGAGCCTGCACGTGGCTCCTTCTGGCAAGCTGTCCCAGGGCCTGGCATTTTCACTTTGGCCTCTCCTCAGCCCCGGAAGGAGTCCCACAGCTGCCTCCCATGGGTGCCTCATGGGTCTTCCCCCAACTTCTCCCAGCTGCTGCTGCACCTGGCCCCCGTGGTGCCGTTATTAAGTTATTAAGATGCTGATGTTAGCTCTGGGTGCAAGTTTTGGCTCTGCTACTTCTTGCCTATAACATTAGCCAAGTCACTGAGGATATTCAGAGACAGAGAAATGGAGATAATCCCCACAGGATTATTTAGCAATTTAATGGAGAAAGTGCTTTGAAGAGCCTGGCTGTGGGCCCATACTTAGTGAGAACAATTTAGTGATCATTGTCCCGTCTTCTAGCCCATCACTGGCTTTCAACTTTGACATCAGAATCTCCAAAAAAAAAAAAAAAAAAATCAAAACCAAACAAACCGTGTTCTTAATTGAAATAGAATGGTATCACTTCCTTCTCCCTTTTCTTCCTCCAGCCCCTCCCAGCTACTCTCCATCAAACCCATTCCATGCGTCCCCACTCTCAAGTGGATATCCCTTTTTCTTTGATTACCATTGTTATATACATAACACCAGACAACCAATAAGGACCTCATCCCTGGGAGAGTCTAATTCTCCCTCTCCTTTTAGTCGTTAGTTGCTTGTAGTTCTTTGCCTAGGGGTGCAACCATGTGAAAATTTCCCCTTCTGTGTTAACATGTCCATCAATAGTACCATTGTTTCAGTTTTGTTTATGCATCCATTTCTAGGAGAGACTGCTTCATAGCAGACTTCCTCGTATTTTGGCTCTTACATCTTTCTGAGCCACACGAGAAGCAGCTATCACGTATGATCCATTGCGGCTGGGGTCCTAGGCATAAGATTTAGGACGTAGTATGGAATTATGCTGGTCTAGCAAAGTGACAGTAGTAGATTCGTTTCTAAGATCTATGGCTCACTAGCCCTGGCAAGCTGGCCAGTACGTGGCCTGATTCCCCTCCAGGTGAGGGTACCTTAAGTCCAATTAGACAGCTATTGGTTACCACCAACATGTGAATGCCACTTATGCACCTTTATACATATCTTGCCATGCTGGTCTTTGTGGTAGTTCACATGGTTGCAACTGGGAAGACTGTTTAATTGCTTGTCTCCCTTGGCAGCTTGCTCAGTATTTTCTGGAACTGTGGAAGCTGCATCATAGGAAAGAGGTTTTTAGGTCAGATCTAGGTCAGCTCAACTTAATCATCTGTGTCCTGTGTGTGTGGTGTCTTCAACAAGAGGGGTCCACCTTCAACTCCTAAGGTTCCCGTGGAAGCATTGCCAGCCCAGGTGGCTTAACTTCCTCTAAGGGGTGTACATGTGGATACATAATTTTAGGTAAGTATAACATAATAGGATTCCTTGAGGCTTTATCAAACAGTCTTGGTGTTATGTGTCTTCCATCCCTCTACTTTCTGTATTGACACATGCTTGGGGAGGGCTCCTGCATTAGTATTTTAATTACTTATTATTGTTTGCTTATTGTGGTATATATGTATGTATATATGTACATATATAATAATACTCTATCATTTTAGCCATTCATAACAGTAAAAGTCAATGGCATTAAACACACCCACACTGTATTTCTGCCCAAAGCCTTTTCATCATCTCCAAGAGAAACAATTAAATTACACCTCTCTCTTCCTTCTCTGTCAGCTGCTGGGTACCCTCTATTCAATTTTCTGTCTCTATCATTTTGTTCATTTTAGGTACATCATAGAAGCACTATCACACTGTATGCCCCTCTGCACCTGACTTATTACACTAAGCATACTATTTCCAGATCTGTTCAAATTGTGGCATAGATCCTTTTTTTTTTTTTTTTTTTTTGTTCTTTTCTAAGGGCGAACAATATTCTCTCATACGGACATGTAGTACTTTGCTTATGTGTTTATCTGCTGACACTTGCATGGGTCCCATTTGTTGGCTATTGTAGACAATGCTGTAATGGACATCAGCACACAGATATCTCCTTAGTCTCTGCATCTGAGTTTTCAAGAATTTACATCTATGAGTGGAGTCACTGGTTTGATTGTCTGGTAGTTCTGTGTTTAGCCATTTGGGAAGCCAGCCAACCATCATCCACAGTGGTTCTGCCATCGAAATGAAATAGTAGAATGAAAGTTCTCCCCTTTTTATTCTGACCACTGATACACATGCTCCAGTTTTCCATTTCCTGGCTAACATGAGCTACTGTCTTTTGTTTTTAAATGGCAGTTCAGCTAGCAGAAGAGAATGGTAACCCATTGTGGCTTATTTGCATTTCCTTAGTGACTTAGAACTTCTCTATGTGTTTATTGGCTACTTGTGTGTTGTCTTTTGAGATGTCTATTTAAGTTCTTTGTCCTTTTTTCCCTCCTCTTCTTATTTATTTCAGAGACTCACTATTTACTTTAGGGTCTCACCGTGTCTTCTAGATGTCCTTGAACTTAGTGATCTTTTCTGCCTCAGCCTCCTCGGTACTGGGATTATTGGCATGCATCACTACACCCAGTAACTTTGCTCACTTTTAAGTTGGGTTGTTTATTATTTTGCTGTTGACTTGTAAAAATTCTTCATATATTCTGGCTATCTAGTTCCTTATAAAATTTCTCTTGTGCTATTGCTTTCCTAGTGGGATCTTCTGATGCACAAAAGTACTTAATATTGATGGGATCTTATTTATCTATTTTTATCTTGTGCTGCGGACAGACAGACCTACAAGATGTGGCTAGACTGATGGATGGACAGGTGAGCTGAGGAAAGGAAGACACTTTTAGATTGTGGGGGACCAGCACACATGTTCCAAAAGATGCGAAGATGGACCTCTGCTGCCACTGATCAGATGATATCTACACTGAGTGCTTGGGATTGGCAAGCAGGAGCCTCCAGCTCAAGATGCCTACTAAGGAGCACGTGACCTGCAGCTCATGGATTACAGTCAGGAGGAATTCACAACCTGGAATCCTGTAAGTTCACCAGCGCCACTGGAGAAAAATGAACAGATGGAGTCTAATTGCAGACCTGTTGTGGGGACATTGCTAACAAACACACAAGTAGCAGTATACAGGGCTTTTTGGAACCAAATGTGACTTGGCAGCTGGGGACGGCAGTCTAATTACCAACATCTGAGTTTCTTGTTTAATGAAGGGGAATGTGGAAAACAGCTCTGCTTTCAGCAGTGGGATGGAGAACGATGCCAAGGCTATGGCTTCACCATCCATACTCTCTCGGTGGCCACTGCTTTACCCTGTCATCCTGGGCTTGTATTTCCTGCTTCCTGGATTCCAGTCCCACTTTGGGAGACGGTTGGAATTCTGAAGTTTCTTGGTGTCAGTCACAAGACACTAGAAAACAATAGGGTATGGCATGTCAGTTTTTCTTCTTAAGTCTAGTCACATTGAGAGTCTGGGAGAATGAGTCATGTGTAGCCGGTGACTGTCCACATGCTCTGCCACTTTCCTATTTAACCTTGAGATATACATGCTCCAGGATGCCAGCTTTATAGTCACAGCTTTATGACAATACTTATACAAGCTTATGTAGATTTGCTGAAGAGCATAATCCTTAAGATAGTTCTGAAGATAGACATCATCATGATTTCTGGTTGACAGAGGCTTGGAAAGGTTGCATAATCTTGCTTGAGAATCTGGCATCAGGGAGGGACTTGCTAGGTCCCAGAATTTGTACTTTATACCCATGATCCCACTTAGGCCTCACAACAACTTTCCGAGGTGAATATGGTCCCAACCTGTATTTGAGACTTGAGGAAACTGAGGTTCGGAAGGTCCCGTTGCTCACAATCGAAGCTAGTGCTGTACTGAGCTGCAGTTGAGCTCTCAGGGCTGTGTGGGGCTTTACTAGGTTCCAGCCCATGAGAGCAAGCCCTGGAGCCCTGGAGCCATGTCAGGGAGCCTGGTTCTGTTTATGTCTTGTAGCTTCCCTGACCATTTCATCACATGGTTGAATTAGGAGGCTCCCTGGAAGATCAGGGTAAAGTTGGTCTCACAGGAGCTAATGTCTCCTTGGGAAACCAATGAGCTCATTTGACTTATTTATAGGACATGGGTGGAGGGGTAGTGAGCAAAGGTGTGGATGACCCTAAAGCTGCCACTCTGGAAGGTCTGCATCTGGCATGGATGATGGTTTCCTGCAGCTGGACAGATGGAATTCCCTTCACCCTTTCTACTTCCAGCTGTATATGGCAGTCCTTCCCTGACACTTTGAGGTTAGAGGCAATGGAGGAAACCCTGAGTGAGTGAAGCCCTGAGTATGTATTGTTCACAATAGCATGGCCATATGGAGGATTTCAAGGCCACAGACACACAGGAAATTGGCAAAGCTGGACCAGGCTCAAGAGGAATGGCAAAGCTTTCTTGCGAGTTCCAAGTAGGAGTGCTTAGTGCTTAGCACTCAGTCAGTATGTGCAACTGTCTATTAAGTTCAGCTTCCTCCTCCTGGAAGTTTAGAGAGTGAGTGAGAGTGCTGGCCTACAGAGACCAGCTACTGAGGCTAGTTAGCCCCTCCCCATGCTGTACCTAAGAAACATGCTGTGGTTCTAGGTTTCTAGAGTAGTAGGTGCCTTGGATCAGAGCAAGCAGACCCCTGTCTGATCCTGGCTTTCCTATATATGTGTCTATGTCTGTCCTTTCTTCATTCCCTTGCTGCTCCTACTCAGGGGTCCAGGAGCCAAGCCTCTAGAGTCACAGCATGAGGTCATGTGCAATTCGGACAGAATTGCATGCTTGCGACTAGGAGGAGTTGCTTGTTGCATAATCAGATGAAGGTCCAAAGCCAGTCCCTTGCTCTCCTAGAGAGGAATGTCAACAGTAGACAAAGCCCAGCACAAGCAAACCAAGCTGGCTTTATGAAGACAGCAGAATACCCTACTTTCCACCTTTCTTCTTTATTAAAGTTTACAGTGATTTTGGTACTTAAAATCGAATATAATCATATTTCAAGTGTGGACCACTCTGGCTGACTTGACTAAGAGTAAAGAAGTGACACCAGGTTGGCTGTAAGAGTTCATATAGACTCCCTCTGATTCCAAGGAAGAAAGATAGAGATGGCGTACTTCCTCTCTTGCTCCCTTCAAATGTATATACAAAACCTGGGAATAATATACAGAGCAAATATGGAGGGACTCTGAGAACTTAGAGTAGTAGGGAGATTCAGAAAAAAATCCCAGACGTTGAAATGCCTTGGAACCAGAGCCAACTGATTCTCTCTAATCTTTCCATTGCTTCACTTTCTGTACAAATACATTCATAGAAGCATGTGGACCATTGGAGGTGACCAAAGCTTCAGCTTCTTGATAGAAAACTGGAAAAGTTGCATTCAAAAGCACCAGAGAGATAAGATGGCAAAGACAGAAGAATTCAGGAAAACAACTTCAAAAACTTACCTCTGCACACTTATGGATCTGATCTAAATTAGCAATACTAAGGACTTTAAAGCATAGTATAACCCAGAGAGCACCACCCAAAGCCACACACTGGCCCCTAGATGGTGTACATGCAGTCCAGACTCAACTGGCACCACAAAGTCTTTTGAAACTAAACCCATAGACCCATAGCAGGCTGGGACTGAAGAGTCTGAACAAGACTGTCCAGTCATCTGTTAAGGCAAAAACCTTGACCTCTACCTTCTACACAGAGCTTATATAGAAACTGCTGTTTTGGAATGCAATATTCAAAACTTCCATGGCAGCATCCAGGACTACCTGGCACAGAAGTAATCAGGAAAATCTCAACTTGATAGAGAGAGGCAATCAGCAGGTACCAACTTGGAGAAGAAAAGAGGGCTGTGCTTAGCTCAGTGATTAAGGCCTTGCCTAGAATGTATAAGGTCTAATGTTTAATCACTGATAATACAAAGAAATATAAATAAGTGGTGGGAATTATCTAACAAGTAGCAATGATAGAAACACTCTAGTAAGTAATTATGAACATTCCCATTTCAAAAGTCAACACACTCAGCATGAAATAAACAAGGAGTTAATTGGGAAATTTAGAATTGAAAAATACATTAACTTAAGTGGAAAATTAAGTAGATACACCCCAAAGTGGAAATTGGATGATGGAGAAAAGAGAATAAAAGACATACTCTTAAAGAATAAAACGATCTCAAATAGAACAGAAAGATTTACAAACTGCTGAAAGCTAGATCAAAGGGGAAAGTCTTTACATAAGCCAGATCACAGTGATCCATTAACTAGAAGAAGTTAGAGGTTAAAACTTTGAATGATTACAGACTTTCTACTGGAAACCATAGAAATACCAGAAAGAGTTGGAAATATCTCAAGTCATATGCTCACACAAATATCCTTCAGAAATGAAGGTTAATTGATAATATCTTCTTAGGTAAAGAAAAATTGGAAGAAATCATTGTCTGCAGACGTGCTCTAAAACAATTGTGGGAACCAGAAAGACATTTGTAGCAACAGAAATGAAAGAAAAGTAGCAGAAATGTAAGCAAAACAAAAATCCAGCAGTTCTGTGGAATATTACTTTAACTATGTAAAGGTGTGTTACATTTCTTTATGTTGCTTTTGTTTAATTATGTAAAGATGTCCTGCTATTTCACCTTGCTTGCCTAAGGCACCTGATTGTTTAATAAAAAGCTGAACAGTCAATAGCTAGGCAGTGGAAGGATAGGATGGATGGGTGGGCAGAGAGAATAAGTAGGAGAAATCTCAGTTCAAGGAGAAAAAATTAGGGAGAAAGAGAGGGAGATGCCTGTGGCCAGGGAGCCAGACAGACACATAGGAAAGCAGGGAAATAGGAAATATAAGTGAAAGAAAGACAAAAAGGCCCAAGACAAAATATAGATGAAGAGAAACAGGTTAGATTAAGTTATAAGAGCTACTGGGAGAAATATAAGATAAAGCATTCATAACTAATAATAAGCTTCCATGTCATGATTTGGGAGCTGAATTGTGGCTCTAAAGAAAGCCTGCTACACAGCATATTATTCTTTCCCTGTTGTTTCAAGTATGTTCCATGGTCAGGACTGGATGTAGTTGAGTGGTAGAGTAGGTGCCTGGCCTGGCATTCATTAAGTCCAGGATTCAATCCCCATCATTACCAAAAGAAAAAAAATGAGAATAAATCAAGCTCAATATTTGAAAGGGAAAATAATATTATTTGAAGAAGATCTCAATGCATGTTGCTATAATATGTATTGAAATAACCATATATGATGGAGAAGGTAGGTTAGGATTCTTTCTACTTTCTACTTGTGGTGGCCAAGTGCAGAGTCTAAGAACACTGTAAAAGTTAAGTATGTATATGATATCTATAGAGCAACAAAAATAAGTGGTTAAAAAAATAGAAAATAGAGGCTAAAATACTAACAGTGTTCAAACAACTCACAAGAACGGAAAAGATGGAACCAAAGGAAGAAAGATAAAGATAAACAAGAACAATGAAATAAAACTGTACACCCCAAGTCATACATATCTGTAACCACATCAAATGTACACAATCTACCAGTTAAATGGTAGATGCCAGAATAGGTTGACCCAAGTATATGCTGTCCACGAGAAACTCCCGAAAGATAACCAGGCAGAAGGGTTAAAAGTAAAGCAGAGGGTGAGAGGTAAGAGGTGGGAATGTAGCTCAGAGGTAGAGTGCTTGCCTAGCATACACACATGGCCCTGGGTTTGATGTACAGTACTACAAGAGAATAAAAATGACTTGATGCAGAAAGAAGGGCATCACACAGTGACTAATGAATCATCTCATGATCCCTAGCATCTATGCACAAAATAATAGAGCTCCACTCACAGAATGAGCACTGTTTGAATGGAAAGGGCTATCACTAGGCATTTCTCCCTCCCTCACTTCCATTTGTCCTTCCTTTCTTCTGCTTTTGCTTATTTATTATTTATTGTTTTTAAGTCCCAATCAAAGTTTTCACTCTCTCCCATCTTCCCAGCTCCTCCTTCCATCCCTCCTCCCCTGCCCCACCCACTCCTCTTCCACTGTTTCTCTTCAGTTATAGGAAGACTTTCCGTGGATATCAGCCAGTCATATATATTAAGTTTCAGTGAGACCAAGCACCTCCTCTCCTATCAAGGCTGAATGAGGAAATCCAGTAGGAGGAATGGGTCCCAAAAGCAGGCAACACAGTCAGAGACAGTCCCTGATCTCACAGGTAGGAGTCTCCGAGAAGACCAAGTTACGCAAGTGTAACACACACAGAGGGCAACCAGGCCTTCCTTCCTTTCTTTCTGCGGTGCTGAGGATCAAATCCAGGGCCTTGCACATACAGGCTAGTGAAATTTTGAGGATCACGTTTCAGTTATTATGATAGTAAGTTACAGATAGAAAAAAACCAAGTTATAGACAAACTAAAGAACACCAGTAGCCAACTAAAAGTGCTCATTGGACATTAGTCAAAAAAAGACACACCATTGCACAGAAAACACATCTTCACAAATATAAAAGAACTAAATGTAAACTATGTCCTCAGTTGAACTAGGAATTAGTAAAAGAAGAAAGGAAGGGTGGTGATATCTAAACCTGGAAATCAAACAGTGAAATTCTAATTGGTGAATTGAAGAAATCTCCAGGCAAACTGGAAAAGTCTTTTAAGTGAACAGAGATAAAAAAAAAAAATACACTGCATTAAAATTTGTAGAATGCAGATAAAAAATAGTGATTAGAGGGAGACATAGAGTATTTGATATTCATAATGAGAAATAGAGAAGGGAATTTAAATGGGCACCTAAGAGAGCAGAGGCTGAGCAGGGGAGGTGGCTCAGGGGTTAAGAGCATTTGATGCCCTTGCAGGGAGCCAGACTTTCATTCCTAGCACCACGTCAGGTGACTCATGCAACCCCCTTTAGCTCCAATCCCTTCTTCTGGCTTCTATGGGCACCCACATTCATGCAGATAAACACATATAACTAACATGCTCAAAATAAATTTTTAAAAATTACAAAAAAGAAACCAGAAACCCAAGTTTAATGGCAGAGGTCTTACCTGGCAAGCATGAAGCCCTGGTTTTGATCCCCGGCATCGGGTAGAGATGGAGTCGGGGGTTGATGGTAAGGTGTGGGGGGAGGATAAAAACAAAAGAGAATAGAGAAGGAACTAAAAAAAAGATAAAAATAAAAATCGACAAACCAGGAATGTAAAAATAATAGAAAAATCAGTAAAAGCAAAAGACAAAAACATTAAAACTATGCAAGGTGCTTCTAGAAGAAGCTAGCTACTGGGCAGTCCTACAGGGAGAATGAGCTTTTCCTTGCTCCTCCGTGTGGGCAGACTACTGGTCTGGGCTTGTCCAGGGAAGGGTTTGAGGACAGGAACAAGGGAGTTTCCTGAGTCCTGAGCCCAGAGCTGGCACCATCCCTTGTGCCAGCCTCTGCTGGCCAAAGCTAACATTTATATATTGAAGTCCTAACCCCTAGGTCATCAGAATGGGGCAGATAGGAACTTTCAAGAGGTAGGCAAGGTAAAATGAGGTCATCAGAGTGGCCCTACTCCCATATGGCTGATGTCATTAAAAGAAGAAGAAATCAGGACACACACAGTGAATACAGAGGGATGACCCTGGATGACAGAAGACAGCCACCTACAATCCAAGGAAAAAAGTCTGCCAGTAGCTTGATCTCAGATGTCCAGTTTCCAGTAATATGCAGAAATACATTTCTGTTGTTTAAGTTGCCCAGGCTGTGGTCCTTTGCCAAGGAAACTCACACTAATTTTTGGTGAGAAAATCAAGCAAGCAAGCAAACAAGCAAGCAAGCAAGCAAGCAAGCAAAAAAATCCCCCAAATGGTCATCATCTCTTGATGAATAAAATGGCAGCCTCATTGCAAACGATGTGTTCACAGTGAAGTGTTGAAACTGGAGACATTTTACCACCCACTTACCACACCTGAAGATGGTGGTGAAAGGCTGAACCGGTATCTTGTGGCACACAGAGGTAGGCTAGAGGCATGGCTACGTTCTAGCTTGGCCTTCCCTGGGCTTTATATTCCTCACATTGCCTGGAGAGGGCTTGACTAGTTCTCTCTCTGCGGTAGCCTAGAAGCCATCTGACACCGAGAAAAGTTCTGCTTGGAGGATGCTCCCCACGCGCCCAGTGGGCTCGGTCCCACCATAGTGCTTCTGACAGGACAGTGAGCCCGGGCAGGGCAGGTGCACCCCACAGTGTCCACCACAGACAAGCTCTGCCCCCAACCTCTGCACACAAGCAAAAACCATGCTTTGACCTTCCCTCAGAGGGCAGTGCAAGGAAGATAGAGCTTCACTGGCCTGCGGAGTATTTTCCTAACAGTAAAGACATGAAAAGAAGAAGCTGACAGAATTAATGAAAAGACAGAAGAAAATAAACAAAAAAACAAAAACAAAACAAAACAAACCCCAAAAGCATTAGAACAGAGGAGCAGCATGGTGGATGGACCTAAAAACTTGGCCATTGGGTGAGCTGGTAGGGCCAAGTGCCAGGCTGTGAGGTTCAGGGTCAACATGGCAGAACCAAAATGCTCAGCTTCTGAAAGAACACAAGAAGGGTGTCACAGATACCAGTATTCATGTATAAAAATAATAATTAATAATAATAATAATAATAATAATAAATAGCTGCTGTATAGAGCTTCCAGCAGTACTAAGCTCTGTCTCTGTCAGGCACTGACTTGAATATCTTAAGTTTATAAATTCACTGACCCCTCATGAGCTTCTGTGTGGCCAGTGATTGTGGTTCGCACATGACCTTCAAAAGTTTCTATGTTGGAAACTTAATGCCCCAAACACATGCTTTATTATTGTCATATGTTTGTCTGATAGGGAGGGTGAGCATACATGGGGACCAGAGATAATTTTGTGGAGTTGGATCTTTCCTACCATTTCTCAGATTCCAGGGATCAAACTTGGGTCATCAGACTTGGTGGAAGCACCTTTACTGGTCGAGTCATCTCAATAAGACCTAAAATCCATAAGTTAGCAGTATCTCAAGGTGAAGCCTTTGTGATGCAATTAGTGTTAGATGAAATCGTAGGGGTGGGCTCTGTTGAAAGCATTAGTGACTTCACAAAGAGCAAGAGAGATCTCCAGCTGTGTCTAGCCAAGAGATGCCCTCCTCTGCCTTATGATGTAATAGGAAGGCCCTGGATAGATGCTAGGCATATGCTGGCATTGTTGACACTGTCACAGAGTTAAGCAAAACATAGGGAAGTGGCTTATTGCCCCCATGTCCCCCACTTGCACCCCCATTCTGAGACTTCTGACTTAGGCAGGCATTTTAATTGCTATCTAGGATCTCTGTGTTTTCTGGGCTCTATATGTAATAGAAATATATGACAAAGTGGCTCATTTTACAGATGAGAAAATGAAGAGTTGGAAGGTTGAGGGACTTCCATTAACTTCAAGGGTCTGCATTTTGTTCAATGTTGCATTTGCTTCCCCTTGTATGGCTCATCTGTTTTGTCTGTTGATGAAATCCTATTTCCTGCTCAGCACTTGGTCAAAGTCACCTCCCCTGGGGGCCTTCCATACTCATTCTCCTTTGGTACCTATGTGATTCATCCATCCTTGCTAGAGCACTGTATTAGTTACTTTGCTCAATGCTGTGATCAAATACCAGACAAGAAGCAAATTAAGGGAGGAAGGCCTATTTGACTCACAGTTTGAGAGGATACTGTCCCCCATGGCAGGGAAGGCACTGAGGGCAGGAGCTTAAGGAAACTGGTTCATTGTGTCTCCTATCAGGAAGCTAAAATGTCCCAAGGCCTGTCCCTATGAAGGGGCCAGGTGTTTAAGCACTTGGAGGCACTGAAAGACAATGCTTGTTCAAACCATATATTTCATAGGCAAAAAACTTTTTTATTTCTTGGTTTTTTTTTTTTTTGTTATTGTTGTTTTTTTAAGACAGGGTTTCTCTGTGTAACCACTCTGGCTGTCCTGAAATTCACTTTGTAGACCAGGCTGGCCTCAAACTCATAGAGATCCACCTGCCTCTGCCTCCCCAGTGCTGGGATTAAAGCCATGTGCCACCATTGCCAGGCTGTATTTCTTATGTTTCTAAAAAGAAAGTTACATTGATAAGGATAAATATTCATGTTTCTATGAACTGAAGTTTATTAATACCAGTTTTTTTAAAAAAAAAAAAAAACAAAGAACACATAGCAAATAAGATGGAAATATCTTTTTGATAAAGTAAAATAAATAAATTGGTGTGATAGTGTACACTGGGGTCCCAGCTGCTTGATAGACTGAGATGGAAGGGTCAAGACCCAGGAATTCAAATCCAGCCTAGGCATCACAGAGAGACTGTCTCAAAACAGAAGAGGCAGGAAAAAAAGAAAAGAAGGAGGAAGCAGGGACACATACAGCGAAACCGAAAATACTGCATCCGTGGCTCCCCAACCCCATTCATGGACATGTCTCTGCTGAGAGTCCCGTGTATATATACACACATGTGCATTCCTGCTCCTGTGTGTGTGTCTGTGTATATGTATTTATATGTGTGTCTGTGTGTATGTGTATATGTGTGTGTATGTGTATATGTGTGTGTATGTATTTGTATGTGTGTCTGTGTGTATGTGTATATGTGTGTGTATGTGTATATGTGTGTGTATGTATTTGTATGTGTGTCTGTGTGTATGTGTATATGTGTGTGTATGTGTATATGTGTGTGTATGTATTTGTATGTGTGTCTGTGTGTCTGTGTATATGTGTGTATGTATTTGTATGTGTGTCTGTGTGTATGTGTATATGTGTGTGTATGTGTATATGTGTGTGTATGTATTTGTATGTGTGTCTGTGTGTATGTGTATATGTGTGTGTATGTGTATATGTGTGTGTATGTATTTGTATGTGTGTCTGTGTGTATGTGTATATGTGTGTATGTATTTGTATGTGTGTCTGTGTGTATGTGTATATGTGTGTGTATGTGTATATGTGTGTGTATGTATTTGTATGTGTGTCTGTGTGTATGTGTATATGTGTGTGTATGTGTATATGTGTGTGTATGTATTTGTATGTGTGTCTGTGTGTATGTGTATATGTGTGTATGTGTATATGTGTGTGTATGTATTTATACGTGTGTGTCTGTGTATATGTGTGTCTGTGTTTATGTCTGTGTGTGTTTGTGTTTCTGTATGTGTGTCTCTGTGTGTCTGCTTATGTCTGTGTGTCTGTGGGTGTATGTAAGCAAAGGGCTGCATTTGTTTAGCATTGCAGAGTCACACTTAGCACACTGTGCACTGAGGAAATAGTGGTGATAGCAGCTAGCCTTTTCTGAAGCCTTAGTATGTCCCAGGAATGTTTCAAAGCCACCTTTTCACGTGTATTAACCCATAATCTTGTCAGTGACCTTGTGGGAAGATGAAATAATAAAGTCTGGTCTTTAAATGAAGAATTCAGGCAAGGAGGAGTTATATGACTTAATCAGGACAGAAAGCCAGGAAGGGCAAAGCAGAGGTTTAAACCCAGTCTATGTCCACTCCTGCCTCGTGTGTGTGTGTGTGTGTGTGTGTGTGTGTGTGTGTGTGTGTGTGTGTGAGAGAGAGAGAGAGAGAGAGAGAGAGAGAGAGAGAGAGAGAAAGAGACAGGGACAGAGACAGAGACAGAGACAGAGACAGAGAGACAGAGAGAGGGCACTGGTCTACATGGAGAAGGTCAGAAAAGAATATGAGGGTTGGTGTGTGGCTCAGTAATGGAGCATCTGCTTTGTGTATAGGCAGTGAAGGCCTGGGTTCAACTCCCAGCACTGGGAAGAAACAGTAAAGAAGGCAAAGTGTAGATGACTGAACAAAAACCTGACACCATGGGACACAAAGCCTAGACTGTCCCGAACACCCTGATACCTTTAAACTTCTTCCTTGACCACACCCATGTACTACCTCAGATTCCAAATCAGTGAGGATCTGTGTCCTTGAGTGGACTTTGCTGGTGTGAAAGTACCAGTTCATACTCTCTGTGCCTCGACACACGGTGGACAGTGAAGCACTATTGAGCAAGTAGTTGGCATTGAAAGATGCACCTGAATTTACCCCGTTTCTCAGCTGGAACTTACTCAGAATCTTTCTACTGTGGAAAAGTGGCCTCATCCATGTTTGCTAGTCTACATGATACCTGCTTCTTTTTCTCTTTTAAGAGAAGGTTTCTTTCTGTAGTCCTGACTGTCCTGGAACTCCTTGTGTAGACAAGACTGGCCTGGAACTCAGAGATCTGCATGCCTCTGCCTCCTGAATGCTGGGGGTGTGTACCCCCATGGCATGGCAGTATTGGATTTTTAAGATGCAGGACTTAGAGCACAGTTGCCTAGGTTCCAGTTGTACTTGATAAGAACTCAAACTACTTTGCCAAAAAAAAAAAAAAGTGTGCTGGAGGAAGGAATGGCCTCCCCCCCCCCAAATTACCAAGCTCAAGGAAAGGACTAGGTAACACAGACCAGACATCCAAACACCTGTCTGTTGGAATACACATCTCCCTGGCTCACACAGACTCTGAACCTAGAAACAGCTGAAATCAGCTGCCCTGCAGGGCAGTGAGGAGCGCATATGCCCATCCAAAGCCCTGCACGGACAGCACCTGCTGACAAAGCATGGTCTAGACGGAGGCAGTAATTCAGGCCTTATCTCTTGATTTACTTCATTACATCCTGTCCATCTATGTTAGCTTGAGTGGCTCAGCAAGGTAGCCCAGGACTCTCAATGCTGCTGGAATTGCATTGGGTAGCCCTGCCTCAGTTTCCCTGGAAGTGTTGCTGGCAGCCAGACTCACCTTCTCTTGGGGGCTATACCAGTGTAGACCCATTCTACTTTTATCCACAATGTCCTCAAGTGGACTCCACCCGAATCCTGCAGGATGGGGGAACCCCTTCATTATTCTAACCAATATGTCATGCAGGGCTGTTTACAAATCCAGGGGTCCTCTGCCAAGTATACAGCCTGTTCACTAGGCTTTCATGTTATAATGAAATGAATAACAAGCAAGACGTCTTAATATCCTATTCTGATAGAGAGTGGATATTCCCCCCTCACTCACTCACTCTTAAAAGATAAATTAATACCATCAAGCATCCTGAAAAGGTCCTTTATGAGAACATCCCTCTTACACACACACACACACACACACACACACACACACACACACACACACACACAATATTATAAAACTGAAGAAATTTGTTTCAACTTGTTAAAAGCCTTATTCTGGGCCATGAATCTAGTTCCCAGCTTTTCCCCCTTCAATTAATTTCACACTAATCCATTTCTTTATCAGGCACTGGAGTGAATGCATGTGGTGAGTGATGAGAGCGGGGGCCACCGAGGTGTTTGGCTCTGTAATTTCATCCTTGAATTTGGTGATTACTAACAGGACAACTTTTTTAATTTGCTCTTTTGTCTGGATCCCCTGGCTGACAATCTGCTCGGTGAGCTCGGCTTTTTAATCAATCACCTACATAATCAAATGTCACTGGCTATCTGCTCCGTGTAATTACTTTTGCAATTAAAAATCAACCTCAAGTTGCCTCGTCTAATTAGAGGGATGGGCAGATTTTCATCTAGATTGATTTTTTAATAAATATTGACTTAAAATGCCATAATCTCATCATATTCTTTCATTTTCTTTGTACCAAAAATCAAACAAATGGAAGAATTAGCAAGCAGAAGGAATCGTGGGACTTCAAAAGCGGCTGCTGGTTCAGATGCACAGGACTGCGCTGTCCCGAAGCCTAGATTAGCTTGCCTGGTAACAACGCTCGATAGAAAAAGAACAAAGCCACACAACGATTAGGTTTCACGCTAACACTGGTGCAAGCCCACAATTCTAAGAGCTTCGAATTTCATTCATTGTGCTGCCTGAGACCATCATTCCTATGAATGTTATTTTTTCATCTTTGGTAATCCCAGAGACACCACTGGAATCTTCAAAATTAGCAGGACACGTAGGTGCCGTGTGCTAGAATCCACTCCACAGAGTTTTCTTAAACATACACAAATGCCCGACAGCCAGACAATGCCCTTGTCTTTGTTGCCTTGTATCTTTTCTGTATTGTAATTAAAACATTGTCAATAACACAGTTGGTTGCTCTCTGGTTGTAGCGGCTGATGTCGAACACGGAAAATCCACAGCCTGGTAGGGGATTACCCGATGGAAAATAACACACTTTGCTAGAGAACAATTGTCCCAGGATGAAATGGAATGGTATCTTGTGTGCCTGTTATAAAAAAAAAAATCTTGTCTGTGACCCTGACAGAATTCCATTTAAGACTCATCTGATTGGAGTGGCGATGAAGGGGTAATAATGTCTCAGGCAACCTAGCCTTACTCAGGCACAAAGTGGATTGTGCTTGCCTTCTGTGTGCTCACACTATGACGAAGGAATGAAGAGAAGAGGAACTGTCCACTGCTGGCTGCACAATTTATACCAAGAACAGGAAATGAAACAAAACAAGACGGCTCTGACTTTTAGCTCTAACGGCCAGCAAAACAAACCGAAAAGTGAAGACAGACCTGAACAAAGGAATCTAGAGCATGAAAGGAGCAGGGCTCCCATGGTGCCCATCCCCGCCCACCCTCTCGATAGCAGAGAGCACTTCCTGTCTAGGGGGCTATTTCATCTACAGCTCCAGTCTTATTTCCACCTGGTACCTAAACCGAATTTCCTGAAGGGCTCTTCTGTAGCCTAGTAGGTCTGTAAAACACTTGCTTCAAAAATGAGAAGTCTGAGGTTCAACTACTCTCAAGAACATATCCACTGCCTTCTTGCTAGAGAAGGAACGATGTAGCTTATTGGAAGTGTTCCTACTCATTGTCAGAAGATCAGTATGGGCTCAGAATTTATCAAGTTTACTCGTCCATGGATTGTCTCATTTATTGACTTAGATATATTTGCTTAACCATTCACCCAGGGAACGTTCTGTAGCATCTTAGTACACACTTTAGGAAAGGCTGGTCCTCAGTGTATAAGGATAATCAGCTCCCCTGGAGAACAAAGCTTGTCTTCTAGGATGTTGCCAGTGAGATTTTCTAAGCATAAAGTCAAGCGCACCTGCAGGATGAGGACAGTGGCAAGGCTTAGTGTAACCAGGTGCTGTCTGCGGTTCTCGCCAAGGGGAAATTCTGCAAGTGTGTGTTCTAGTTCATAAGGCATGGGTTAAAGAGATTGCCCACTGCTGTAGGAAAAGGAAAAAACTCTCCCAAGATTTTGAAAAATTAATAGAAAGAAAAGATGAGGCTGACATGAGTTGATAACATTTTATTTATGTATTTATTTATCCCTTTGTTTATTTATTTGATTTTTTCAAGACAGGGCTTCTTTATGTAACAGTCCTGGCTACCCTGGAACTTTCTGTAGACCAGTCTGGCCTCGAACTCACAGAGATCTCCTATCTCTGCCTCCCAAGTGCTAGAATTGAAGGTGTGTGCCACCACCACCCAGCATGAGTTGCTATTATTAAACATCTATATGGTGCAAGCAATGTCACTTAACAGCCACAGTTACTCTATGAAGCAGGCACTGGATTGTTGTTGTTATCACTATTCCCATTAAACAGCTGAGAAACTGAGGCCTCAAGAATTAAAATGGTGCTGAAAAGCCAGAGTTAGGAATTGATGGAGTGTTAAGCCCAGCTCCACATCTAAAACACACAGAACACTTAGAATTGTGTGATTTGGGGATGAGCCTTGAGACAAGGGGCTGCTGACCTGTGGGGGATGGCTCATGGACAAAATAAGCATGGGGTAGGGGGTGTACCAGCATCTGTGGCCAGCACAATTCTGCATTATGAACTCTCCCCAAGCCCAAGCAATGAGCATCTCCAGGGATTCTGAATTCTGTAGGTTGACCTGCTGCTTCCTCTGGTCTTGGCTAGTCCTCAGCTAGAGTTGGAACTAGAGCAGGTGGTGTAGAACTGGGCTGATCTCGATTGGCTCTCTCCATGTTTTCGGATCAGTGGCAGTCGCTCCCTCAGCACAGCTTTGGCTGGCACAGCTAGGTAAGCTCAGTTCTCCTCAATAAACCTCGTCTTAGCACAGGTTGGCCCAGGTATTTTTACATGACAGAAAGGAAGTGAGCTGTAGGGGCCTCTGCTCACCTGATACTTGCTGACATTTGTTGACCAAAGCAAGTCACATGAGTAAGCCTATACTAACACACCCAGCAACATGCGCAGCAAGGTATGGAATCTGTCACAAGGGCATGTCTCCTTCCTGGCAATGGGCTACAATTCCCTATTACCTACTTCCTCAGAGCACCCATGACACAGGATACCATTCTGGAACCTGGCCAAGGACTTTCTTCCCAGCATCCTGCAGAGCAGGGGCAGGTGTCAGTTCCAATGGGTGCTGGAGAAAGCCCCTTTGGTAACTGGAGGCTTAAACACCACTGAGGGGTCAAGTTAAAGGGCAACATTTGGAGGTGGTCTGGGGGATTAGAAATCTTCCCTGCCAGGCCTCCTGAGGTGCTGGAAAACCCTCAGCTTCTCTCTCTCTCTCTCTTTTTTTTTTTTTTGGTGAAAGTATGCTGGTGCCTATGGAGGTCAGAAAAGGCTTTCGGTTCCCTAGAATCAGAGTCATAGACCATTGTGAGCCATAATGTGGGGTGACTGAAAAGCAAACCCAGGGCCTCTGGAAAAGCAACCAGTGTTTTAACCAGCTCCAGGACCTGGCAACAAGAGTTCTTTGAATTCAGAGCAAAGTTGTAGAGACACAAGCCTAGGGCACAAACCCAGATACCAATGTGAACATTGAATAATTGAAGTTAAATTTAAGTTCTTCAGAATATACACACCTCCTCTTGCCTACAAAACAGAAAAATATCCTATTTAACATGAAGCCATAGTCTGTATTGTTTTTCTTAAATGTAGTGTCTGTTGGTTGAGGTTTTGTTCTCTCACTCATGTTATGGTTGTGGGTAGAGGTATATGCCCTCCATAATCACAAAAAAGCAAGCAAACAAACAAAAAAAAGCATAGCTCAGCCCAAAAACAGGAGAAGTGACCATATGTGCTCAGTCAGAGTGCTGGGCAAGAGGGAATGGGTAATGGACAGTTTGGGGAACTGGATCACGCTCAGTGTACATTGACCATGTGCCTGCCCCTCAGCATTAGCGGCATCTGGCTGGGTAGACATGAAGGTGACATCTGCAACAGCTTTGTGTTCAAAGCTAGACATCTAGGCCAGGTGCAGTGCTGAACACCTGTAATGCCAGCACCTGGGAAGCTGAGCCTCGCAGTGAGACCCTGTGTGGTCACCCCTGTCACGGAGCAGAAAAAGCACATCCACCAGCCAACTCCAGCCAGTGGTCTAGGTTAGTGACTGCATTGTACAAGTAAGGAAATGGAGGCTCACACAAGGAAAAGTACGTGTAAGAAGCCACAAGCAGTCCACGTTAGAGGCTGAATTAGATGGCTAGGGGTAGAGTGTTTTCCTGGAGTTATGGAAGGCAGGGGTTCAATCCCAGTCCTGCAAAACAAACGGACAAAGAAAGTCGCATTTAATTAGAGTTAAATTCACCAGTGTACTTTCCCTCAGTTGCTGGTTGCGTCTTGCTCTCCCAGGAACCAGCGTGCAGGCTCCACCAGCCTCATCAGTCCTCAACGCTGCTTCCCAGACTCAGGCCAAATGCCAGCCTTTTTTAAGACTCACCTTCTACTTCCCTGAGCTCTTCTGCAAGGCGTGTGTTGGTCATGCTGTGTCTTGCCTTGTGTTTTAATGACTTGGTGATTTCTTTAGTGACACTATTCTGTACTTCTGGAAGGTCAGGATGCTGGGACTTTTATCTGGGGGGGTCTCTAGAACTCAGCGTCATATCTGACACATAGTAGGTAGTCAGTGGCTAGTTCTCATGGAACAAATGAGACATAAGCAAGGAAAAAAAAATGTGTTCTTTACCATTACCACCACACCCCTGCCCTCCTCTGCCCCCTGTCTTTCCCTCCCCTAATGTCTCACTATAGCAGCCCTGGCTGCCCTGAAATTCAGTATGAAGGGAAATCAAGCTAGTCTCAGACTTATAGAGCCACCTGCTTCTTGTCTCAGAGCAGTCTGTAAAAGAGGAAGAAGGTGATGCAGACATAGGAGGCAGTAAGCAGTAGTCAGGGTTTGGACCTGGAATCCCAGCTACATTGGAAGTTGAGGCAGGATGATCATAGTTCAAGGTTGGCTTAGGCAATTTAGCAAGATTGTGTCTCATGACAAGAAGAAGAAAGAGTGTGAGTGTAGTCCTTGCCAGGCAGGCATGTGAACCTGAGTTCAGGCACCCACAGAGGAAAAAAAGGGGGTGGCCGTGGAGCAGAGAAGCTAAGTGAGTCCTCGATGTCACTGTTGTTCATAGTTGTGTGTGATGCGCTGCGCAAGTCATGTAATTCAGATACCCAAGTGTTCTTGTCTGCAAAATGAATTCACAACAGCCTTGACATCAGGTGAACTCTAAGGGTGATATATAACAATGGACATGAAGCACTTGGCAGAACACTTGGCACATAGCAGGTATACATTTATTAAATGCTAGTTAATCATGTGATGAAAAAAGAGATGCTAAATGGCCCTTTCCTCCTCATCCTCTTGAATAATAGTAGCACGGCATAGCCGAGGCTGGCAGTATCCTCAAGATTGGGCAGGGTGTGTGTGACAGGCACTCTGGGTTCTGGGCTGCAGTCCTGCCCTTTCCTGCTTTGAAAGTGAGACTCTACGAAGTAGTAGTGTGCTCAGCAGCCAAAGAGGTAACCCCAATTTTCTCAGTGGGGCTTTGCATGTATACACCTCTGCAAACACATCCCCAAGAGTACCTGGATCCAAGTTCAGTATCAGCCCAGGTCCCAGGATTAGCAGGCAGAAGGGGCTGCCCAAAGTGGGATTCTTTGTGTGGCTAAGTATGGCTTCTCTGCAGGAAAACAAACAGTAGGCACAGAATCTCAACTGACTATCACAGGGATGACTGTGATCATCCTAAGAAGGCAGCCAGCCCTCAGCATGTCAACAGTCCTGGGCTAATATGAGGTGCTCCTGCCAACTTCCCCACAATCCCAGCCACAAAGAACACTCATGTTCAATTATGGCTATTTATTAGCAACAGTAACAACAACAGTTGCCACTTCTCTCATCTGAGCTTTGTACATAATAAGTCAATCTCCATGTTTAATCTGTGGCTGAACAGAGGAGCTGATGAAGAAGAATGAGCAGTATGGTTCACGTTACAGGACAGTATTTTAGTTGCGTTTGCATTTGGAATGAAGTTGTGGCGAGCTGGAGGATTAACTGCCAGGAAATCATTATACAAATTTCAAAATGTCAAGTGCTCTGATACAGCTTATGATTTTATCTTCTTATTTTGACAGGAAGCCATGTGTGGCCACCTCCATCTTAGAACAAGCGAGGGAAGCCAGGAAAGCAAAATCAAGGGTCCTGACCAGCCATCTTTTCATCCTGCGCACTTGTCCGACAGAGCGTAATAGACATTTTCCTTTGCACGAAATAATAAGAGCAGTACTTATCGTGCAGTGCCTCCAGCCAGTGGCAAAAAGAAATTAGAAAAGTCCAATGAAGCTGAGAAGTAATTAATCATCATACAGTGGGGCCTGTCAAATCAGAAGGGCCCTTCCAGCTGATAATGTTCCCCAACTCAATTTAGACTGATAGAAATTAGAATTTTTTTTTTAACCTCTGGCAAAAAACAAAAAGACCAACGTTAGCACGAATGTGGCCAACTGTTGGCTCTCTCCACAGCCTGACCCATTTATAGTGATGTCTGCATCAAGTTTCACCGAAGCTGAGATTGAAGCAACATCGTCTACTCCTCAAGGCAAAAGGAATCATAACTATGTGTTTTAAGCCGCGCCTGCCCCCCATAGCCTGAGCTGTCTAAGAAAAATTAAAGTGTAGTTTTATTGATCAGTTTGGCTGATCTCCCCAAAGAGGTGATGGGTGGGAAGACTCACCAAGTTCTGTAATGAGTCTGGGCTCTTTGGAGATCAGGTGAAATAAATAAAATGGGTTTAGTAGGAGCCACTGAAGGTTTTTGGCTAAGAGGAGTGAAATAATAAGCCACTGTCAGATCCTTGAGTCCTGGGAGGCAGGTGGAGCAGGGAAAGATGGTACCCTTCTGAGCAAAGATCCTGTTATTCATACTAAAGGCCAGCCTTTCCTCCACGTCCATCAATCAAGACCACCAAGTCTCGTCTCATGACACTCTAAAAGAACAAGATAATGCGCAGTATCCCATGGAGGTGAGGGCCTCTAAGAGTGAGGTCAGACATCTTGGACACAAATGCCTAGGAAGGAAGGTCCATGAACGAAGGGACAATAGGAAGGGTAGGCCCATGGTCTTTCCACTTAGGCCCCAGGCAGCTGTCATTGAGAGGCAATTCATATGGGCATTTGCCAGAGATTCTAATCTGACACTTTAAGTCCTAAGTTTAGAATTCAAAATGAAACTTGAAAGTGTAGGCAACTAATGGCACTTTTAAAAGTATGAGAATATAGCATTCTTTGGCTGCTATTTGTGACTTTGGGACAGAGAGAAGTGTGGGCCCTCAGGACATGCCTGTAACTCCAGCTCCAAGATGAGCTGACATTAGCCTATTTGGAGACTTACATTCATATGCGCGCGTGCGCGCGCACGCGCACACACACACACACACACACACACACACACACACACACACACTCACACACACACACCACAATTAAAAATAAAAATAAATTTCAAAAGACCTTTGCTTTATAGGGATATGTGTTCTCAGCAGTGGGAGTATATAGTAGAAGCTGTTCATACCACAGCAGGCCAGGAAGCAGAGAGTGTGCCACAGGATAAGCACAATCCGTAGTGAGCTTCTTCTGCAAGCCAGGTCCCACCTCCTACAGATTCCACAGCCTTCCAAAACTAGAGGTACCAGGGAGGGAACACCTATTCAAATCAGGAGCCTCTGATTTAATCTATGACATTAAAGTGACCTAACTCCGCATTGGCTCAGTTTCCTCGTGTGTGGCCGATGGATAATAATCAGGCACACTCATACATGCCAGGCCGCCATAAGTACAAAGCACCCACTACCATGGTGCAGGCATGCCATCAGGAGTCAGGCAGAGGTGCTATGGGTTGGATGCGAAGTGTCTCTCACGGGTTCATGAGTTAAGGCTTGGCTGCCGGTGATGAGCTTTGGAAAGGTGACTGGATCATAAGGGCTCTGAATTGATGAACCGTTAATGGATTCACAGCTGAATAGACGATTAGAAGAAGGATGCTGGCTGGGAGAATGTAGGTCGCTGGAATGTGTATCTTGTCTCCCAGGCCTTTATCACAGTGCTTTCTCCCCCATGATGTTCTATTTGTTTACTCACTGTCCCAAAGCAAAGGAGCCAAGAGACCATGGAGCAGAACCTCTGAACACTGAACCCAAATCAATCCTTCCTATGGTCCCTGTGATCAAAAGCTGTCAGTACAAAAACAAAACAAAACAAAAACCATATCACGTTGGGTTCAGCACAGACCTTCAACAGCCCCACCACTCTGTATCCACAGGACCTGTCCTCTCTTCTCTAGAGAGGCCTGCTAGAGAGTAGCTGGCAATTTCTCCAGTTGGAGAAGCCAAGCAGGGGGACACTGCTTTATGAGACTTTCAAACTTTCACCATCTTCCCCGGGACACGTGCTCATCTCCCAAGCCAAAAGGGCTTCCTTGTTGGTTGCAACGTTCTGCTAGTCATTTGAACAAGTAGAAACCAAGTTAGGGAACAAACCAACAACTCACAGGGAAATAATCTTAGTGATATTTTCTCAGTGGGTGATGGCTAGCAGAGGCCTCCAAGCACATGTTTCTCCCACTTCCCTTGTGCCCTGTGGTAGAGAAAGAACCATAGTATGATGCCATGACCAGTCATCCACACAGGGCCTCCCACACCCCTCATTTCTAATCTCGGCCACAACACTGACGAGTTACTCACACTTCCCTTCCCATCTTCCAATGAAGAGATAATCAGATAATTAGATGCAACTATGGGACATCATGTCTGCTAAGGACCAATGCATTTGTTAGTGCCACACAGTGGAGGCCAGTTCCTTCAGCAGTCACTGGACACTGCACAAAAACTGCTCTCAGGGCTTCCTGGCTGTGAATAGCCACACCATTATAGGAACTCTGGACATGCCTTTGAATGTACCATGTGGCCAAGCCTGGTTCCAGGTTCTTCATCTGTGTACCACGTGCAATCCTCACGGGAGCTCTATGTGGTGGATGTTACTGCCATCCCATTTTACTGGTGAGAAGACTGAGGCCTAAGGTCACACCCCCAGAATGCACACCACCAGAATTCAAGTCCAGTCACACCATGTTTCCTACCATCAGCCTTGCTTCTTTTATTCTTTTTTTGTTTTATTGTGATGGTTTCATGTAGCCCAGGTTGGCCTCAAACTGCTTATGTAACTACTCAGGATAGCCTTGAACTGCTGATTCTCCTGCCTCTTCCTGTCAGAAGTCAGATTCCTTTCTTGACCACACATTGAACACAGCCAATCTATTCTCTTTTCTTTTTTCTTCTTTTCTTTTCTTTTCTTTTCTTTTCTTTTCTTTTCTTTTCTTTCTTGGTTTCTTTTCTTTCTTTCTCCCTCCCTCCCTCCCTCCCTTCCTTTCTTCTTCCTTTCTTCTTTCTTTCTTTCTTTCTTTCTTTCTTTCTTTCTTTCTTTCTTTCTTTCTGTGTTGTTATCTGAAAGTGGCTGAAGGAAGGGTGGGGGGTGTTAAAGGGATGTAGAAAAAGGAAGAGTTGGCCCAGAGAGCTGGTGAGAAGCAGGAGGTGAAGTGCTCTCACTGCGGCTGAACTCTGCATTCTTCCCTGGCTTATTTGCAGATCAGGTGGTAGGGGCTAACAAATGGGAGGATTTTAGAAAGGTCCTCAGGCTAAGTAAACGACTGTGTACACACACAGCCCAGGTGAGATGAAAGGCCCCGGTCAGCAGCAGAGACCACTCAGACCCCTTATCTGTCAGGCTGGCCCTCCATAGGTTTCAAAAAGCCCAAGTGGGAGATGCTGGCGGAAAGTTCAAAGTCATTTTTTTTTAACAGATAGCACAATCAAAAGTGTGCTTATCTGTTAAAATATTTAGGAGAACAAGATATCACTTTGACCTGCCTGCACCTGTGACTTTGTGAACACTGTTACAACGTGTTTTAAGCATGTTTGTCGTCTTAATCTATAATGGCTTCTGCATGTCTCAGAGGGTGAATTTGGAGAACAGAGAGACAGAGAGAAGAGGGAGGCAAAGAGAGAGAAGGGAGGGGGAGGGAGGAAGGAGGAAGGAAGAAAGAGAGAAGGAGAAGGGAAAGAGAGGAGAGAGGGAGGGAGAGAACAGAGAATTTTTTTCTGCTTCATCAAGAGAGGTATATTTTGGGACTCTTACCCTTGTGCATGCATTTTGAAAATCAAAACAGAAGGGAACATTCGGTCTAACCTCAGCCTCAGAATAGGCATCATTGTTACAATTCCAAGTGCTAAGACACAGAGCTGCAATTGTCACCCGACTGCCCTTGCAGCCCTGAGGCTAGAGCCGCTTCTGAGTCCCTAAGAGGTGGGTCCAGACACAGAATTTCACTCATTTGCTTGCACCATGGGGCTAGCTTACAGAATACTAGGTGATGGAGTCCGGAGTCTGTGGTTGACACAAAAGAAAACTTACCTGGTCATTTAAACAAAGGCAAGGTGGGGCTGGAGAGTTGGCTCAGCAGTTAAGAGTGCTTGTTGCTCTTGCCAAGTTTGGTTTCCAAACTCGAGGATCAGAGTTTGGTTCCCAGCACCCTCCTTGCCTGGCTCACAACCACCTGTAAGCCAGCATCAGCAGGATCAGATGCTTCCTTCTGGTCTACACCTGCACCTAATTCTAATGTGAATATATACACATGCACACATAAAGGGAAAAAAGTACTATTAAATGGAGAGAGCTGGGAAGTAGAAATCTTTATATGAAAATAGAATGTCTTTTGTTTCTCACTTTTTACAAACCGGCTTTTGCTGAGCCTTCTAAGTTCTTAACGCTCACACTGGAGCTATGAGCGGCAGCAGTGCTGTGTGCTCAACAGAGTTATGGGCTCCAAGTATAGTCGAGAATGTACTTAAAATGTCCCTGTGAAGCTTGACTTACCAAAGAGCAGAATACATGGTGGCTTTCTGTCCCTCCCTTACGAGTGACATTCTCAGTGCCATTACCATCAGCCATCAAGATGGCACTCAGTGCCCCTCAGAATACTGCCTGGACAGCTGGAAGAAGGACTTCATGCTATCCCTTCAAAACTGGTGAGAAGTCTGTGGCCTGTGGACATGCTCTGTAGGAGACAGATGAGATAGAGAAGAAGGACCATTTGGCTCTGTTTGTCTGGTTTGTCAGGTCAGGACGCCCACTGATCAGTTGTCCTTTAAAAAAGGCATTTTCCAAAAAGGGAAGCATGATCTTTGACCTTCATGTCCTGGGTTGGGTCTAGACTCAGAATAGATGGGAAATCATATTCAAGATGTCAACCCCTGCTGCCAGTCTCTTTGCAATGAGGATGCCAACAGTGGGGTTCTGAGCTCTGAGCTGTTATCTACAGCCACTGTGGATCTTGCTTGTATACTAGCATACTTTAGATGTGGGTCTCTCATTTATAAAACACAAGGAACTCCTGTTTTGACTATCAAGCCAGATTGCTGTCTGAAACAACCATCATAATAACTACTATTACCATGTTCCAGACACTGTGATTGGCAATATTGTTTTATATCATCTCTTTCAACCTTGTTAGTAAGCAAACAAACGCAAATTGAAGTTGCTATGAGATATCATTACATTCCTACCAACTGGCAGCAGTCATACCAAATATTGTTAAGGATATAAACTTTTGTAGTCATTTCTGGGATCTATCCAGTCAAACAGAGACATGTACATCTGGGAAACCAACCATTCCTCTCCATAATATGAGCACCCTAGAATAGCTCTCACACACATTTCCCAAGAGGTGTTCAGGGATTCTTGTGAAATGTTGTTATGAGAGCACTGGATTCGAAATACTATAAATGTTGACCACAAGATGGAATGTTCTATGGCAGTGAAAGTGACTGCTCAGCTCTCCACATGCATGAGGAGAGTAAGCAGCTGAATTTAAAGCACATCTCAACTTGTCTGGTAGAAAGTAGTCATCCCTCTGTAACCATGAGAAGTTGGTTCCACGTCCTTCTGAGCACACCCCAATCTGTAGATGCTCAAGTCTCAGATAAAGTGGCATGGCATCTGCACAGAACCTGCAAATCCTCACACCCTGTGTTGCCTAAGTAACGGCAAGGAAGTAAATGTCTGTATGCATCTAGTACAGGCACAACTATTTTCTGACTATTTCTCATTAAGTCCACAGTTGTAAAGCCCTGGCTTCTGAGGGTCAATTGTATCCATTAGTAGAGTATAGAAAAATACTTGGAATCAAGCAACTCAGCTAAGGCCAACTTTTCTGAGTAAAGGAGGGAGGGCTTTATCAAAGGGGTCTACTGCCATTGCTTATAATATTTTAATTCTTAAACTGGGTGATGGATGAATGAGTATTTATTATATATTTTTAATACCTTTTTGGGGTGTCTCAAAAATTCATGATTCATTGGTTAAAATAAATTAACTTTATTAAAATAAAATAAGCAATGAAATTGAATCCAAATGTGCTGGAATTTGGAACCTGTAGAAAGGGCCTTTGGTCCCCTCTGGGATAGGCAAAAGGGACAGGAAGGCCAGCTCTGGTTCCAACCATGGGCCTGAGACCACAGCCTGGCCTAGGAACATTCTAGGCAGAGGGAAGGTCACAATGGCAGGACCGGGGCACGTGCGGGGTGTGAAGTTCTGAATTTGCAGAGGTCCCCTCGCAAAGCAGGGAAGCGATGGATTTATATATTTAATGAAAGGGTGACTCTGGAAGAGTAATGAAAGTGTGCTCCAGGAGCCAGGTATGTTTGGTGAGATTTTAAAAGGAAATGTACACTCCAGAACTCCTTCTCCGGTATAGTTCTTCTGTGAGATCAGGTAATATTTTTGAAAAACAGCATTACAAAAGGTTAAATGTAGAACAGATGTAAGTTATAAAATACAAGCTGATCAAAGCTGAGATTTTGAGACAGATATGTTAGCAAATGATGATAAATCCGTCCCAGTAGGACTGTAAGAAGCAGACAAATGTAACTATGGAAGAGAGAAAGTCAAGGGTTGAAGCTGGGGGACGAGCAAGAGTGAAAACAAATGTTGGTGTTAATTCCGGTGAACTCACGCAGAACATCAAGGAATTCATGGCAGCGAGGACAAACATCACAGACACAATATATCCCATGTTCCCTTCAAAGAAGAATCACATTCCTGGGTTGGGAATAATCCAATTACTGATTCAGAGCCTCAATGCTCAGCGATCTTTTTTACCAGTTTCTGACCGTGGATGTCAACCTTTCCCAGCGTCAGAGGCTGGCTTTCTGGTTTAAAGCTTTCAAAATTGGCTTTAGAATCTGGGCATCTCAACCTCTCATTAAAAAGCCAGATAATTTATAGTCACGTCATTAACCCGCTTCCTCAGCTGCCATGATAAACCTATCATTGGGGAGAGATTTCAACAAAACATTACAACTTCTTTCTGGGAAGGCGGCAGAGAAACAAAATTAAATAAATCAGGCCCCTCTGTGTCAATAAATGAAGCCCACGAGAAGTAAACTATTTACTGAGGCTTAAGTGAAACAGAAAACATTTAAAGATCAAGAAAAAAGGAGGTAATTGTTCAGCCTGTCAGCAGGGGACCGCTGTGATAATTTGATCTGAACTCTGCTAACAAATGACCCAGCCCGTTCTTCCAACTTTAGTATCTGTTTATGCTCCTACAAATTGAAACCCCACCGCTCAGCTGCCCAGAACAGGGCCCGGTACAATAGCACATCGGCCGACGATTAGTTCAAGCTGAGGGTGGATTAGCTGTCCATCCCAGGCCTCCAAGCCCTCCAGAATATTTTGTCTTTCCCTGCTGGGGTAAAAGGGTGCAGACATATGCAACCAATAAAGAAACAGGCTTCTATGGACTGGAGGTTGAGTGGAAGGAATGCAGAACAAAACTATAAAATAATAATAGACAAAGGGGCAGCGAGGACCTCGGGAACTCAATACCTCCTCTGCTTACCCAGGCAGGGCTGGAGCTACAGTGTCCCCTCAAGATTTTAAAACGGAAGGAGGCCTGTTGTGTGTGATCTCCCAGCACAGGGCTGTGGGCCAGGCATGCCAACCATCAGGACTGACATAAGATCAAAAGCCTGATAAATGAGAGGAGAGGGAATGTTTGACCCACTAAACCGTATTCTACAAGAATCCCAGGCTTTTAAAGTAATAAGAAAGGCCATAAATTACAGTGTCTAGGCTAGATCGTGATAGAGTCTGATGCACATGAATGTTATTTGGATATAATATTTTTAGAGAGCTTCATGTTCACGGGCAACAGACGGCTTAGGCAGCCAGTCGTGTTTAGAATTCCACAGTCTAGAGACAGAACCCACATTTGGAGAAAAGCAACTTAATCTTCCTGGAGTTTCAGAAGCTAAAAATGATAATTTGATGAAAAATAGGCTTTAAATAAATGGAGGCCAATTCAAAATGACATTGCATGTCCGCATACTGCCTCCCCGGATCGATAATGAGGCATATTGAGGAATGGGAGCTTCATCATTGAAACAAAAGATGAATAAGTGGATACAGCAGCCCAGGAAAGCACAGGGCAAGGACTCAGCCTTTCTCTCCAGCTGAGGGCTGCTTGAGCTTGATCAGTTGGCTTCCTCATGTCTTTGCTTCCTCATGTACAAACAATAATAAGCTTTGTGTCTTCAACATATTGCAAAAGCAAGAGAGGACACCATCGATAGGAGAGTGACTGCTACACAGTTAACACTGAGGAAGTTCTGCACGAGGTTTTGCTGGCATAGTTACTACAATTATCAACAAAAGAAATAGACTCAAAGAAATAAGGTTTGAAAGGAAGTTTAGACAAGCTTACAACAACAAGCAACATCAACAACAACACATTGTTCTAAGGAACCAGAAAGCTTATGGAAACAACTCCTAAGTACAAAAGCTGTTGCAGATTTCTTACTAATTGGATTGTTCCATTGATCTTCATTGTAAACAGCTTCTGCTGTTCATTATATTTTCAAGCCATTCCACCCAACTTACTCTGAGGCAATGCAGGTGAACTCTCCAGCAGAGGGCACCGGTCCCATTAGAAGTTGGGAAGCCATTTTGAAAATGGCTGCCTACATGTCTCAAAGAAAACAACTATTGCTAGCTACTGAGGTAAAAGCATTAATTTCTGTCCAGACAAATTTGTCTTCAGGCAAAAAGCAGCGCAAAATGACAAGTGTTTTTCCTGGTAGGTTGTTGCTGAGTAAATTTAGGGAAACCAAACTAATTCCAGAATCTCTGAGTTAAGGAAAGTATTGAAGTTGGGTGGTGGTGGTGCACAACTTTAATTTCATTACTGGGGAAGCAGAGGCAGGTGGATCTCTGAGTTCAAGACCAGCCTGTTCTACAGAGCGAGGTTCAGGACAGGCAGTGCTACATAGAGAAACCCCATCTCAAAAAAACCAAACAAATAAAACCAAACCAAAAACAAGTAAAAACATCAACAAAGCTTAACTTCAATCCTGTTTTCCCATGTGTGCTCAGCTTTTAAACTTATTACTATTATTTTGATGTCAGGGGGATCTTTGGTAATGTTTGGAGGTATATTTTTACTGTCACATTTGTGGCAGGGATGTAGAGTGTCATGCTGGGTAGACTCCAGGGATGCCACTACATGTTCAACCAGAAGCAAAGACGATTGGGTTAGCTCTACAACAAAGCATTGCCTGGCCCAAATTGTCAGTCAAAACATGCTTGGGAGACCTTGATGGGATATATGCATAGCACTGTTTTTCCAAATGACTTCCCTTGGCCAGGATACACATGAAATCTAAAGCAATGATGGTTGTTGAGCTATGACTTCGGAAATGAAGTGCTTCCTTTTCCATGGGGAAGAGGGAAGGTTATAAGATAAGAAAGTTAACAAAACTCTGAGTTCTGGGCACTTATAAAACTCAGGAATCACAGAAAGTGACAAGATTCACAAGGCCCTTCCACAAGGCTACATGAGCAGTAAACACTATCTGACAGAGAGAAGAGTCTGTAGTGTAATTGCCTGCAGGCTGAGTAGGAGGCTCCAGAGATGTACCTTCTATAAGTGGTTATACATGCCATGGTGATATGCTTACCTTTGAGTCATTTGTCACCAAGAAGTTACTCAATGGTTTGATGCTTAGACTTGGGTGAAATAATTTCTTCAGTCTCTTGCCTGTACTCTATCTTGGATGAATAGACACTTTTGTTCACTTCTCCCTAGGGAATGTCACACAGTCAAAATTTCAGCAAATAAAAATAAAAGAAATGATAAGCAAAGATTTCTTTTGACTGATTACATTAATCAATGAGGAGAGAAAATAGCAACATATGACATGGCTTCAAGTTTTTGGGCTGTAACCCCTAGGGAAGCCAGTAAGATCCCCAAAATTATTTTCTTTATACAAGGAAGAGCAGGCTAGAGCATCTGTATTTAGAATCCCTGAAGAATATAGGTATACAGGTTGAGTGAGAAAGAAGTCCAGAACCAAGACATCAGTCTGCTGTGGGACTCTGGGTAAATTAAAGTCTTGAGGTCTCACTTTCTTGTCTCCAAATCCAAACTCATTCCTTCCTTTGGCCTTTTAGGACAGTGATGAAGATTAGATTAAATAATGTACATGGAGCATGACCTTCTTAGCTACAAGCAGGAAACCTGTGCATAGATTACACAGAGGATTAAGATTAACCAACATCTATTGGATAATCACTGAATACCATGGCCTTCAACTTGTGCCCCAAGGTACAGACAGAGGTGGGATACACTTGGTATACATGTACGTAGTAAGAGACCGCAGGGTTTGTACCTTGAGCAGTTTCGTGCCAACCTGTCCACTCTTAACCACTAACCCTCCACCTATCTCTGAAAGAGGTTGGCAAACAGGCAAACTCTGGAGACCACTTGAACAACATTCTTAATTTTTCAAATGGACAGCTGAGTCCCTGAGGACTAAGCAGTTTGCGTGTGATAAAGCTGGCATGGAACCTGAAGGTGGGGCAGGGTCCTGACTCCCATTTCTTCCAACAAAGAACCACTCTACAATATTCTTCCCCTCCCTCCCCCCACAAAGTAAGATGTAAGATACCATTTTCCCAGCACAGGGTAAACACAGGACAAATCACTTAGCATGTGTGTCTTAATAACCCAGCTTGACTGAGATGGATGGATTCACATTCAGTCATCATCTAAGCCTATTAAATATTCTGGGAGCTGCCGTATACATTTTAATGGATGTTGAAACACTGAGCCTGGTGTTTATGGCTCTTTTAATCTTGCCAGTTTTACTAATATGATTAGGTCAGGAGCCATTTCACATAGAGACTTAGACATCAAAATAGAACACAGAACTTTGCAGAACATTTTGTCGCTTCTTTTCTTTTGAATGGAAGATTTAGATCTCAGCTGTGAGCTCATTAAGGAAAAAGCAAAACCAAACACCAACAGGAATAAAAGATGACATAAAGGGCTGGACATGGTGACACACACCTTTAACCTCAACTCTCAGGAGGTAGAGGCAGGCAGATCTCTGAGCCCTGGGTTCAAGACCAGCCTGGTCTACAAACTGAGTTTCAGTGTCTCAAAAAAAGAAAAGAAAAGGAAAGAAAAGAAAAGAAAAGGAAAGGAAAGGAAAGAAAAGGAAAAGATAATGTAAATGACTTGGTTAACTCAAGAGGCACTTGGGTAGGAAGCTACTATTGTTCATTGTATGTTACACCCATTTTATGGGTTGAGCTGTATCCCTTTGGGGGATACTTTAACTTTATAGACTGATATCCTGGATACTCCCAAGTTTCCATGCCTGGGGATCCAGTTGGCATAAGTCAAGTGTTCTTAGTCCTGGCTTTTTATTAGAATGTCCATGTAGATGGTGAGTGGTGGCCACATGAGCTCAGCCACTGGGAAAATGATTGAATGTGGCCAAGTGCCATATTGAGAATTGTTTGCCCTGGGAATGGAAAAAGAAATTTGTCAGAGGAAGTGAAATAGGAAATGGAGAGATCAAAGCAGGGAGGAAATGAGATTGAATTGAGCCCTTTTTTTTCAACTTTGCACTCTTAACCCATGTGAAGCAAAAAATTAGCCTTTATCAACGAGAGCATGGGAGAAAAGTTTTCAAACAGTGCATCCTGGTCTCCTGAAGCTCCTTCATCCTACTCTGCAGATAGACAGCAGAGGGACGCTAAGGGAAGCCAGGCAAGATTCCCACAAAAAGTCCAGTGATAAATGTGCTCAGTGGTCCCCAAATGCCATTCCACCCACAATGTTCTTAAGCCCCAAGATAGCTTGGGCATATGGAACTCATCCTTCATAGAATCCAGATGTTTGTTTCTAGAAAGAAGTGAGCCTGACCCAGGGCTAAGTACTTTTTGCAGTCTCTGTGGGAGAAACAGAGTTTCGAAAAGGCAGAGTTTGTGACAAGGAATTCACAAAGGTTATAATGGGCTGATGAGTTGCAGGCAGTTAATCCCAAACTATAATCCTTGATCCTGGCCTGAATGTCTTCTCATCTCAGATCGTTTTACAAACCAAGATACCCCTGTCTTCTTCCCATCAAATAGTTTCTACTTAATGCTTTCTAATTGAGGCTTTGGTACCTCTGCCTAATATGACATAAGTCTTTCTGTGATCATGATCATGGTGCCAGGGAGACAAAAGTAAAATAAAACACACAAAAGTCTCATGGAGAGTATGTTTTAGTGTTCAACAGGCAGTGAAGTCAGAACAGTGGGTCAGAAAGGGATCCCTGCGAGGGCTCTTTGAAGAGGTGGCACTGTGCAAACTTTGATGAGAGTTAATGAATCTGGGGATGGCTGGGAAGATAGCCCCTTCCTTTTTGTGTTTCCAAGAGGCTTGACTAGCAGTTTCCAGGGCAAGAGGGTAAGACTGAAGTACCATCACAAGAGCTGGCTCTGGTTTCCTATTGCAGTATCTCCTCCAGGCCAGCTAAACCCGGGAGTTTCCAGGTCTGCCTCTAGTAAAGCCAGGGCAGTCTACATTTCAAACAAGCCATCCAGGGATCTTCAGTCCTAAGCATTTTAATGACACTGATGTAGGGAATGGCCAGAGATGGTACAGGAAAGGTAGGGAGCAGCCCTGGGGCCTTAGAGAAGCATCCTTACAGGTGGGAATAGTGTCTGCTATCCGCTCAGTTATGTGTGCTATGTCTCTGAAAATGCTGCTGAGCTAGTGAGACTTAGAGCCTGAAGTGGGATTGTCCTAACAAAAAAGAAACCCTATCAGACAAAACTGGGCTAACAGCATAGGGAGACTATTCTTGGCAGCCTTGTTCAAATAGAATATAAGGGATGAAGCCATGAGTTGACTTAAATAAGTACTGTTTCTGCTCTGGGAACCCAAAGGCTGCTTTTGGACATTTAGTCATTGACCTACAGCTTTGCATTGGCAAACAAAGGGAAGTTTGTTATCTGAACAAGTGATGTGTTGCACCCTCCCCCTGACTTGAAATCTTACACATGTGTAATACAAACCTATTGCTTTCTGCCTAGCGTATTTCACTTGAAAACCCCTCTTATGTGCTGACTGACTGAGGCTGCTGGTCACTTGCCATCATGTGCCAGGGCATGGAGGTACAGCTACTGGATCAGACAGTCCCTTAGACACTCTGATTACCCATCAAATACAACTCCATTTTCTGCTCGAGCTGGGAGACAGGCATGTTTTTGGATGTCAGGACCTCAGGCCTGTGAGAGATGAGGCAAGTGTCTGCGTGTGTGTGATGTGGCAGGGCATCTAAGTGGACCACTTGGGATGCTTTCATGTCTTCAAACCCTGCTCATGACTTCTGCCCCCATGGCCATAAGCATTAAGAACAAATGGTTTGGTGATGCCTGTGGCCCCTCCCTCTTCCCCCAGGCAGGATTCCTTCATTCTTCTGCTGCCATCCTGTCCATCAATGCTCTTATCCCCCTTTCCTTGAGAGACAAGTGAGTCCAATGCTGATCTAGTGTACTCGAGCGCCCCCACCTTTCAATCATGTGTATGACATCCTCACTGGTTTGCTTATGGGACAATTTCCCATATACAGTCCACCTGTCTCACCCTCCCTAGTACTGGGATTACAGATGTGCAAACTATGTCCAGCCACTTCTTTTTTCTTTAAACTACTGCATCTGCTATAATAGTCTAGTTATAAACTACTAATCTGTTAAAAAACATTCTAGTTATAAACTGCTAAACTACTATAACAGTCCAGTCCTGTAGTTACAATGTGTTTCATTAAGTAAACTCACTATTTAACCATTTTATTTTAAAAGAAAACCTTACACTGTAACTTTCAATTCAAAGCCATGGTATATAGCAGAAATAACATGTAAGTAGCTATATTAAAAAAAAGTAGGGTTATCATCAGCAGTAACTAAGGTTGTTCTCTGATAAATATTAAAGACATGTCAGTAGCAAACCTTGACTTCTTGTCATTCTGAGAATGACGATTGGAAATCAGTGCTTTTTGTTAGCCCTCTGATGAATGTGCTGCCCACATTTTACATAAAAGCAGGGAAGTGCCACTAATCAACATTGATAGTTGTGTCCATATGTTTAATTTGCTCCTGTCCTACACCCATCTTGCCTAACTAGTCTGTCTGTACATCTCCCAGTTGTGGAGAATCAGGCTTGAATATGGGCAGTAGCTCCACTCCCTCACCTCCCAGACTTACAGCTTAGTGTTAGAACTCTCAGCAGACTGTGCTAATGGCCCATTTATAGAGTTTTCTAGGCTACTACTTTATCCTTAAGAGTTATTGGATGACTGTATTAGAGAAACTTGCCTGCGGTCTATGGAACCAATACAGAGACACACAAATGGACAATGTGTAGAGAGTGGGAGACCTTGAAGCACTCAGTCCTAAATGGGATGGCTTCATCAAACCCCTCCCCTCAGGGCTCAGGGAGATATGCTGAAGAGATGCTGAAAGATTGTAAGATCCACTGGGAATGGAGGACGGGATGTGTTTCTTCCAGACACAACAGGACTGGTGCACATATGAACTCACAGGGATTGTGGCAGCCAGTACAGGGCCTGCACAGGCCCAAGCAAACGGGGTCCCAGAGCTGAGAGGGCAAGTGACATAAGCTTCCATATCTAACCAAGAAGCTCTCTCCAATAAACAACAGTAGACAACCGCGTGCAAAGGAAAAGTGAATTTTCTCCAATGGAGTCTCACTGGCATTTTTGGGAGAGAGAGAGAGAGAGAGAGAGAGAGAGAGAGAGAGAGAGAGAGAGATTGAGAGAGAACGCTTTATCTTTTTTCCCACTTAACTGCTCTTTTGCTTATATATTATGGTTTCTGATTCTGTGTTTTATGGTTTTCTGTATGTGCATGTGTCTCTGCATGTGTGTGCACACATGTGCATGTATGTCTATGTGTATATGTGTTTCTTATGTTCTTTCTTTGGTTTTCTTTTTCTCTGTTAGTTTGTTTGCCTGTTTATTTTCTACAGTGGGAGAAAAAGAAGGCCTGGAGTTGGATAGGCAGGGAGAAGGGAAGAATCTGGGAGGAGTTGGCAGAGGGGACACTGTGATCAGAATATATTGTATGGAAAAACAATCAAAAAGAGTTATTGGATGATGGTGAATTTAACTCATCAGAAATGAGCAAGCTCTCTCTAAACATCAGGGAATATGATTTTGGAAGAGGATCTCAAGTTCTGCCAGGCCTCAAACCTCTCTTTGGAGGATCCATGAGTCAAAGCAAGCCTAAATAGATATTCTACCCAGCTACTTTCCTGCAATGAAAGTGATCTCACATTGTGTTGATAGGGCGCCCGGATCTCAAGTGTCTCTGCTTATAGCTCGGTCCCCAGCGGTTGCCACTCTCCAGAGTCCATGAGGAAGGGTATTGGAGGAAACTGATCAGTGGGGTACCCTGGAAGGCTATATTTTATCCTGGCTTTCTGGTTGATGCCCTCTCCCCTCCTTTTCCTTCTTGATGCTGTGAGGTGAGCAACTTTGCTGCACTCCATGGGCACCCATGGTACTCTGCTTTTCCAGAGCTCAGAAACAATGCAACCTCTGCAACCATAAACCAAAATAAGCAAGCCTTCCTCCTAAGTTGTCAGGTATTTTATCAGAGTGACAGCCAGCTAACTTAGCACACTGGAATTCTCAATGAGGTCCTGGTTTTCTTTTTTGTGGATATTTTATGGTGATGTGAAGATTCAGAAGAGAAGGTATACCTTGTGGGAAAGGTGTTCATTTTGTCAGCTGCCTGAGGAGTCCCAGATTTCCTCTCACTGCCATTCTGAATTGTTTAGTGGCCTGGCTGGTTAGGCAGGGGTGTAGGTAATACATATCATACTTGAGAACATTGATACTTCCTGTGATGTACAAGAAACTCAGCAACAATCCTCATACTAGGCTTCTACATCAGGCTTCATATATATATATATATATATATATATATATATATACTGATACTTAACATTAACATTAAGTACAGTAGCATGATTGCTGTAGTTAAAACCTCAGCAGGATCTCAATGAATCCCCAACAGGAGTGATTTGTTAGCAAGAGGCGAGATCACCAGCGACAATTCATTTCTGTAGAGTAATGTAAACTAATTATGTACACTCTGGAAGCAAGGACTGGGCCTGCATGAGAAATGGCAGACTATTGCATTATAAAAGGAAATATTAATTCACACAACATAAAATTAAAATTGATGACAAACTCTTTCCCGTTTTAATTGTGTAATTCTTTAATCACTATTGTCTCACAGCAACAGACACCACCTGCCTCAGGAGGCACGCACACGTACTTGCCTGAAAGGACTCTGAGAAAAGGCCAGTCAGGAAATGACTATCTATTTGTTCTTTCTTTCATTCCATGGAAATTTATTTTCTCTCCTGGGAAATAAAATTTAACATTCATTATTTGGGGAGAAGGTTTTCTTTTTCTTTTTTTCTTTTTCTCATCATATTACTGTATATTTGATCAGAGGAGTCCTAAGTCTTTTAATAAAATGAAGCATAACCATCTCGATAAACATGAAATCCTAGGAATTAACATTCTGACCAGAGGGCTGTGCTTTATGCATTTCCTCAGCCACAAATTGTTATTTGCCACTATTTTCCATCCCTGGGCACTTAAGATAAAACTGACAAGGTGATGGGCAGATTCCTATCACCAAGTCTTCTCCATAGGTACATCAGGGGGAAAATGTCTAATTGAATTATTTAGTTTTTGCTATTCCAAAAGCAAAGGTCCAGAATGAGCAGGTCTTAAAAGAAAAAATATAGCCAGCGGAAGACCTCGACAGAATGCCAGTGGTTCTCAGCTCACTATACTCTAACCTGGCTTTCCCAGGATCTGTGCTGTTGAATCTGCATTTGAATTACTAGCCAGCTCATCGCTGAGTTTCTCCACAGCTGTCACTGCAGTGACATCCTAAAACTTGTGGGCATAGATATTAAATCCCATTGCCCCAAGTTAGCTATAGCTAATTGAACTAAGGTCCTAACCTCAAGAGAACATGTTTTGAGACAAGCATATGGCATGCTCTGGTGCCAAGAGTTCTGTCTAAATGACAGGGAAGGAGGCAGAGTCTTGTCCTAAGCCAATGGGCTGAGAGGCTGAGGTAATTGGGGTTGCACAGGATTGGGCCAATCACACACAAGCAAGTAAAGTGAGACAAAGAAGAGATGGAAATTGAGTAAGGAACGAGGGAGGGAGTGGTGAAGGTTATTAATTCTGGTACTTGATGGCCATCCTTAACTGTGTGGTCCAAGGATGTTTACACCTCAGCATCCTTCCTGTAGACACATGCTTTGGATAATACTAGCATAAGCAGGTTCTGTATCTCTGAAGCAAAATCTCCATGACTACATTATCCTTTTAGAAGGCACACTGACTGTCTTCACTAGCCATCTCCTCCCTCAGCCCCGTTGCCTGGATACTTGAACATATCGGAGCAGTTTTTCCTTGCCATTCTTTGGTAAGTCAACGATTGCTCAGCTCTCATGTCCTACACACAGGATCCCCTCCTCTAGAAGCCCTTGTGGCCCAGCTGGAGTTAGGAACCACAGCCTCTCTGCAGTTGTCTTTGCCATATACTGCAGTGACCAGCATCTCACACGTGTGATTGTGGCCTCCAAATCTAGCAACCAAGGAATATGCTCACATACATATTCTTAAGCATACCAATGTGACCTCAATCACATATTCTGATGTATTTTCTGCCATTAACCTCATATTCTATAAGGTGTCTCATGCCTGGAATCCCAGCGCTGTAGAAGTAGAAGCAGGAGGATTGTGAGTTTAAGGCCAGCCCATGCTACACATAGAAAGGCTTTGTATACACACACAAACACACAGAGGGACAACACACAAGACATTTACTTATGGTGTGCAAAAATGCATGCTTGGACTTTGCTGCATTTGAACCCTATACACTAATGTTCTCATTTTAAGCCTGCATTTGTAGAATGCATTTGAACCCTATACGCTAATGTTCTCATTTTAAGCCTGCATTTGTAGAATTATTTCTATTATCCGTTTATTTCTTCATTCAGCTCTAATTCTCAAAATCCCATTTCTCCCTCAAAATCTTGGAAACAAGTTCCTTTTCAAGGTCATTGTAGGTCCATCCACTTCATCATGTGGAAGCAGAAGCCGTCAGCAGAAGGGGATGATGTTTTTCCAGACCCTCCCATTGCCTGCACCCACTGGTATTAAAGCAGTCAGGATGGTCTGGTTTGGGCCTTTTCTCACACCTGCATTAAAATCATAATGTCCATATTAAAATCCATGCCTCGTCATAGCACACCTTCCCATCTGACCCCTGCATTACACAAAGGGTTTGTACCATTCAAAGTAGCCTCCAGCAAGAAGACTGTCAACCCCTGAGAACTTCAATTCGTACAGTCAGAAAGGAGAAGTAAAAATGGTGTATCAGTTACTGTTGCTGTGATAAAATACTGTGACCAAAAGCAGCTCAAGAAAGAGTATATTTTAACTAGTGGTTAGCGGTGATAAAGTCTAAAGTGGCATGGAAGGCACACCATGGCAGCGGGAGCAGGAAGATAATAATCACACTTTCACTCACACACAGGAAGCAGAGAGAGCAGAAGCAGGCTACAAATCCTCAAAGCCTGCCCCCCAGTGACAAACTTTTTCCTGCAAGGCTTCTTAAAAGTTCCATAATCTTCACAAACAGTGCCACAAATGGGGGAACCAATTATTCGAATACATGGGGACAGTTTTCATTCAAATCACAAGTGGCATGTTGTGGACTAAGGATAAATTCTTCAAAATGAATGCTGGAGCATAATACTATGTTACAGGAAACCACAGCAACGCACACTGTGTGCCAGGTATTGGCCAATGAAGTAATTCCTACGGACTCACTCACAAAACACACCCAGAAAGTTGGACTTCTCAAGTCTCCATTTTACAGAGGAGTGGAAGGAAGTGAAGCGACCTGCCCAACCCCAGCCAGCTACTGGCAATCACTGGGGCTAGGCCTAGAACCCCGGCTCGCTGACCTCTCAGCCGGGACTCAAACTTCGCTGTCCTTCCTAGAGCTGGAAGGTGAGTTGGATTGTCTGCAGCAGGGATTTCAAACCATCCTTCACAGGCAGGGAACAGGTCACATGACATCAAGCCTTTCCTTTATCATTTCCTAGTGAAGAGACTCGGGGAAAGTACATTTATACTCTGGCAAACACCGAGCAGCTTCTCAAAAGTTAATGTCCTCCCTCCACATTGCTCTTCCCCCTTTTCCATACTGGTTGGCATAAACCCCCCAGTTCCGGTTGCCTGAGGACATGCTCTACTATTCTCCTTTTCTCATAATTGTCTCCTCCACACCCTCCTTACGCTTTCCTCCCACCCCTCTTCCTCCTCCTCTTCTTCCTTCCTCTCTTTCCCCTCCTCATCTTTCTTTTCTCCTTTGTTTCAGCAAGCCCTATACCACTGGGTAATATCCTCTACCTTCTTTCAGTTAAATGAACAAAGCTGAGACAGGCAGCTGACCTTGCCTGGAGTCCTATCTTCCACCAGGCTCTGGGAAGTCAGCCTCACCAGACTGACTTCCTCTGCCACTTGGCTTCCTTGGGCTCTGCTCACCTCACCTAATCTCTGCAAGAAGTCATCTCAACTCGTCACATTTCCCCATTACACTCTGGATGTGTCGCTATGCCCTGCCTCAGACCTGCCTCTTCATAAATCATCTTCATTTTGTCATATTCAAGGACTAACCTGTATTACAATCTGCTACAGAACTTTTCTTTAAATCACTGGTTTCTTGTTTAATCATTTTTAATGTAGACTTCCAATTCCTTTGAAAAATGAAAATCCGTGTTCACCTGTCCTGATTTGAAAACAACCATATATGCATATATATGTCTGGACAAACAATGCAGCGTATTAAACTGAGCCCAATTTCTGTCTGTTATTGGGTTATTAGAGGTGAACACATGACTAAGGTGTTGAGGAACTCTTCCCATCGAAGGACTTGAGCTGGTGTGAATTGGTGTTATTCCATATCCCATCCAAAATGCAAATAGCAATAGAACTTAGTTTGCAACCTTGAACTATGTCTTCAAGATGAAACTGGAAAACTCTGGAAGATACTAGATCACACTAGAAGGGACTAGAAGATGAAAGCAGCATGAGGAGACATAACATCCTTTCATGCTTGTAAGGGACAATTAGCAATGTTTGACATCAAGAACGGAAACATGGTTTTGGGTTCCAAGAGAAGCTGGCCTCCATGCTGCAAACTGGAAGGTCAGCCATGTGAATGTGCATGGGCAGAGGGCCTTTGGAAGTCGCTTGAATGCACATGCACAGAGTCACAAGGTCCTGGGAGCTTCTAAGTAGGTGGAAAAGTGAAACTTTCTCAAAGAAAACTGTTGAGAGGCAGAGATGCTTCTTGTTGGCTGGCTAGTGTTTCTCTTTCACAGTCTGATAACCATGAACTATTAATTCCACGATGTCAGAGGCTACAGTACACATTTCCTCATTTCAGCTTGGTCAAAACCACTCATTTAAAGCATGGCAAGGGCTTGATTTTGTAGTAGTCACCCAACTCTGTTGTTACCACTGTGTTTTATTAGGCAAATATAAAATTAACAACACAGTTATAATTATTTCCTAAGCAGGTTCCAACACACAGTTTCACTTTGAGATTGGATGTATTGCCTAATAAAATTTTTACAGCTGCAGTCAAAATGGGGTAGTTAATTCCTGGAAAATACAATTCTTAATTCGCCAGAATTAGCTTTAAGTCTGGAGTCATCCCATAAAGACCAGTGTGTGTTACTGCAGTTTACACAAGAACGTTCAAATCCTACTGTCTAACATAAAAGCTTGTGTAATTTCAGCTAATTCAGAGTTAGAGGTAATTTGGCCTACTTACATTTCCACTGAACCACACGTCACAGCTTTTAAGATCAGTGGGTCTCATCTTTTGAAACTGCCCTTTTCAGAACTGTGTAAGTACTGCTTAATGCTATTCAGCCAAACATGAATCTTGTCAAAGAGCAAGAGATAATTAGAATATGTGCAAGCAGGGTCCTGTTTATACTCCTAAGGCTTGCACCCAGTCATTTGTCACTTCGAGACCCTTGCCTTATTCGTAACCATTACTCTGACCAGTAGGATTCCCCAGCGTGACCTTGTGGAATTCACATATTAACTCTGCTTAGTCACTCAAAGAATACATTTTTTACTTTTTTTTTAAATAAAATCTATGAAAAATAACACTAATAATGAATGCAGCACGGACTGTATGTCAGGCCTAACATTAAGTGTTTTATGCTTATTAATGATCTAACCTGGGGACTTTTCTGTTTTGGTTTTTTGACAGGGTTTCTCTGTAGTTTTGGAGCCTGTCATGGTACTCACTCTGAAGACTAAACCAGTCTCAAAATCAAGAGATCCTCCTGCCCCATATATAGCTCAAGATTAATAATAATATTGTTGTTGTTGTTTGAGACAGGGTTTCTCTGTGTAACTTTGGAGCCTGTCCTGGAACTTGCTCTGTAGACCAGGTTGGCCTGGAACTCACAGAGATCTGCCTGCCTCTGCCTCTGCCTCCCGAGTGCTGGGATTATAGGTGTGTGCCATCATCACCGGGCTACCCTCCTGATTTTTAAAAATGTTTTTATTCTTTATTTATGTGCATCTCTCTCTCTCTCTCTCTCTCTCTCTCTCTCTCTCTCTCTCTCTCTCTCTCTCTCTCTCTCTCTCTCTCTCTCTCTCTCGTGTGTGTGTGTGTGTGTGTGTGTGTGTGTGTGTGTGTGAGCATGTATGTGCAGATGCCCTGGGATGCCAGAAGAGAGTGCTCAATCCTTGGGAGCTGGAGTTACAGGCAGTTGTGAGTCAGCCACTGTGTATATGAAGAACTGAACTTCAGTTCTCTGTGAAAGCAGCAAGTGTCCTTAACCACTGAGCCACCTCTCCAACCCCTAATTCATTCTTGAATCATCCTGGGAAGACAGGGGGTTGAGGTCAGAAAACACGCTGAGAGAGTAAGTAACTTGTCACACAGAAAGAGACTGAATGGGAATTCAGATCCAGGAAGCCTGACTCCAGCGCCCTGGGTTTTTGAGCATTATGTAATATTACGTAAAATAAATATTTCTTCATAAATGAACAATGGCTATTTGTCATAGAGGGTAGGCATTTCCCCCTGTGTAGTGATGGCAACAGAGGAGAAAGGAGCCCCACATGAAACCTACACAGGAGAAAGACAGGGAGATGCCTACTTCAGCCTCAGTCCTCACTGGTCTCTTTTAAAGGAATTCTTTTTCCAAGTGGATATATAAATGCCTATTGTATTAGCAAAGATCTAGGAAATCCTCCAAGGCAAATCCTACAGACTTCTGGAAGAGCCATCTTAGGCAAAAATCCGTTCAGACCAACCTCTTGGTGAGAGCCAGGCAAGTGCTGGCATGCTATCTTTGGCTTCTGGAAAGGCCTCGTCCCCATGCCAGACTCTCAGCACCTGGCCACAGAGAGTGGAAAAGGCCAAGTGCTCTGCCTTGGCAGTCCCCAATGGGTTCCTCTTGGCCACTCCCCAGCTTTGTGGCCTGAGGCACAGGACTTAGTGGGCCTGGGCCTCTCTTTCCTTTGTCTGCTTCTCACCTGCTTTGAATGCACTGGTTTCTCTCTAAGAGTTCTGGAGTTGCAAGCAACCAAGACTGATGCCAACTAAATTGAGCAAAACCAACTCATCAGAGAGACTGGAGTAGCTCTGTTCAGAACATGAAGAGCCCAGAGAAGGCAGAAGGATGAGAAATGCCCAGGGCTATGGGATGGACTGTAAGAAGGAAGCCTGCCAAGTCCTCAGTCCTGAGATATGACCCCATGTGGTTTCATTGTGTCCCCCCCTCTGCCTAGGCCTCTTCACCCCCACCCCCACCCCGGATTCTTCATCCATTCCAGAGCACAGTGTGCCCTACTCTGTGCAAACACACCCAGCAGAATGAAGAATGCACAGATGAATAAACTGGGCTTTGCCAAAAAGCTGGCACTGCCTTCACCCAGTGTATTATTTTATGTTGTTAAGAAATACCCAAATGAATCATTCATCTCTGAAATAAATGGCTAGTGTCAAAACATTTACTAATGCAGACAAAGCTGACTGAAATAAATGCTTGAATAACCCATTGTTTGAAAACCTACAAGAGTAATATATATTACAATCAGATAAATCACAATTACAAAGCTTTCTCTGCTGCCTTTTGGAAAGCTTGCCAGACGGCTCTGACATGACAGTTGGAAGGATAATACTCTTAACAAGTGGTTGTGGGTTCCCCCGAAGAATGAGCGGGGAGGAGGAGCCAGGAGAATGAGGGGGGTCAGGAAGGGAGACCTCTTCATTTTACAGTCTCCCAGAGTGTTTGAGCTTTGAAATTAAATTTGTGTGTTTATTTTATAACAATTATGTAACTAGTTGAAATAAAACTTTCAGTTGATAAAACAAACTCAGCTTGAGCTACTTTAGGCCAACAGGGATTTAGTGTCAAATGACTAAGGTTTAGAGAAACACGGGAGATGATCCAGACCTCCAATTCTGTTTAGCTCTGCCTCTATTACTACTTCTTGTCAAGGCATCTCCCACCCTGCGCCTGTTGAGATGGATCTGGAACCTTTGTCATCTCTGCTTCTGGCTCCACATCTGCGTGCAAGTCAAGGAAGACAGTTTATTTCTCCTCCCAGTTAGAAAACCCAAACACAGTACCCTTCCTCCCCCACTCTCCCACCCCTGTTGGCCAGACCAAAGGCTGCTGACCCCCTTTAGACTAGGAAGGAGAGATATAATTGGCCCAGGGCCCAGTCTCACTCCACCAATCAGAGAAGACACAATGAGAGAAGAGGCACCATGAAGCTCCCATTGTATACTTTATATAAAGGAGTGTGCACTAGATATAGCACACTCCCTACAAGGGAGGTGACAAAGAGGCTAGGGACACCAGTCTGGTCATGGAAGAATCACTGGGGACTAGGGTAGCTTTCCTACCATGGGTTCCTACAAGTGCCTATTTTTTTGGACTTGGTCCTTATGTGTGTTATGCCAAGACTCCTCAAAATCTCTGCAAACCAGATCTTCAGTCCTGGACTAGCAGAGTCTAGACCTTCAATAACTAAGTACCAAGTTGCCATGTGGTTCTGCTACTCTGCTTCTCTTAGGCTAAGCCTGTAGACAGAGGACAGGACTGCGGGCAGTTTGACTCTAGCATGGCACCATTAAGAGTTAGTAGGACCTCAGAGGCAGGGCCTAGTAGAAGGTTTTAGCATGACCAGAAAGGGGATTGCAAAATGTTGTCTCTTCCTTTCTCTCTTCCATGAGAAGAAAAGGTTGCTGTGTTTTGTATTTTTCCTCTATGATATTCAGCCAATGGGGCCAATGGATCATTTAAAAAAAAATGATCTTCAAAACTATGGGCTAAAAAACAAACAAACAAACAAACAACCCTTTTCATATTGTAAGTTGATTAAACTTGGGTGTTTTGTCATAGTAACAGAAAGTGGATAGATTCTCATACCCGTCTTCTCAAATCACCTTGTAGTTTCAAGAGTGCCAATTGGAGACCCCAGGAGATCTGGAAGAGGAGATTAGATAATGCCCTGCAAGATTTCCTTTTCTCCTCTCTTCTTCTCAAACACGAAGGCTCTCATCTATCATTATGAAAGAAAAAGGGTTCACCTTACCCCTCCAGCCTGGGATTAAAGCCACAACAGAAGCTGAGAGCTCCTAAAGGGACCCCTGATTTAAAGAACCAGGGTCAAGGCTTTCAATGACATCATGGGGCCATTGTCCAGAGCCAGGCTGCGTAGCTACCACCCCAGACACTTGGCGCCTCCTAACATGTCTTCAGAAATCATATAGTCCCCTGGGTTCTCAGCCTTAATTAAAGGCATCTTTCCTATGTTTTCCCCTCACCCACCGGGGAAGGTGATGTCCTAGAGCATCTTGCATAGCTGTGACTGAATACCTGGCACTGGCTAATATAAAGGCTTGTTATTCGGCTCCCCTTCCTTGCAGCTGGAAGATCTAACAAGCATGGAGATGGCATTCTAATGAGGGCTCTCTGACTATGTCATAGCATGGTGAAGAGATAGAAAGGGAACCAAGAGTATGCAGAAGGACCCAAGCGTATGGGGTATCTTCATTTAGTATAGCAACCCATCTTCTCAAGAGCAAAGTCATCCATACTACAAGATCCACGGGAGTCCATTCATAAGGATTGAGCCCAAGATTTACTGACTTCCTGATAGGCTCCACCTCTTAAAGGTCCCATCACCTCAATACCATCACACTGGGGACTAAACTTCCAAGGGATAAGTACCAGGGAGACAAACAAAGGTAAACAAAGGTGAGCAATAGCAGCAGGACAGTTACCCTGCCTCCTCAGGACCATGAGAAAATGGGGGGGGGGATGGAGAACTGTGCTTCAGGCTTCCTCCTACAAACCCTTACCTCCTTTCTGGGTGTTCTGGGGTGCTGATTCCACGAATACTTTTTATGTTCTCAGGCAAAGGAGGATGCAGCTGCCAAATGATTTAAACGCATTGTTAGCTTAGCACCCTCAACCTGGCCCCAAGTTCCAAGTGCTGGTCTCAGCAGAGGTAAGCCTTGGCATCTCCACCCCACCATTTCACTTTAGGTTGGTTCTTAGAGTATCCTCTATCTCTCTAGTCTTTGACAATGATTCTTTGTGCCACTTCCAGGCTAGCATAGCCTTTAGAGCTAGCTGAGTGATGCCATTGCACCAGGGAGTAGTCACTAGCAAAATGTGTTCGTCCACTTGGCCTCAAACATATAGCCAGGACAGTAAGAAAGGAAATCTACATTTTTTTTTCTGGTGTCAATCATGTTTATTAAATTCCAAAAAGTCTCCTCTCGTAGGCAGCCCAGTGAGTTGGGGAGCGGGGCTTGCCACAAACAAATTTCTTCTGCGTTAGAGGGTGAGGCTGAAAATATAATTAACACATGCAATTATGCATTCTGATGCAGAGAGCTCCAGGCTGACGGGGCGAATTCACTGGGCGCTCCCAGGCCACAGGCCGCTAGTTCACTAACAACTTTATTCATCCATGCTGGCCTTCAGTTCAATTCTACTTCCTTTGACTATCTCCTGCAAATAAAAGGCCCTATTCTTCAGCTTTCCCCCAGCTTTATTCGGAGTGAAAACACCACTTTGTGCCCATGTTGTGTTAAAATAACAGATTTGTGTTCGTTCCTGTAGCAGGGAGGCCGACTAGCCTCTCGGAGGATGGTGAGGTGCCTTTCGGAGGAGGAGGCCAGAAAGAAAGGGTCTCCAACAGCGAACCTTTGTCCCAGAATGCAAATGAGCCTCTGTGAACCACAGCTCAGACAATGCTAGCCTAGTCCTCCCGAGCACCGATCCTTCTGTAGCTATTTTGTTAACCCATTGCCTCTTACATTCTTTCTCTTGCACAGAAAACTTGATGTTGACAGCTGTGAATTTTAAACAACCATTCTCTGTATGTTTTTCTAATTTTGTGTATTCAGATCGTTTCTCCATATTGGGAGCGGGGGGGGGGGGACAGTGTTGGAAGCCAAGTACCTTATGGTCCCTTCATTTAGAGATAAAACAGGCAAATTCGATATGATCACCAGCAGCCTCTAGGGAGTGCAGAAATGATTTTGCCACAGAAAAGATTGCCTCCGATGACATGCTGCTGTGGACTAGAGGCAGGACCTGGAAAGAACTCGTCATTCGGACACTCTGGTGGCCTCAGAAGCTGAGACTGCCTTCACTCATCTGTGTAATGGGACCATAGCAACATTCACAAAAGGTGGAAAATGAAGTCCTGGAAGGCACCAGCATGGTTTGATTCCTCTTCCAGCTCTGCATTGTTCTGGCAGACCTCTCGTCTAAAATAGTATGTAGAAGTGTGGGTGTGTTTTAAGCATGAAGGGAAACAGGTTGAAAACTGAAACCTCTGTTGATAAGCCAATAGGATGGATGGTTTTAATTTTTCATCCATTTGTTTATTTGTACCTTTGGCTACAATAATAAAGCAGTTCATAACCCAAAACACAAATGATAGAAATAAAGACACGGGACTAGAAATGGGTCAACTGTATGGTCCATGAAGCTGGAAATGGGCTCCAAGCATCCTGGCAGCATGAGTGAAAGGGTAGCGGTGACTAGAGATAAGTTTCCTCAATGCTTCATTTTCAAGCAAGTTTTACACTTAGTTATGTTCTAAGAAGGCAGTTAGAGCAGAGCTTCAGTGTCGCCCTTGAAAGTTAAAATACAGATGCAGAATTCCCAGGGTTGGAACAAACCAGAAGGTCAAGTTGGTACCTAGACTGCAGGGTGAACACCTCCCCACAGCATGGACGGCACACTTCCTAGGAGCTGTAGCCACTCCCCATTTGTGCTCAGTAGATTTTAGGAGACTTCCACTTTCTACAGTTACATGTTTTTGTGTTGTTTGACTGTAACACATAGTACTTTTACAAACAGAAAGCAGTTTGTTATTTTAAATTGGTGTCCTTTCCTTCCCCTTCTTGTGGCTTTCCTTGTCCCAAGTTGTACACCATTTTGCTAGGACTGTCGCCAGAATGTGATCAAGAAAAAAAAAATTGAACCGAGTATGGTGGCATATGACTGTAATCTTAGCACTCAGGAGGAATGCTGAGGCAGGAGTATTGCTATAAGTTTGAGGCCAGCCTGGACTATATAGCAAGACTCTTTCTCAGTTTGAGAAACTAGTAAAGGAGGAGAAGTGGGGAAAGGGGAAAGAAAAAAAATGAGAAAGGAAACACTGGTCTGCATGAACTCAGCCGGCTACTGGCTTAGACCACCAGGTGAAACTGAGGCTTCACTCAGTCCAGTTGAAAAGGAACAGGTTTGGAGCCTTAGTGATGGCCACACAGGTTTCCTGAGTCCTGTGTGGTTTACCCCTTCACAACCTATCTTGGAAACCTCCAATGTTTTCCTGTTGTTTAATACTTATTAGTATGTGTGTATGTATTCATGCATGCATTTGTGTGTGTACGTATGTATGTAGTATTAAACTAAGTTCTGATACTTCATTGTGTGTGTGTGTGTGTGTGTGTGAATGTGTACACCACAGTGCTTATGTGGATGGAGGTCAGAGGACACTCTACAGCAGTCAGTTCTCACACTTTGTGGGTTCTGGGGATAGAGCAAGAAGGGAAGCTTAGTAGCAAGCACCTTTACCCAGCAAGCCACTCAGCCTCCAGGTCTGCAGGTCCATGGACAATCACAGTGTGCTACCCCGATGCCTCATCAGCTCCTCTGTCATGAAGAATGGAAGTTCAAAGCCACACTCACTTCACAGTACTGCATAGCTTAAGAAGGGAACACTCAGAACCAAAGCTGTGAGGAACAGGGGTGGGCTCTCCAGAGGATGGGAAGTTGGCTCAGAGGCATAGACTCGGGGCCTGGGCATGGCACTCTAGTTCCCTCAGCAGACTGTGTTGTGGCAAAGGCTTCCGTTTCAGAGGACTTTGTGTATGAGAGGGAATTTGTCCAAGTACTTTCCCTCAATTAACCAGAAAACCGAACTAATTGTACATGAACTCCTATCTATGTTCAAGACCAGCCTGACCCAAGGAACATGCCAATCTGGGTTAGAGTCACTCATAGGAGCGTAGACTCCCGTGCTCTTGGCTCAGAGTGTACAGTGTAGCAGCTACCAAGCATCATGGTGGGGTGAGAGGTGAAGGAATTTGTTCGCCCGCCCCCCCCCACAGAGGGACAGACACCACTAGACAGCAAGCAGAGAGCCATTCAGTCAATCCACCCTACGCGATGTGGCTGTCCTCTGAGAAGCTTCGGAAGGAGAAGGGCTAACAGCTGTTTGCAGCAATTAACCAGAAGCCTCTGCTGCAGAAGGAGATTATTTTTAGATGGCATAAAGAGAGTCAAATAAAAATGTCAACGTGCCCATTATGGATGAAAGTTAGAAAAACTTAAGTGGCCCTGAATTAATCACTGTTTGACAGGGAGGCACATGAAGAAGGACCACCCCCCAGCCCCCATCTATTTTCTTGCCTTTTTGGTTGGGGGTGGGAATGGTATTTTTTGTTTGCCACCTTAATTCATCTTGGAGTGAAGATTTAATGACAAAATTACAAGCCCTTAAAGTAGCATTTATTGAGGAGCTAATGAGAGTCCCTAAGAACTCCATAAAAGAGAGAGAAGAGAGAGAGAGAGAGAGAGAGAGAGAGAGAGAGAGAGAGAGAGAGAGAGAGAGAGAGAGAGAGATGAAGCCCCTGACACAAGAGGCCTTTGAAAACACCAGAGAAGGGAGTTCATTAGCCCCCCCCCCCTTTTCCCTTTTTCTTCCTCTTTCTCAACAATGAATGTTTCTGGTGCCAGGCCTTCAGGAATAGAGTTGATTTCCTTTCAAGTAATTGATGCGGGCTGGGCTTGTGCACCCAGGCCAGACAAACCTCTCCACAGAGGCAGGAAACCTAGCCGTCAAAGGAAGCTGCACGCTCCTTCCTCCTGGGCTGGGCAGGCCCCTTACATACATGGGATTTATGCCGGGCTGCCAACAGCCTCCGATTTCCATGCCTCCCGTGGCTAAGATAACGAATGCTGCTTGCAGCCCTGAGAGCCTTGCTTACTTAAAACTCCTGCCAGGCTGTAACAAAACCTGCGGCTGTCACCCCAAATCGAGCAAATGAGCCCCTGTCCTACATCATAAAGGCTAAGAGAGTTATTGAATGTCCCCCACAGAGAGGGCTCCATTTGCCTTTGGCCTCTCTGCACATGTCCCCTTGGAATATTCTGGGCCGTTTGCTTCTGCTCCTTCTGTCTAGGAGCACAGGAAGGAATAGCTGGGGCCGGTCTGTTCCAAACAGATCAAGTTTTCTTAAGTCAGGATTTTTTTTTTTTTTTTTTTTTTTTTTTTTTTTAAAGAAGCGGAAAGGAATGCTGTGAGAAAAACTGGAAACTGGCCATGTTTTAACTTCAAATGATCTCCAGGTCTTAGCTGCCGCCTGAACGTCACAGTCTTTGGTAAGCATGAACCCCAGCGACAGGAAGTGAGCATATGGAGGGAAGCTGTGAAAACCCCAGCGACAGGAAGTGAGGATATGGAGGGAAGCTGTGAACCTCTGAAAATAAAGCAAATAACAGACTTCTGGGGTGGGTGTGTGGCAGTGGCAGGGGAGTCAAGGTGCAGATCTTTAGGGTTGTTAGCCCCAAGAAGGCTCAGAAGGGTCCACAGAATACAACCAAACGTGCAGAAAACCATGCGTGTTTAGAAGACACTTTCCAAGTGCTCCATCCAAGGGTGGAGAAGAAAGGCTTTGCTGTGTATGTGTCCTGGTTGGGTTGTTTGTCAACTTGACACAATCGGAGTTATCCGGGAAAATGAACCTCAATGGAAAATAATGCCTTCGTCAGATTGGCCTGTAGACAAGTCTGTGGGGCTTTTCTTAATTAATGATTGATTTGGGAGGCACATATCACTGTGGGTGGTGTCATCCCTGGGCTGATTCCTGGGTTCTATAAGAAAGCAGGCTGAGTAAACCATAGGGAGACAGCCAGTAAGCAGCATCTCTCCATGGCCTCTGTTTCAGCTCCTGCCTCCAGGTTCCTGTCCTGAATGTCTTCCATGATGAAGAGCAATGTAGAAGTGTAAGCCAAATGAACCATTTCCTCCCTCTTGCCTTTGGTCATGGTCTTTATCACAGCACTAGAGTGAAGCATCTCTGCTTGGAGAACATGTTTATCAAAATGCTATCTTCCATAGCAACATTGACCAGAAATGGAAGAGATGTTTCCTGTATGTGTAGTTGCCTGAACTTGAGAGTGTTTATGCCTAGTGGCTCAGCACCAGATCTCTTGGGGAAGGGCTCACACTCATTTGGCTTTCTTCGGCATGTGCCTGCATCTTTGAGAATGTCCCTAAGCACAGGGCTACCCTGCAGGTTTCACATCCTATAGTTTTCCTCCTGGTGTTGACACAATTCAATTGGTGAAATTTACACAGGGCTTCTCAGAGTCGATGAATAGCTAGCCCTCAGGTGGAAGGAAAAAATCTGGAATGGAGGATGGAGGCTAAATCCATGAGGAGGAAATTAATCTTACCTTTGTCTTGGAGGATTGGGCTGTTGGAACTGAGACTTTGGAGGTGGCTAATCACAATAGCAACACTGATAGAATCACTACCATCTTTCATTTCTACAGGATGATGGGTTAATTCTTGGATCCATTTCCTAGAGAAACCAGGCACCCCTTCCCAGACAGGTCCTATATCTATACTGTGCATATGAGCCTTCAAGAGACCAGAGGGGTCAGTTACCTCTTACTATATTCACTCAGCTAATGGGAAGCTGATGGACATTAGAGGCAGAGTTCAACCAGGACTGTCCTTTACCCAAAGCTTTGTTCCTTTTTATTATTGTTGTTATTTTTGTTTTGTACAATATAGTTCAGACTAGCTTGTTTCTTAACTATTACAGCAGTCCTTATGGTAAACAGCTGCCTGCATCCCGATTTGCCTGACTTGGTAGACACTATATCATCTTTTAGCACTAGCCTGTCAAAAATTGAGGACTGGAAGCATTGCCTGGCTCTGTGACCTTGTGATTAGGAGGCCTTGTGCAGAGTTTCCAGGCAATGCCCTCACTCATACAATGGGCATATTCTTTTCTTTTCCTTCTTAAGATTTATTTATTTTCATTTTACATGCATATATGCTCATGTACATGGTACTCTTGGAGGCCAGAAGAGGGCACTAGATCTCCTGGAACTGGAGGTAAGGATGGTTGTGAGCTGCCCATAGGTGTTGGGAGCTGAATCCTGGTCCTCTGCAAGAGCAGCAGATGCTCTTAACTGCTGCACTGTCTCTCCAGCCCCACCACAGGGATATTCTACAATAAGAATATTGCAAAACTGAAATGGAACAATATGTTTGAACACAGTCTCTGGCACACATGGATTGCTCAGAATATTAAGAAGAAGTGGGGAGGGAGGGGGAAGAAGAGAGAGAGAGAGGGAGGGAAGGAAGGAAATAAGAAGGGGGAGGGAAGAAGTAGAATGGAGGGAGTGAGGGTAAGAAGGAGAGGGAGGGAGAAAGACCAGAAGCAAAAGTATAAAGAAGAGATAGGCAGGTGCTCCCCACAGAGGATGAAGGCCCAAACAGAAGAAGGGTCAGGCGCTTTTGACAAGCTTAGAGCAGGACCAGGGTCTCATTCATCAGCCCCATCTTCTTGACATCAACCTAGTTTCAAACACCTCACACTACAGTCTCCCAAGATGATACACAGCTTCCTGGCTTTTAGGGCTGTAGGAGAAAGGGGATGACACCTTGTCCCAGAATTCCCAGCTTTTATCAGGTCACACAGCCACCTCTGAGCCAATCACTAACTCAAGAGTATCAGATGCCAGTTAGCTTTCTCTTATCACATGTGTTCCCTTTGGCTCAGGAATAGAAATCACTGTCCCAGAACCTATTGATGGAAAACATAGTAAGACATGTTTTTTGGGAGGGAGACTGGAGTACAACTGCTAGAGAAGAAACGGATACAGGGATGTTGAGCTAACATCTACCACAGTCAAAGCTCACCTGTAGAGTGCATAGCTTCTTCCTGGTGTTGCTTATTATATTTTAGGGGCCATGATCAAGAAGTAGAATCTGACCACTTGGTTGAGAATCTTGGCTCCATTATTTCCTACCTTTGTGGGCCCCCTCACAGGTGATCTGCCACTCTGTGCTTGTGTCATCCTTGGTAAATGTGCTTTGTGCTTGTGTCATCCTTGGTAAATGTGCTTAATAATCATGCTTTCTTTGTGGATTGCTAAGCACTGTGTGTATTCACTTATAGCAGCCAGCACAAAAGCCAAATACGTTTCATCTGTTCGTGAGCTGAGCTTTTACTGTGTGCCAAACCCAATGAGTCAGGGACTCAGGACAGTGATGAAGGAACACCGAATCCCCTGACCTGGTAGAGCAGCCATGCTAATCTGGAAGGACAGAAAATAAGCAATAAACAGAATGAGAAACTGTAGAGTAGAGGCCCTAAGAGCAGTGTGGAGGAAGAGCTGAGAGCTAGAAGAGAGGTCCAGGGTCACCAGAGCAGGTTTGCTGAAATGGTGACCAGTAGTCAAAGATTTAGGAGGGCTGAGTAGGTAGCCAGTGTCAGGGATGCTCCAGGAGGACAGCCCACAGCACAGACAATAGCAAGAGGTACCAGTGTCCAAGGAGTTGGTAGGGACCAGAGAGGCTGAAGTCCAGAAACAAGGACAGGGTTCTGGTGCTGGCCATAGTGAGTACAGGTAAACCAGCACCAGCCAGGCCAGCCCTGGAGAGGTCCTTGTGATATGGAAGAGCCTGATAGACTAGGAGGAGCCTGTCCTCATTTGACTTATAGGACTTGTTTGGTATGGAGATAATGGTGGCTGCTGGGCCCAAATCAAAGCAGCTCTTGCAACTATGAGGATTATCTACCATTCATCAACAGAAGAGCGGGGAGCCTGGTTGAGTTCACAGATGGCATGTCAGAGCAAACAGTCTTGGGCTGTCCTGTTTATATAGAAAGACAAGATGCGCCCAAATGGGTGTGGCCCATCTCATCCAGAGCTTCCATGGTGACAAGACCATTAGATATGTAGGCTCTTGATATATTTGGCACATAGGACTCCCACCAAAGGGCCTCTCCTTGTCTCAGAAAAAAAGTCATTAGGAGCCCCAGGGACCCTCAGGGAAAGAAGGGCTCCAGGCACAATGACAACTTGTTAAAGTGAAGTAGCTTTTGATGCCAGCCTGACAGTGCACTCGAGTGAGTCAGCAGCATCAATATTTAGCTTACTTAGGATGCCTTTTGTCACCCAGAGTCCTAAGAACTGGCAGACAGGACAAGGGGATAAATCCAGCACTGAGTAGATGAGTGTCCTGAAAGATGGGACTCTGGATGAGGGTGTGACAGATATCTCACTAGGAACTTGTTGGAAACACAGCATCTAGGGCTCACCACATCAGAAGCCACTTTCCTTCTTGATCCCTGAGCATGACACTATGCCCATCAAAGTCCCAGAGGCCCCATTGGCCAGTAGCTCTCAAACTGCTTGACAATTGCCTGCAGATATGTTATGACCTGCATCCTATCTTCACACAACCTAACTGAATGGGTCCAGGATGTGGCCAGGTCAGTGGTCAAGCCACAATCTTTAAAAAGTCTCTTCCGGTTGGAGATATAGTTCAGGTAATAGAGTACTTGCTCAGTATGCATGTTCCCTTAGCTTTCAATTCCCAGGAATTCAAGGAGCAAAAATAGACTCCAGAGTTACTCTCACATGCAGCTAACTTAGAACACCAGAGTTCAGATGCAATGCAGTTTTAGAAGGGGTCCTATTTACTGTGGACTCCTTGAGGTTTTTTTTAAGTGACTCATAGTTTGAAAGTTTATTTATAATCTATTTGAGACAGGGTCTCTCTATATAGCCCTGGCTATCTTGTAACTCACTGTGTAAATCAGGTTGGTCTCAAACTTGCAGAGATGAGTCTGTCTTTGCCTGGGACTGAAGGGGTGCACCACTGCACCTGGCTTTAGCTTGTAAGGTTAAAGGCCCAGCTTCTGTTCTCCTGAGACAACGTTCTCTAACATGGGGCTGTGTGTGCCCCTCATCCACCCGCTCTTCACTGCAGTATCCTTTTTGAGGATCTCCTGAAGGAAGTCTTCTGAAGAAGCAATGTCACATTCTAGAATCTTACACACACACACACACATACACACACACACACACACACACACACACACACACACACACAAATTTATCATGGTATTTACTGCTAATACATCAGTTTTCCATAACCACTGTTGGTTTTATGTAGGGCTTATTTACTCTCAGGCAGGGACAGTAGATGTGACCTTAGCTTTTGGGGTTTAGGCATAAGTCATATCCTAGGTCAGCCTGGAGCAGCTTGAAATAGCCTGAAACAGCCTAGAATAGTCTAGAGCAGTCTGAACTGGCCTCCTTACATCTCTTGCTGCTACAATGGCACACTTTCCTCTAATCTTCAACACTGTGGACAGAGGTACTTTATAAAAACATAAATTAGAAGGAATAGGAGTATAGCTCAGTGGTTGGGCATATATAGGTTACTGAGTTCTAACCATAGTACTGGAAGAAAGAAGAAAGAGAAAGAAAAGAATGGAAAGGAAGAAAGATTACATCATGTTATTTCTCTGCCCAAATATTTTACTGGCTTTCCTCCTCTATGAGTACAACTACTACCGTGGCAATAAAGTCACTCCCAGCTCTCCAGTGTCATTCTTGTATCATGTCTCCCACTCCGTTCACTCCATAGGATTCCTGATTGTTCCTGAATGTGCTCCTGTACCAGCACATCCTACTGGCTGTTCTACTTCCCAGAAGTGCTTTCCCTTCAGGTATATGTAGCTCACGCTTTTAACAACTGGCTCACATAGCTGCTTCTCAGAAGGTCCTGCCCTCATCACTCTGAGTCTTAGGGTTTGAACTGATTGGAAGACACACCATGATGATGGCAACCCTTATAAAGAAAAGCATTTAATTTGGAGCTGGCTTAAAGTTCAGGGGTTTAGTCCATTGTCACAATGGTGGGAAACAGAGAGTTCTACATCCAGATTGGCAGACAGCAGGAGTGCTACACTGGGCCTGGATTGGGCATCTGAGACATCAAAGTGACCCACTGACACACTTCTTCCAACAAAGCCACACCTACTCCAACAAGGCCACACCTCCTAATAGAGCCACTCCCTATGGGCCTATGGGGGCCATTTGTATTCAAACTACCACACTCTGCAAATTAAACTTTCATGTCAGGCACTCCATAATCCCTTAAATCACTTTATTTCCCTTTGTTTTACTTCTGACATTGCATTTATATACTTGTCTGGTACCAAACTACTCCACCACTCTTTGACACTTCATTCCTTTCTATAAGGTTTAACATGGAATGCTAGATGGTCAGTAATGGTTTGGTACAGGTATGGATGGTCAGTGGAGGGATGGAAGGGTTAGTGAAAGGATGGATGATCTGTGGAAGGATGGATAGGTCAGAAGAAGGCTAGCTATCCAATGGGAGGATGGCTGGTCAATGAAGCAATGAATGGTGAGTTGAAGGATTGGATGGGTGACAGAATAGATGGTGATAGAGGGATAGGTGGGTAAATGGAGAGTTAGATGGTAGAAAAAATTACATTGTTTCTTCATGGTGAAGAAATAGTCAGTGGTCCCAAAAGTTGGCCTGTATTCATGGCTTGCCTTGATGACCACTGACATCCCAGATATACACTGATGGACCAATGAAAATGCTGTATCATCTAGTGATAGTCATATTTATATAAGTATTCTTGGTTAGTTAATCTTGATTGTTGACTTGATTGACCTGCAAAGCACCTAGGAGATTGCTAAAGCATACATCTGGGTGTGTCTGAGAGTGTTTCCAGACACAGATAACTAAAGACCTGGCATCGTCCTATAGGCTGGGTACCAGGATGATTAAAAGGGGAGGAAGGAAGAAACCCAGAGCACAAATGTTCTCTCTTTGCTTCCTAGTCACTGTGAGTTCACACCCTCCCCATCATGGAGTCATGGAGCAAAGCAAATCCTTACTCCTTACTGGTGTGGTGGCTCATGCCTATAATTCCAGCACATGGGAGTCTGAGGCAGTTCAAGGGCAACCTGGGTTATTTAAGTGAGTTTCAGGCTAGCCTGGGCTACCCTCATCTACCCCATACCCAAATTGTTTTACTATGGTCATAATGAAGAAAGTTGAACAGATGTGTGCTTCCTGGTGTTTGCACAATGACTAACTGGCATTGTTAATAACATGTCATGGTAATTAGCAGCTCTCTGCAGAATCACACACATTCTTCCCCTTTCTGTTCCTTCTCCATTCTGGAAGCAGGTCCTTATGCACCCCAGACAAAAGAGATCTACCACTGAGCAAAGCCGTATTCCTTAATGAGGCAGGCTTGTACTGGACAAAAAGAAACCAGTGCACTACAATAAGCAGGAAAGAAGGCAATCAGAGAGATGAAACAAAGATCAAGCAAAACATCATCATGAATTTCAGGCAAGTTGGCCTGTGAAGGGCTCTGGGCCTTAGCCCCCTGATGGAGCCCTGCTTGTTGGTAGGTACACAAAAGTTGTGGAGCCACTAAAGATTCAGCAGTGCCTAAGTGAAACTTGCCCAGATGTAAAGGGAAGGATTAAAGAGGCAGGAAGGGAGTCCCATGATCACTACAGTAGTTGTTGTTACAACCTTGGTGCTGAGCATGGAATCCCATGCCTTCTGTATGTGAGGAAGCTCTGCACCACCATCCTCGGCCCTCATCTCTTATACTGAATGCTTTATTTCAAATCCACTCCCCTCTCCACAGTGACAAATGTACTTCACTCGGAAACACCAACACAGATAAGTCTTTGCCCCAAGTCATATTCTGTTCCTACTCTTTCATTACATTAAAAAACAAAAATTATGTGTTTGAGTGTTTTGCCTGAATATATGTTTGTGCATGAGCATTGTAGCCAACAAGGCCAGAAGAGGGCACCAGGTCCTCTGGCACTAGTTAAGATGGTTGTGAGGCCCTATGTAGGTGCTGGGAACAAGACTATGGTACCCGGAAGGGCAGCCAGTGTTCTTAACCTCTGAGCCATCTTTCCGGCCCTTTAAACTTCTTTTTCATTAAACTTTTTTTACTTGCTCCACCTTGCTTTGCTTTTTATTCTAAAGTCAGGAAGAAACAAGGAAGCACTCATCCTCTTAGTGGATCTTACAATCTAGGCCGATTAGAAGGATCTTACAATACAGGCAGACCACCTAAGAGAAAGTGTGACTCTGACTTACAGATGTTCCTGGCTATCTGAAGGCACAGACAAAACATCCAGATCCCTCACCATTTCTTCTTTTTATCCCAACCATACTCCACTGCTGAAACCCAGTTAGAAGTAAGGCTGGCCTGTGGGCTCAGGGGAACACTGGCTTAGAGTACCAGCCAGTCCTTGCTTTCCAGACCACAATCATTCCATCAGCCTAGCTTTCAGCACATGCCCTTGTTTCCATGTAAGACGATAAGACCCCTATGTTCTTTCACGTGTGAGCCCAAGGCTTTGCATACTTAGATGAAGAAATCAGGTCCTTCTCCTAGGGAGAGCAAAACATTTACACACTGATCTAAGTTTGTCCATGAAATCAGGACTAAGAAAAATTTCCAACAGAGAGCAAGGGAAAATCAGAGACAGCAGAGCCTGGTGACAGTTCAACAATATTTGTGTGGGTAGGTGAGACTTTTTCTGGTCTTTGCCCTGTTCCTTACTTTTTGTTTTTCCATGAGACATTTCTGGAAACACTCAGACTCTTGATCCAAAAGCAACTGACACTCTGCTGAGATTCAAATGTCCGTGGTGTGTGTGTGTGTGTGTGTGTGTGTGTGTGTGTGTGTGTGTGTGTGTGTGTGTGTAGGGGAGAACCACATAGTACAATGGCTATCTTGTAAGTGTATCTCTGTGGCTTTCAAGATATTTTCCATCTACCACACAAATCTCTAGGTAGGTCACATCATAATATACTGTGCATGTACAGAGTGATTTCTACTTATGATTAACTATGCCAGTCATGTTAGAAAATTCTGTTTCAAAAGTACATTGTTTGGAGACATATTCTCTGTGTTTCAGTATTGTAAGACCCGCGAGAGCATGGTCCCACTCAGGAAAGGCGCCCCCCCCCCAAATCATTCACGAGAAGCAGTCTTGATGCAAACGCAAAAGGTTCTTTATGTTCCAGTATACTGGGGCCGTCAGCCACACACCATGCAGGGTAGAGGGCTCAACAACGACCCCTAGCCCAGAATTGAGACAGCTTTTATAGGGTTTACAGCAAAGCCCGCACATCGTGAACCAATCACCTCGTAGCATCCAGTGTGGACCAATTACTTTAAAGTATCCAACCCTGCCCTTAGCCCAGGAAGTCTGCTTTTGCACAGGCTTCTGGGTGTTCATTCGTTACTGTAAACATTAAAGTAGGTGACCATCAGCTTGGGATTTAAGACTCCCAGCTTCCTGGGTTTTCTGGGGAGTTAGGCTGAATTTTTCCATCCTAACAGTATGAAGTATGAAACTTTATAGTATCAAGTGCCCTATACTTTTAATGGTCTTCAAAAATTCTAGTGTTAGATATGTCATATGCCAAGGTTACATGTTGACAGTATTTAAAGATGAGGTCACCAGAGGGTAATTAGGGTTTCATGAAATCATTAAGATGGGGCCCTCAGGATGGCATTAGGGACTTTCTAAAATCTGACTTAGTTTTTCTTCTGGTGGTGTTCACAAACCCAGGGCCTTGTGCATGCAAGGCAAACAGTCTACCACTGCTAAATGCCCAATCCGTTTGTTTGTTTGTTTTTATTGACTACCAACACTGGTTTATTGATGAATATATCATAATAATGGTTCAATATTAGGAAAAGATAATGTGAACATTTGTGAACTCTGAGCTGTTATGAGCATGTTTTTCTACCGACCTGGTCCCAGAGCCACACCAGCCCCAAATAACACACAGAGATGTTGTATTAGACATAATGCTGTTGGCCAGTTACTAGCATTTCTTGTTGGTTAGTTCTGTCTTAAATATTAACCCATTTCTATTAATCTAAGTATTTCCACATGGACTTATCTTACCAGAGAGAGGATCTGGAATTCTGCTCTCTCAGTCCTCCATCTTGAATCTCTTCCCTACTCACCCAATCTGTTTTTATAAGAGAATAAAAGATTTAGCCAGCAGCCTTTCTCAATCTCACCATGAACCACTGCCATGCTATGTCCTGACTTCTCCAGATGCCAATAGCATGCTCTTGGGCTTCCTGACCTCCAGATTTGAGTGCTAAGATTAAAGGCATGCACCACCATGCTTTGAGTAAAGCTCTTGTGTTGGTTAGTTTATATCAGCTTGACAAGAGCCAGTCATCTGGAAGGGAGACTCTTGATTGAGAAACGCTTCCATCAGACTGTCCTCTATACAAGCCTGGAGGTGTTTTCTTGATTATTGACCAATGTGGAAGAGCCCAGATTACTTGGGTAGTGCCACCCCTGGGCAGACAGTCTTGGATGGTATAAGGCTGAGCAAACCATGGGGAATAACCCAGGAAACAGTGCTCCCCATGTCCGCTGCTTCAGGTCCTCCTGCCTCCAGTTGCCTGCCTTGAGTTCCTGCCCTGGCTTCCCTTAGCAATGGAACGTGACCTGACAGTTGTGCTGAAATAAACTCTTTAGCCTAAGGTTTTTTTCTGTTTTTTTTGTTTGTTTTTGTTTTTGTTTGTTTGTTTTGTGTATGATGTTTTATCACAGCAGTGGAGCATTAACTAAGATACTTCTGTTCTTTATAAATCACATAGTTCCAGGCATCAGCCATAGCACAGAAAACAGATTATGACACAATATTTTTAAAAGACACGCCAATGCTGGGAACACTTACAGAATCATTTTGGGGCTTTGGTAGGCGACATGACAGTCAAGCACTATTAGAAGAATGTACCATTTGCCAACATTCACAGAAGAGATTCTATGATCCAAGACTGTCCTGAGTACTTAACACATATTAGCATACTTATTTCCAAAGTCCAGTCGTAAATATGTGATTGACCACTTAAATGTAGAACCCCAGGTCTGGCAGTTGAGAAGTGATGGGTGGGTCAGGACTCCTATATAGACTGTCTCTCACCTGAGCCTACAGCTTCTCTGAGCTTAGTTCAAAGGTTCTATATCCTGAGCACCACTCTATCTCCTCTCCTGGGCAAAGCAGGCCAGTGGCATCTTTTAAAACCTTTTCTTTAGAGATTATTATCATTGTTGTTATTTACATCCCAACAGCAATTTCCCCTCCCCCCTCTCCTCCCACTCCCTCCTTCCATCTCTCTTCTGGCCTCTCATCCACTATTCCTCCATTCTCTTCAGAAAAGGGGCAGGCCTCCCATGGAAATCAACCAAACATGTCAAGTTACAGTAAGACAAAGCACACCCCTTGTACCAAGGTTGAAGAACACAACCCAGTATGAGGAATAGAGTCCTGAAACCCAACAAAAGAGTCAGAGACAGCCCCTGCTCTCACTTTTAGGAGTCCCACAAGAAGACCAAACTTCACCACTGTAACATATATTCAGAGGGCCTAGGTCAGTTCCATGCAGTTCCCTGGTTGTTGGTTCAGAATCAACTAATCTGTGAGCCCAGGTTAGGGTTTTCTTGTGATGTGCTTGACCTCCCTGACTCCTACAATCCCTCCCCACATCTTCCAAAGGACTCCCAGAACTCTGCCTAATGTTTGGCTCTGGGTCTCTGCACCTGTTTCCATCAGTTGCTGGATGATGCCTCTCTGATGACAATCAGGCTAGGCAGGACAGTGGTATCTTTCCTGGGACACCACTGCCCTCAGTGACCTCCTTCAGAACACAGTCATGAACTTGCAGCTCTAGCCCCAATGCTTGACTCAACACATCCTCCAAAGCTCTGCCCCCTTTGCCATAGACAACAGAAACAAATAGAGATGTCAACTCTGCTTTTTAGGTCACTCCAAAGTAATGCCAAAGGAAGCAAATTCATGTTGTTTCATCAAGGAATCACTTGCTGTCTTGAGGAAGTATTCTCCCTGCAGAAACACCCGCTTCCCATGTTAATGTATGTAGAACATAGCTATTGATCCTCAGCTGGCAGCATAATTATTTACTATGACAGCACAATGTCTTGGGAACTGGAGCTGGTGCTTGGAGCTGTTCATCCATGCAAAGAAGTCTTGTCAAATATTTTAATGAGAAGAAAAGCCGGCATCCAGGGTGCAAACCCAGGGTGACCTTTCCCTGGGCAGTGCATTCCAGACACTTTATGGCTCTTAAAATCTTCCACGATGATGGTGCTGCTGTTGATGGAATGCTCTAGGCAGAGTGATTCTCTAGCTGAGGAGTCCAGGGGACCCAACAGAGAGTGTCTTTGTCTCAACATTCTACCTTGGCCTGGCACTTCACCCTTTGTTAGAAGAAATCCCTATGACTATATCACAGTAGGAGGTTGTGCTAGCCTAGGCACCTGGTGCTAGCCTAGGTTCCCTGGTGGCAGGAGAGGCAGGCCCAACCTTAGCCTACCTCCACTCCCATGCTAAAAGTTAAGCATGGTGAAGATGTCAGTGCCAATATCTGGGGTCCTGGTGTCTCTTGGCCTGTTGTTCAGTTGACCTGCTCTACAGTCCGTGTCTGTGTGTAAGAGGATGGAGTTCTTCTGTTCCCCACACCCAGCTACATCTTCCAGCTGTCTTGACCCGTGACTCTCTCCTGGACCTGTTTGGTTTTCCTTGTCTTCCAGAAACCTAATGATTAACTCTCCAGATAGCCCTGGTCCCTTAGAACTTGCTCTAGCTCCTTCCTGATTGGACAACACCAGGTCCTGTGAGCTACTAACTACATTCAGTAACAATTCTGTTGTTTCTGGAAAACTCTAGAGAATTACTCACTCTGCATAAGGTAATAGTTGTGTGCAATCCACAGCTCTAAATAAAACATTCACCTATATGCATTTAATTCCAGGCAGATTGACCAAAATAGTCTCTCTCTCTTTCTCTCTCTGTGTGTGTCTCTCTCTCGCACTCCCTCTGTAGCTATGTCTGTCTGTCTCTGTGTCTGTCTGTCTCTCTCACATACACACTCTGTGTGTCTGTCTCTGTCTGTCTCTGTCTCTGCCCATAGGCACTGAAACCCTGGAGGAACCCAGGAGAGCCACTAGTCTTCAGTCCATGTTGGAAACACAGAGGAGGTTGGTTCTGGGTCCAGGGAAGAATGCCGACTGGCAACTGAGGCAATGGAGGTAGCAGTAGCAGTAGCAGTAATAGGACAAATGAACGGGACAGAAAGGAGGTAAGCAGGCCAGAAGGGAAGTCCTTCCTCTAGACTCCCCTTCATATGGAAGGTCTGGGACATACTGAGGGTGGATCTTCCCACTTCAAAAAACCTGATTAAGAAAATTTCTCACAGGTATGGCCCAGCAACTTTTCACTTAGTTGATTCCAGATGCAGTCAAGTTGACAACCAAGATTAACCCTCATAGTGAGGATGCCGGAAAGAATCCAGACAGATCAACTAAGAAATGCTGAGAGCAGACTCAGTTTTAATCGCCTCATTTTGATTGTCTCTAGGTTAATGACCCAAAAGACACACAGGGGAATAAAACGGCTGGTGACAACTCCAGGGAAGACAAAAAGTTACACAGGATGTAAATGTAATCATTGTACAACCAACAGCTTAGTTATGGGAACATTTACATGATCTAAACATGATTCATGGATTAAATGCAAATCATGACACACCTCTGGAGAAGGTAGAAAAAGCAAGTCTCTGTATTGCCAGCATGTGTATGTTAGAATGGTGAAGACAGCCCTTTTTCTTTCCTTTTTTTTTTTTTTGCTGGGCTATCCTGGAACTCATTCTGTAGACCAGGCTGGCCTCTGACTTGCTCTGTAGACCAGGCTTGCCTCTCCCTCCAGAGTGCTGGGATTAAAGGCATGTGCCACCACCTCCTGGCTGAAGACAATGCTCTAAAGAAAGAGTTTTAAAAAACTCATGTTGCCCATTAGGAAGTTAATACACAAGCCCTAGATCTTTAAGCACTAGAAAAGTCTGTTCCTATACAGACATGGCCCAGGGAACACCAAAAAAGAACTCAGCCAGAGCCATTGCGGAGAGAGAATTTAGGGTGGGGAAGCCAGCATTTGGAGAGGCCAAGGGAAGTCTTAGCAAATTTCTTTAGAGCTGGAAATGTGCAGCTTCCTAGATAAATTTCAACTCACAAGAAAGAGGAAGAAGCTGGGCCATGGTAGCTACACAGCAAGCAGAAGTCCATGTTGAGCCATAAACAAAGAGGGGTTGAGACAGGGTGTGTAGTTGTGGGATTGAGCTATCGTGACTGTCTTTACCGCCCGGGAATTAATAGGTTACAATGAACATCTCTACCTGGGAAAGGCCTGGCTGGCATGAGGTTCAGCACTCCACAAACACTGACAACAGCAATAATGAAGCTGCCAATCTCAGAGGCACATAGTGGACACAGCTGCCATGGGCTGGCCTTGCAAACTGCCAGTGTTCTCAAGTGCAGATTGCTGGATCCCAGGAAACTGTCACTAACCGTCCCTGGTGTCTACTTGCTGGTCACTATAATGGCTCATTTTCACAAATCACGTCATGGGAAGGATTTATTGTCTGCTTTATTTCCTTTCCTTTGCAATTTCCTTCCTCTCTCCCTCCCTCCTCCCTGTCCTCCCTCTCTCCCTTCTTCCTCTTCCTTTTTTTTTTTTCCCTCCCTCTTCCTCTAGCCTTCTCTCCTGAAAAAGGAATTAATCAATTATGCCAAGATTGAGTTCACTTACTGGCCTGAACATAGTTTCTAGTTTTGGGGAATAGAAAAGGACCTCATGTGAGTTCTGCAAACCCCGTAAAATCATGAAATATTACATTTGTGAAATAGGCTCAAATGCATTTATCTTGTGAAAACTCAGTGCACAGCTGTTGAAGAGGGAGATAGTTGCAACTTGAAGACCTGGCAGTCAGGTCAGGAAAGGTGACACACACCATAGTCCATCCTCAGAGACAACTGGGACAGGGCAAACATTCCAGGCTCCAGGGACCTATTGGGGTGACCCGGTATGACTGCTTCCATCTTGCTTGTATGTTCAGGTGGGGAGCATAGGCTTTCCATGGCAGGGCAGGGGTGCCAGGTGTGTTTCACTTCTGTCGGACCCTAGACTTCATGGCTGACTCTGTGTACACCCTACTCCCTGTTCAGTGACCCAGTGACATCTCAACAACCCAAAGGGCAGGCAGAGTTGATGGGACTGCTTTGGGGATGTAAAGATGACTGAGATTAGGCAAGCACAGGGAACTAGAGGTGCACAGTGCAGTTGTTTACAAGAAGGTCACACTGCCAAGGACACTGGGTACCATCAGAGAGCCACTGGGCTCCTCTGTATCTGCCACAATTGCAGATTGGCTTGGGCAGGTATTTCGTGTCTCTAAGCTTCAGTTCCCTATTTATTCAATGGGAATTATTTTATTCAATCTATCAGATTTTTTTTCAGGGACTATCTAGTGAGGGAATGTATTGGATGCTGTTTAAGTAGCTGTTCAAAGGAAGGTAACTTGGATTATTGCTTCTTAAAACATGTGTCATAAAGTCTCTTTGTTTACTTTAAGGAAAAATTGACTTTAATATCTCTTCTTTTTAATTTTAGATGAATTTTTAAAACTAATGTGTAAAATTGGCTGGGTTAAATCTCAGTGATAGAACACTGTGTATCATGAACTCAGTCCTGGGTTTCAACCCCAACATGAAAACCAAAGATAAGTAGATTTATTTTTTTAACTGTAGATACAGCTCAATATCAGAGTATTTGCCTTGTATTCCAAGGTCCTAGGTTCAGTCCCTAGAACAAAAAAAAGCAAACAAGCAAAAACAAAAACAAAAAAAACCAAACAAACATAAAAACACAAGCCATCAAATCCAACATATTGCCTGGTATGGTGGCACAGGTCTTTAATCTGCCTCAGGAGGCAGAGGCAGGCAGATCTCTGTGACTTTGAGACCAGCCTGGTCTACATAACAAGTTCCAGGAAATCCAGGAACATATATATATATATATATATATATATATATATATATATATATATGCATATATATATCACTATATATATAATGTGTGTACATATATATAATATTATATATGATCATGTTAATTGTTATATATGACTTATCATATATGATTAATATGTGTATTGACAAAATATAACATACATATATGTTTCATTTTTAAGAGAACTGTCTCACAGTGAGTGAGCTAAGGACACAGCCAGCCATGCTCCAATGCATAGGACAACCCTACAAAACAACCACTCTACCTAAGATGGCCATGATACTGTGGGAACAAGGGAGGCCTGAGCCACACAGTGAGAAACTTGAGTAGAAAAATGTGTCTGAGACCAACTGAAGACTCCCTAACTCTGGTTTCAAGAGCAATAGTTCCCAGCCCACTACTGTTACTTCTCTTGTGAAGATGGTTAAGGAGGATATGGCAGCCTCCTCATGAGGACCCCACCAGGGGCAATGGGAGCCAATTCAAGATGAAGCCCTGAAAAAAAAATCCCAAAGTTTCATCAGTCAGCATCTTGTCCTGATTTGAACTTTTAAGAATTTTAAAATTTATTTATTCATTCATTTATTTCTAAGATTGGCTCTTACTCTGTAACCCAGGCTAGCCTCATACTCATGAGCCTCCTATCTACTTGAGTGTAACATCACAGTCAACTTAGGAAATACATTTTAGAAGGTCAATTAATGCTTAAAACACTATAGCAAAAATCTGCAATTTTTGAGATTTAACGGTCAAACTATCTTTCTGGTATTGTTTTAATACTCTGACTGATTCTCCTATCTCTGCCTCTCATGTCCTAGGATGAGCACTAAGGTTATAGATGCACACCCTACATCTGGGCTGAGGTTACAGATGCATACCCCACATCTGGGCTGAGATTACAGATGCACACCCCACATCTGGGCTGAGATTACAGATGTACACCCCCACATTTAGCTTTTTACATGGATTCAGGATCTGGAACTCAGGCCATCAGTCTAGTGCAGCAATTGCTTTTATCCACTGAGCCATCTCCTTGATCCTGTATCTTTCAATATTTAGATATCAGCTAGTCTTGTGAATTATCCTAGTAGCCGTTGTACACCAAGGAATCGAATTCAGAGAGCTCAGCCTGTACGCAGCATGTCTGAAAGAAGGAAGGATTCAGAGATGCAGTAATAACATATAAGCCACACTTTCTTGTCTCTTTTATTGTTAAGCCACATTCAGACATGTTAATGTAAAGATATACACTATTATAGCAAGGGCAACCTCAGTGACCCCAGGACCCTGCCAGTTGAACCAGGAGTGTTTGTCCCAGGCCCCCAGCAAGCCATCTTTCACAACTCTCATCTGCCTTTTGTGTGCAAGTCTTTGCTGAGAGTCAAGTCTCAACTGATAAGGCCTAGGAGACATAATCATTTCCCATTGACAGCACCTTGCAACCAATTCACAAACATTTTCATATTAATATTGAGCAATTTCCCTACATTCTAATCCATCAAAGCAGGCTATTAATCCTTCCTGTACCATTCGCTATTCAAATGCTAACAATTTTCTTCTCACAAGCTAAAACATTTGTCCGACAGCCCCTCACACAAAGACCCCGCATTGTTAGCTATGATGGATCAGAGCGTTAATATGAAGGATGCAATGTAAATTACATCATTGATACTGTACATATGTAGACGGGAGAAATCTTCTTAAAAGATCATTTGTATGCTAAAGATAATGAAAGTGATCCCATGGTGCAGCAATCTTAATTTTCCTTTCTAAGCTGGGGGAAAAAAAAAAGATTATGTGAGAGAATATGGAAATCCATCATGATTTATAACGGCATAAACGCCATCATTTACTTCCTGGAAGAAAAAAAGTGAAATACTCACTGTTTCTTTTAGAGAACTTATTGAAATGAATAAGAAACCTACTTAAAATCTCTCAAGAATTGCATACCCTGAATTTGCACAAGAAGCTGTGTGAGTAACAGCTTAAGTTGGGATGAAAAACAGGCAAAAAAAATACCCTCTAGAGGTAAGTGTAATGTGTGTGTCCATTGTACCACTAAAAAGCAGAGAGAGAACTGTGAGAGCCTTCTAGACTCACCCGTGTGGAACTGTAAACCTTCTCACTGGTGCTGGCACTCACTTCTTGTAAACAATACTCGTGTTTCATATCATCCCAACACTGAAGGTCAGGAACTGACCATCTGTTTGGGGCCTGCTCTTGTGCACTAGGTTCCTAGCAAGTCAGAGGCCATCCACTCACAATCAAGTGGGTGGACGAATGACTCGTTGGCTATCATGGTCTGCAAGGTCCTCAGAGCCTTCCCTGGCTTGGACCCAGACACCTGGAAGTCTCCCATGTCATCCCTTCTCTCTCTAGCCTCCATCACCATCCATTGTGGCCAGGATTTATCAATGCTCCAAGTCTGTCAATTTTCCCATATCTATTAACCACAGACACCACCAACACCTGGGGCTGAGACACTCTCAACCAGCTATGGATCCAGAAAAACTCATCTCTCTCTTTGCCCCCGCTTCATAGTACAGCCTGGAAAGGCCTTAAAATATAAATATGAACAAAGTATTATTAATATTATTATTATGTTTTTTAAAAAAATTTTGAGATGAGGTTTCTTCTTGTAGCCCTGGCTGTCCTGGAACTCACTCTGTAGACCAGGCTGGCCTTAAACAGTCTCACAGAGATCTGCCTGCCTCTGTCTCCTGAGTACTGGGATTAAAGACATGCACCACGACTGCCCAGCTGAACAAATTATTTTTTAAGGAAATTAAAAATAAAAAACAACCTTTCCCCCACTTTGTTCATAGGATAATGTTCCACTGCCTCCCTATGGTCTGTCCCAGGCTTGCTCATTCTGGGCATCCTGCCCATTTATCTGTCCCTGCCCCCACCACTTCAGAGGAGCAGGTGTTGGGCTTCTCGTGTGTGTGTGTGTGTGTGTGTGTGTGTGTGTGTGTGTGTGTGTGTGTGTGTGTGTGTGTGTGTGTACCTGTGCACATACTTGCATGTGTTTGCCCCTGTGTGTGGAGGCTAGAAGATGAAGCAGGTGCTTTCCTCAGTAGCTATGTGCCTTATCTTTTGACACACCATGCCTCACTGATGAGATAGATGATCCAGGTGCTCACCAATTGCCTAGACTGGCTAGCCAATGAGCTCTAGGGATTCACCTGTCTCCTGAGTCCTGTGCTATGGTTACAGGGTCACAACCATGCCCAGCTTTTGTACATGGGTTCTGGGGATCCAAACTGTCTCCCCAGTCCCTGATGCTCATGTCTCATCCTCTATGAATCCTCACATGCTGTAGCTGCCTGGAAAATTTCTTCCCTCCCCTTTGTCTGCCTGGAGTCTCACAAAGCTCTCCAGACACGAGCTGGTACTTCCTCTTTCAAGGAACCCCTTGGCACCACTCCTTATACCACACAACCCCATCAGAACCCCATAAAGATCAGTTCTCTATCATTCAGAGTGCTTACTGTGAGCTCATAGACATGCAAATTCATGCACATGTGATCATTTGCCTAAGAAGTTCTCAGCTAGCTGTGTCTATCCAGAGGGCACAGATCATGACTTTGATTTTTCTTGAATCCCACTCCCTAACACAACACTTGGCACGGCAGTAGTTACTCAATAAACAGTGGAATAGTGGATAAACAGAGGGATAATGCAAAAGGACTGAGACACAGTACAAGAAATTACCATATGAAACTGGAGCATGATTAAAAACAAAAGAACGAACAAACAAACAAACAAACAAAACAGCAGGAAAATGTGAATCCCCACTCAGATCTGTTTGGGAATGCGCTCCCTGACTTTTCGTGACTTGTTCTCCTTTGGAATTTAAATAGTTTTAAGTTTGAAGCTGCAATGTATGAGGGTGGTTCTCTGTTAAAATTTACTGCTCTTTTAGGTTTAGAACCCACCCTGAGTGATTAAGGACCACTATTCTCGGTCAGAGTCAGAGAAGGGTCAAGATCCTCAAACAACCTTCATGAAGATATACCTGTAGCCATAGAGCAATCAGACAGAATTCCAGGAAGGAGAGAATTCAGTGTATGTGTTGAACTAGGGGTGGGGGTGGGGTGTGTGCTGTAAAAGGTGGGGAATGGGGTGGGGGCCACACAGAGACCAAGCCACAGGGTGTTCCTGGTCCCTCTAGCAGCTTCTCAACACACTCTATGATCCTGGAGCAGAACACAGAGAAGCCTGGAAACATACATGCAGGGGTGGGAAGGTGAAGCCCAGCAAGCCACGCCCTTTGCCTCTTTGCCTTCTGGGCATTCCTTGTGGGTCCAGCAACCTGTGAGGGCAGGGCTTGGGTTCTTACAAGTGCAGTCTTCCAGGCTGTGATTCCCCCAGCACTGTGTACTGCGAAACCCTGGTGTTAGCAGGAGGAGGGGAACCAAAGCCTCCATTTGTGTACACAGAGGGATGGAAGATTCCTTGTCATCTTCTCCCTTAAGGGATAGCCCAGTGGGCACACCATGTGGAAGCCACCTGTGCCTCTGCTGAGAGGACTCACAGCCAGCACCAAGCATTCATGGAAACTGGGAAATCCTGGATGTCATCTTTTCAAGAGCAATACTCCCTGCTCTGGTCAGTGATTCAATCCCTTTTCCTCTAATCTGATGATTCTCCAGGAGAGTCAGGAGATTATAGTTATCCTTGTAAGGCTCATGATAACAGCTGGCTTCCGTTTTCCTTTTCTATGACGTACTTGAGAGGTACCGTTCTGCAGGTTAAAAGGGTTCTTGTAGTCATCGCCATTCCCCACTAAGATCATGGCTCAGAAAGGGACTAGGGTGAGTCCTGTGTGTGCCCTTGGCAAAGAAGAGAGTATGGTAGATGTTTTACCAAGTAAGGAGTAGAAAGCAATACTTGGGAGCAACTTGAATGTTACATATCTGTTACATATTTGTTACATATCTGACAGCAGAGCTAGGCAGGGCATCCATGAAGCCATCAGACAATGCTGGCTAGAGGATGTTAGGAAAATTACTAGAAACAAAATTACCTGCCTAGTTTATGATGAGAGGGTAAGGGATATTTTCTTCCTGCTGTTGTTTTTTTCCTTTTCTAAACTTTCAGCAAGAGAGAGAGAGAGAGAGAGAGAGAGAGAGAGAGAGAGAGAGAGAGAGAGAGAGAGAGAGAGAGAGAGATTCATTGCTTTTATAGTCTTCTACCTGTTTAATATGTATCTGTAATCTAGCACCTATTTATAATCTATATAACATCTACCTATCTTTTATCTAGCTATCATCTATAATCTACTTGTCATATATCTACCTATATTCTATTATCTATTATCTGTCTATGCATCTCCTACCTTCCACATATCTTCTATCATCTATCTTCTATCACCTGTCCACCTATGTACCATATCTAGCATATTGTGGACAAACGCTTCTAGAAAGAAGCCATGAGCTCAAATCAAACCTTCTGCAAACTCAATTAACTGATTTTTCAGAATGTCAATGATTATGCAGCATTTGGAATGTTGTGAGTCCACAGCCAAATTATCCCGGGCCAAATTTAACTATCTTAACAACTGCTAATTTAGTATCAGTTTACTGGCCTCCTTGGTACCTAACTGCCTTGTGATCATTGGGCAAGTGAGATGGAATGAAGAACCAGAACACTGGCTTCTTTGGGCTTTATTAACTCAGCAGACCACTAGCTTCCACCAACTCAAAAGCTAAGAGTCTCATCATAGAGCATCCAAGGCCTACAGCAGGATTCCCACTTAGCTGTAACCTGCCTCTTTGATGTTTCTATCGGTGTATTTGATAGGGGTCTTGATTTATAACTTTCTTTGTTCTATGACTATAAAAAAGTTCATAAAACTGTTGCCATGTTGAAATATAGAAATTAAGGTACCCCAAATTTATATTGCTGGGCCATGGTCTCTCATTTGGCTCCAAAATGGACCAGCTCTCTCCCCATTTGAGGTGAGATTTGTGTTTTTGTGTCTACAATCTCTGGAAATCTGCCAAGTGTCATCTCTATTTGCCCTCTATCAGACCCTCCATGCTTGACTACCATCTGTCTTTATCTGTCTGTCTGTCCATCTGGATGTCCATCCCACCCTCCATGCATCTGTCTTTATCTGTCTGTCTGTCCATCTGGATGCCCATCCATCCATCCATCTACCCATCCACCCATCCAACTATCTAACATCTATTTATGGTGTCAGGGCAAGAAAATTGGTTTACCAATTATCCCAAGCACTGACCTAGATTACAGAGCCTTTCCATCAGCCCAGGGTCACCTTCCCTGCTGCTTGCTGCTCTCATCACAGCACTGTGCTCCAAAAGGAAAAGCAAAAAGGAAAGATAACAATCCAACTGTGCCACCCAGTCTCCCAAATAGTACAAGCTCCTCCTGGAGCTCACAGTGACTAGTGAGAGCCAGGCCAGCTGAAGCCAAAGGTGATATTTTACCAGGCTTTCCAAAAAGCCAGACAGTTATTTTAGAAATGCAACCAAAGGAAAGCCTGCCCTTTGTCATGGAGCATCCCATCAGATCCCAGGCACTCACTTGTCACAGGCGTTCAGAGCACCAGGGAACTGTCTACACACTCACAGAGAGAGGCTCGGGAGCCCTTTCTGTGCCTGGTGCTGAAAGCCTGTGGGTAGATAATTATTCAAGGTCAGACTTTTAGTGTTGGATGCCAGAAATAGAGGGGGAGGATGCAAACACCGAGGGTTAGCCAATGCTTTACAAACTTTTGCTTAAGGATTTCCTAATTACACTAAGTGGTCCCTCCAGCCTGGCACACTTAAAAGCTGCTATTTGTGTGATGTCATCCTCTAGCCATTATTCGGAGAGGCGGCAAGAAAATATTTGCAAACATCAACGTTCTCAAGTCTTAAAAGATAATCCCCCTTTCAACTCCCCATGAGCATATCAGCAGAGCGCTTGGGTTTCCAGATTTCTCTAAATGGCAACACCAGCAGCTGGGTTGCACAGAAAACCTTTCTTCTGAGGAACTCAAAGACATTTCTTAGTGGGATCACATCAATCGCCAAGCAAAGTCCTCAGAGGGCTGGCAAGCTGAGAGTTAGAGGTAATTAGGAATGCAGATTGAGACGCCCTTTAAGCCAGCTCCCAGAGGAGCGAGCGCTCACCTGAATAAACCCGGGTAGGGTTTTAGTTTACTCCAGGTGGGTAGGGTTCTAGTTCAAGCTTATGCAGGTGGTTCTGACCAAGTGGGGCCTTATATTGAATCATTCAGCCCTCAAAGTAGAAATATTGACATTAGCACCTTTCTCCTGCAGGGAAACGGAGGGAGACAACTTGAAACTAGGCCACTCAACCTAAGTGACAATCTAAGTTGGGACTCAACTGCATCTCTGTTCTTTAAAGTCCAAAATCTAGCCCTCCCCATGGTTATCCAGTGCTTTCCACCCAGACAGAAGGCTGTGGGTTTGAAAAGTACACTTTCAAAGAAGCACTACTTAAGAGATGGAGGTCTCACTGAAGCAGCTCGGGAAGAAAGCAGACTGTCTGGTTTTGAATCCTGGTTCTTCTAATCGTTACTCTGGCCAAACTCCAAGTTTCTTTATCTAGGCAATGAAATCAGAGTGTTTCATCACAGATCACTGTTGTGAGGATTATCAAGATCATATATGTCAAGTGCTTAGTATGACACCCTCATGCTCACAATAAGTCCTCATTAAATGTGTCAGTCTTATTTTTATTATTATAGTATTGTCATAGTTCAGTTTTGTTTGGTTGTAACAAAATATCTTAGATGGAGTATTATATGAAGAAATTCATTGGTCTCATTATTGTGATGTTGGAGGGGTTTTGGCGTGTGTCAGGACATGGTGAGAAGGGAGGCGACTGTGTGGCCCAGCTCGTGGAAATGGCTAGCTTTATAACCTCCCGCACTTGTGAGAAGTAACCCAGCTGGTTAAGCACTACATTGATCCCTTCCCTGAATTCCTTCCAAGGACAGCATTTCCGTGGCCCAGCTCTAGGGCCCACTCCATTGAGGTTCAACCAGTTCTCAGTGCTATTCCACTGGGCACTAGGCTTCCAACACCTATGTCTTTGGGGGGGGGGGAGACACTCAAATCACATCAAACCAGGACTATATCTGCTGTATACATTATGGTAGAATTTACTGTATATTCTGTTACTATAATAAATCAGCAAGCTTACACTTATTACTTATTGTTACTATCAGCTGATTTTGTTCTGTAGATGGAAAGCTGCTGGGTCCCTAAACTCATACTCTGCGTCTTAAAGACCCCTGTCTGGTTCATTCTTCTAGAAAATCTGACAGCCAAACTTCTATCTCTCAATGGGCTCAGCCAGGGAGACAGCTGCTCCCATCGAACCCTTCCTTTGGCTGGTTCTCCCGGTGCCCTCATTGGCCAAGCCTTCCCTAAGCAAACCTTCAGGGGACTCTCAAAGCAGGGAACTGCCTTGATTTCATACGTAAGAGACAGCTTAGGGCTCCACATTAGTATCTTAAATTACGAAGCGCAGAATAAATTCCAGGTTGGGCCAGCTGGTTTAAGAGAAGGGATAATAGGATACCAAGCAGCTCCCAGCCAAGAAGCTCAACTCGTATCAAATGAAATTCAGCCATATTTAAAAGTAATTCAGCTCATTTGAAGCTTCTAGACATCCAAAAACTCAGTAATAACTAAAGCACACAGTGTAATGAATAAAACAAAAACGTGACCCAGGAGTCTAGCATTTATTTAGAACCGAGCAACTGAAAATTGCCCTCTCTAACTGATAGGCCTAAAGTTATTACTTCATTCACTTAAGCATTTTACATAAGGTAATTCTCTGATGATAAATCACATTGAAATTGATTTCAGTTTAAAAAAATAAAAAGTTAAAAAAAAAAAAACCTACACTAAAATGAGCGTGCTCAGAGGCCGATGGAGCTGAGTTATTGGGGTGCTCATGCTAAGAATGAATGACAAATTGGAAAATAAGCATGTAGTCACTCCAGAAAAATAAATCTGGTCTCCAGCACCACCCATTATGCAAAGGAAAACACACTGCCACTCGTTTCATTAGGAAAACTCATCTGCATCAGCGTTTATACTTACATATGTAATAATGCATGGTCCCAGCCTGAATACAAGGTGGTAATTCAATCAAAAAGCTCACTTGATATGCTGTCATAACCAGCAAAAATGGAAACAGAACCTGGGGAATAAATCACCCTCTTACTATTCAGCTGGGACCACACTGGGCTATTTTATACTACGAGCATTGGTGCAGTATTTCACAAATACAAAAATCTTTATTTTCCTTTTCTTCACTGACATGTGGCTGTTGGAACTGGCAGCTTGCATAACTCCAGCAGGTGCTGACAAGGAGCCCCATGGTGGAATCAGATGGCGAGCGGCGAAGACAATGAGGCAATTAACATTTTTTTAATTAAACTAATTTTAATCAAAATCTTAGCAACACTTGAAATTTTAATCCTAAGCATAAGGTTTGTACATACATTTCCATTTGCAGGGAAGAAATTCAATGGAAAATTAGCATCACTTTCAAAGCAGCGATATTTTCCGTTGCTAATTAGGCACCTTCTCCTGACTGATCATGTAATTTAGAGAATATACAAGTGGCATTTTACAAGGTTTACAAGGTTATTTCTCAGATAGTGTCAAGTAATCTGGTGTCTGTGTACTTGCTGTTCCCTCTGCCCCAACACAGCCGTTCGGCCCTTTTATCACTTGGATCTGAATGTTTCCTTATCAACCTGTCTTCTCAGATACAACCTAGATGGGAAGAGAATCTCAGCCAGACATTGTCTACTTTGGGATGGCCCGTGGACATGTCTGTGGAGGGTCACCTTAATGACGTTGATCGATGTGGGAAGACACAGACCACTGTGAGTGGCATCATTCCCTAGGCAGGAGGGTCTGACCTTGTGCAGGAGTGGAGAAACGGGACTGAGCACAGGCAAGCACACACCCAATCTAGCATGCATGTGTTCAGTCCTCTCTGCTGCTCACTGTGGGTGTCTTGAGACCAGTTATGTCAAGTGCCTGCCACTGACTTTCCTGTGACAATGGACTGTGACCTGGAATTGTGAGCTTATTAAACTCTCTCTTCTGTAATTGCTTTTTGTCAAGTTTTTGTGATAAGTCATAGCAACAGAAATGAAATTAGGAAATCAATCCTGCCTCATACTACACCATTCTGGATTCATCATAAAAAAAAATTGAAGCATATTTAAAATTGAAAAAATAAGTCTGATGTCCTCATGCCAAAGCCTGGCTGTCATTTCACACTCCTGTCCACTGCCCACTTCTTCCTTACACCCAGCACAATGCTAGAGGCCACAAAAACATAAGCTTGACCACCTGCTTTTATTTTTTTTTTTTTTAAGATAAAGTCTTTCAAAATCTCCTCATAAGGCCATTTTATATCTAAAATATTAACAACTATCTTCAATGGTATATCATTCCCAGTGAAGTGTTTAGTCACCCATTTTGTTAGAACTGGGTCCCTAACATTATAATTTTCTTGTTTCTCTGTCCTATTTCATCTTAAAGTATCTGTGGGACTCTATGTTAAAGAAACCAGGCCACCTGTCTTATAGAAGCTGCTGTTGTCTGGATTTGCTGGTTGCATCCCATTGATCACTGACATGTCTCCCTGTCCTTTGCATGTCCTATAAATAGGTGGTTGAGTCTAGATGCTTGATCAGACTCAGGTGTACTATGCTCTTGGCTTGGTCATTTCACATCAGTGGTCTTTCCTAGGGAGGTAGAAAATGTCTGCTGTCTTTCTTTTCATGACCTTACTACTCTCTAACTATCACTACTGAGGAGTCATTAGCGCTGAGAAGAGTGATGCTCCAATCCCAGCTTTCCTCCTCCACTTACTAGTTAGGAAACATCTACAAAGCAAAGGCTTGAGTAGGTCAACCATCTGCATACCTGGAGGTCGAAGACATACATGTCCGCAGAGCAGCAGACACACCTGAGTTGCCAATTTTCACAATAGACAGTTCTCAGAGCTTCTTCACAGGAATGACTCCAGTGGCGTTTGCTTACCATCTATGTGTGTGTGTGTGTGTGTGTGTGTGTGTGTGTGTGTGTGTGTGTGTGTGTGAGCCTGCCTATCTATCTACCTGTGAAGTGCAGTTGTTTGTAAATACACTACTTTAAGCAAAAATAGAAGTCAGGCTAAGAGAAAACACTGCTCAGACAATGGGAATGGGAATAAGACATGTGTGAAATGGCCAGGGGAGGGAGGAGAAGGAGGGGATGGAATTTGGAAATGTTACCTTAGAAAGCAATTGTCACTGGGCCACTGATAAGATGGCCCAGCAGTTAAAGGTGCTTGTCACAAAGCCTGATGAACTGAGTTTGATCCTCAGGACCCATATGGTGGTAGGTTGTCCTCTGATCAACACACATGTGGCCACACATAAATATACACATGCTAAATCCAATGTTTTGTCTTTTTAAGAAAGAAAAGAGTTGTCAACTTGTATAAATGGGGACAGGAAGGGCTATGTAGATTCAGATTAGCTGACAGTGTGGGCCTCCCTAACAAAAGCATTGGCCCCACATGGACTTAGGCAACAGTGAGATGCGGCAGCAGAATGGAGAAGCCCAGAGAATGAGACCACAGAGAATCAGCCCAGAATTCTGATGCTCTTGCAGGTTAGCCAGTGATGTGGGCACAGGCACACACCACCATAGGATGGCATCAGCATCTTGGATGAGAAACCTAACAAGCTTTGTTTAGAATGCTCTTCCTCAGATCTCATCTAAGGCAAGAATGAATGGGAGAGTCACCTGATGATTCAGAAAGTCACTCCCAGGCTCCAGTCCTAGTCAACACTGGGTTAGGTACCAGGAACACAGCAAACAAAGTCTCACCTATACCCTTCAGACCAGCAGCCTCACTGTAGCATGTAAGATAGGGCAAGTTCAGGTGGGACACCCTCAATAGCCAGAGAGGGGTGGGCTGGCAGCTCCCCAGTGGTTCAATGAGGCTATAAGGATGTGTCAGGGTCAGATCCTCCAAGTCAGTTTCTCTCTTTCCCAGTCTATGTAAGATTGAGCTTGCTCCCTGTCTTTGAAGTTCAATGTGGCTGTGTGGCTGGAGTGTCCAGTAATGTGAACAAAAGCAAAGCCTGTGAGCAATTCCCTAGGCTCTCTCCCTCATCTACCATCTATAACCTGCCATGTCCCAATGAAGTCAGGTGGCTCTACCTAATCCCGAGAGCCAGGAGCAAGTAAACAGGAATCTCCTGTACTAGCTAGTTTTGTGTCAATTTGACATGAATTATGATAATTTTGGAAGAGGGAGCCTCAGTTGAGAAATTGCCCCCATAGGATTGGCCTGTGGGCAAGTTTTTGGTGCACTTTCTTGATTGATGATTGAAGTGAGTGGGCCAGTTCACTGTGGGTGGTGCTACCCCTGAGCTGGTGGTCCTGGGTGCTTTAAGAAAGCATGCTAGACAAGCCATGAAGAACAAGCACGTAAGCATCACCTCTCCATGGCTCTGCATCAGTTCTTGCCTCTAGGTTACTATGTTGAATTCCTGCCCTGGCTTCCTTTAGTAATGGTCTGTAATATGAAAGTATAAGCTAAAATAAATCCTTTCTTTTCCAACTTGCTTTTGGTCATGGTATTTTATCACAGCAACAGAACCCTAACTAAGACATTCCCCAACTCAGTCTGTGCCAGACACTGAACCTTAGGCAAAAGAAACCTTTGTAGAGCTCAGCCCCTGTGGTTCAGCAACATGTGTCACTCCACTGTAACTTAGTCTGTCCTGGTTGAGGAAGGTCACACGACTGGCTGACTAGTCTAAGGGAGACCGTCTTAGGAGAATCTGGAGCCTCCCAGAGTTTCTCAGTCTTACCGCTATTGGCATTTTGGATCTTTACTCATTAGAGCCAGAAGCAAACCATCTATCTCCAAGTCCCAACAACACAAATGTCTCAGACTTCAACAAATGTCCCCAGGAGAACAGTCAGTCCATTTGAGAAGCACTGCTCCCAAGAGAACAGGACAAGTTAATCAGTGAGTCTGGCTGTGATATGAAGGACAGTTGATAAAGAGTGACCAGGCAGGAGGAGGTGGCAGTAAGTCACACTGAATTGTTTAGGCTGAGGGCAGAGGTCACTGTTTGTGCATTAAAAAGATCTGCCTGGCTATTCTAGGATCACTTACATGGCCAGGCCTCTTGGTGGTGGCCCTGAACTTTGTGAAGTGACACTTCAGGAGTGTGGTTCAGACATTTCTTGTCACTCTGGTTGTTACAGGGGAACTTCCGGACTGCAGTCACTTTGTCTATTTCATGGGAGAGGGACAAAGGCTCAGAGAAGAAAATCAGTGTCCCAACACTGTCACTGCTGGCCATCAAGGTGACTAGTCCTTGCTCTTTCTTACTCTACAGGTCAGCAAGAACAGCTCAGCTGATAACATCGAAGCTTTCCAGCCACGACTGCTGCACTGTGACCAATGCAGGCCACATTTCCCAATGGTACAAGACTCATGAAAACATGAAGCATGATGCTTACCATGTACCGGATGCTCAGTCAGTGGGCCAGCCTCTCGGGAGTTTGCAGCATAGATATGGCACTCTTGAACCTTCCTGAGGTCTTTCCATTGATGGTGTCTGCATCCAGAAAGAGACAAGTGCAGGCTCATATGCTCAAAATCTAGTCTCCCCATGAGAAAGCAGCAAGTGCCCACAAGCACTGTGGCACAAGGACAAGCTGGCCCATGCCTCTGGCACCTGCCATACCCTTGAGTGTACTCTGAGAGTTCCTGATGGATGAGCAATGACTGCAATGGTCATCTGCCTCTGTGTGTGTGACCTTGGCTGAGATCAGCTTCCTCCTTTTTGGTGGGGAGACCTCACAAACCCTCAGAACAATGCTTCTGCCCTAAGCAAATGTGGAGTAATGGGATGCAGGTGCAAGGTCTCCCAGGAGGCAGCACAAACAAACGTGCCATGCCCAGGGCAAGACCTTGTTTGCCCAAAACTCCCACGTGTAACAGGTCTCTATTGCAGCCCACGAAAAGCTCAAGTCTGATTTTACATTTTTGTTTGTAATTTTCACTTTGGTTTCCATAATCAGAATTCGGTCTTTTATCCACCTGCTTGTCTAGTCTTCAGACACTTCTGATCAAGCCCTCGGGTGGAGTTTGGGGGAGGGGTATTCTTGCTGCTGCCCTGCACTGTGAGGTGTTTAGAACTCCCTGCCCCCAATTTTCTTCACCTCTTAACCAGTTGCAATAATAAAAAACCTTTCACCAGTTGACAAGAAAAAGTCAGTGCTGCCTCAACTGTTGGAGAATCCAAGAAGCCTCTTTCTCATTTTAATTGGTTTCCTAATTGGACTGTTTATGGGTTGTGCAATAGCTTGGGATGAAAAGCCTGGCGAGCAATTATGTGCCTGGCATCGCTATCTGGCAGGAGTTAGGAGTTTAATAACCAGAAAGAGAAAGCCCCAAGTCTACAGAAGTGCCACGGTTTGTTCTCCAGAAACATCCTGGTTCAAAAGAGCCCCCCAAGTCTGAGATGATGTCAAGCTGCACCTCGATAGCGGCACTCCCTCGCTCTGTGGCTCTGTGATTCCAGTCCTGGCTCCTTCTGATTTAGTGGAAAGTGTAGTCAGGGCTCTCTGGAGCCTGTCAGGTTTTTAACTGCTCACTTGCTGGATGGCTGGAGCTAAAGGGGTGGGGCGGACCCCTGATGGACCTGATTGATTCTATGGAAGGAAGGTTTGTCTTCCCTGGTGGGATGGATGACTTCATTCGGCTAGATGAGGTCACCCCCGTCACAGCAATAAAGCATCTGATAGTCACATGAAAGCCACTTTCAAGGCGGTCCCCGAACAAAGCCTGCTAGTGCCCCATTTTCTCCCACTCTTTCGCAACCAGGCTACCAATGCTCAAGGACACTTCTCCCTCCTGGGGTTTATTTCAGAAGTAATCTCATGTCCCAGGGGACACCGGAAGCTAAACTGGATGGTTCACATTTACAAAAATCTGGGGGGACAGAGGGAGACATCTTGCAGGAAAGACCACTAGACGTTTGGCCAAACCAAGCCGAATGACATTTTCCCAAAGGAAATTTCACCCTAATTGTTGACACATCACTGCGACTGTGTCCCTGGTTATTTTAAGCCAATACTGTTCTGTTTCAGCTGGGAAAGTCTCTGGTATCAATTTTGTTGCAGAGAAACAGCAGACCTGGGACCCTGGCTTCTGCCTAATCCTGCGGATCACACATCACTTTCTCATAATGCTGTATCAGGGAGTGTGATCCCTGGGGGGAGGGGGGGAGAGTACCTGAAGGAGGTTCCGGATTAATCGAAGGGGCAGAAAAGGGTTTGTGAAGCTTTTCTCTTAAACAACAGAAGAATAAACAAAGCCACACCCTGTGTACCACCACAGATCAGATCTCCCATTTGAGGACTACAGTGTGCTTGAGACTGAGTCCTGGACAGTCATCTGATCTGTGACCTTCGTCGTCATGATTTGGCTGAGCACCTGGAGTTTGGTGGTCAATCTGAGTACTCAGGAACCTCCCAAGTTCCAAACAGTACTGTCTCCACCCCTACTGGAGCCCAGGTACTCCCCAGCCTCACACACATGGATATTGATAGCAGCTGTGAGATATAGCACTGGACTGTGACTCCCTAAGAAATGCCAGAATATGCGGATTAAAGCATATCCCAGGTTTTTCTCAAGGCTTGATTTTTTTGTTGAAAACCTTAAGAGAGAGAGAGAGAGGGAGAAAGAAAGAGAAAGAGAGAGAGAGAGAGAGATTAATTTAAACATTTTAAAACAAATCTCCTCTAGTATTCATTTAAAAATGAAAATGTGAACGGTTGAGACAGCTCGGCATATAAAGGCACTTGTCACCAGGCCAGATGATGGAAGTTCCATCCCTAGGACCAACACAGTAGGAGGAGAGAACTGACTGACTTCACCTGTTGTCCTCTGTCTCCACACATGCGTGAACGTTCCTGTGCACATGCATATACACACACCATATAAATGTTAGGAAAAAATTGAAAATGTGATATATTGATTAAGAGAATGATAGCCAGGCCATAACCAGAGCTTGGCTCAAAGCTACTGTGAGAGGCCCCCATGTAAAAGATGGGTGCTGTTTCAGGAATATCCACATGGAAAGTGGTGTGGCTTAGAACCTCAGGGACATGAGCACCTGGCACATGGTAGGTGCTCAGTTAAAGCCTCGAGCATACTCAGCACTCTTCCTAAGAGGGCTGTACTTTACATGCTTGCAAAATTTCCCCCTTCCCACTTTTTATCTATAGAGATGTCTCAACAAGTTTGGATGTCTGGATTTCTATAGACAAGCACCCCTCCTGTCTCCTTGCTCCCCAGGATCTGGCCACTGAGGACTCTCTTCAGCCTGCTTTAGGTCACACATCCATTTCTGAAGCACAGCAGTGGGATGTTTTGAATGGCCAGCTCTGGTCCTGCCCCCACCTCCTAAGCCATTTTGACAGCCTACAGCAGAGGTTTCCCAAGGGAGAACCCAGGTCCTAACTAGAAGCAAAAAGGGCACCTCTTCTAGCACAAAGGTAGGGAGTCTGAAGCCTTTAGGGCCTGGGCTAGGTATTCATGTGAAGATGTCCTCTCAGGCTCAGCAGATCACACATCGTGTTTCTACCTCCTCTTCCTTTTGCTGGCTACTGAAGAGAGCAGCCAAGTACGTTTCCTGGAGGCTGAGACTTTACCCCATGGTCAACACTGTCAGTTAGAGATTCTAGGGCTCTGTGCCAGCTACTAGGCCATGGGCCACTCATTCTGGCTTCCACACTTAACCCTTTGAGGATGATGTTGACTTCCCGTCCCTCTAATTCTAAAGCACCTGCTAAATATTCTGAGAATAATTTCTCTCTCCCCCTCTTCCTTCCTTCCTTCCTCCCTCCCTCCCTCTCTCCCTCCCTTCTTCCTTCCCTCCCTCCCTCTCTCCCTCCCTCTCTTTCTCCCTCTCTCCCTCCCTCCCTCTCTCTCTCTCTCTCTCTCTCTCTCTCTCTCTCTCTCTCTTTCTCTTTCTTTCTTTCTTTCTTTCTTGTTGTTCTCACTATATAGCTCTAGCTGCTCTGGAACTCACTTTGTAGATCAGGGTGGCCTAGAACTTAGAGAAGCACCTGTCTCCGACTTCTGAGTGCTGTGATTAGAGGCATGCACTACTACTCCTGGGAATAATTTATATTATTGATTTTTTACAACAGTGATTCCCAAACTATGGAAGTGGCTTCAATGAATTATGAAAAGCAAACCCATTTCAGAGTGGGATGAATGGCATGAGCATTTGTTTCAGGTCTTCTCAAAGGCTTTCCTTATAGTCCCAGATTCCCAACACTCTGTGCCTTTTGCTAATGTTCCAATGATGGCAGGGAGATAGGCAATAGAAACTGCCTGCCTCTGCCTCTGCCTCTGCCTCTGCCTCTGCCTCTGCCTCTGCCTCTGCCTCTGCCTCTGCCTCTGCCTCTGCCTCTGCCTCTGCCTCTGCCTCTGCCTCTGCCTCTGCCTCTGCCTCTGCCTCTGCCTCTGCCTCTGCCTCTGCCTCTGCCTCTGCCTCTGCCTCTGCCTCTGCCTCTGCCTCTGCCTCTGCCTCTGCGGTGCTGGGATTAAAGGCATGTGCCACCACTGCCCTGTCCCCCCATCTTTCTTCTGATTCCCTTCCCTCTTGTCAGTTTCTGTCCCTCCCACTCCCATATCTCTCTTCCCAGCCCCAGCATTACTCTCTATGGATACTCCCTTTGCCCATCGCCAGGCGGTGAGGTTGACCAGTTGCCTAGAGAGGCTGCCAAAGTCACTTTCAGCAGCCCCAGTTGAGGCCTCAGCCAAGAGAGTAGCCAGTGAAACATATTCATGGACATCCCTCTTTAGCTCTAAGGGAGTAAGATGGAGAGAAGGGAGTAGCGATAGAGAGGGGAGACCCCCACTTTCTTTTTTCAATCTTCTTTGTAGACTTCTCCTTTTCTTTGCCTTGTGTAAAAGGAAAACACAGGACAAATGCAATAAGAAATCGCTGTTCATTTGAGGATTCTGGGCCTGAGAGCATTGGCTCCTGAAAACTGTGGGGAAAGCAGACAACAATTTTAAAATCTTTCCTGGCCAGCTCACTGTCTCTTAAGCACTGATGCCCCAAATGTGGTACTCATTGGAAGCATTCCATGGAGCTGGAGGCTTGAATGACCCCTCCAGGCACTCCCTCTCCAGGCACTCCCTGCACACAAGTGCTGCCTTAGTAAACTGTTAGCAGGGGGGAGACCTTTCTTTTTCCTTTCATTATGTGTTTGCTTGAGACAGGGTCTCACTTTGTAGCCTAGGCTGGCCTTGAACTCAAAGTAACCTTTTGGCCTCACCATCCCTATTAAATCAGTTTCTCTTGATTCAAGGCCAGCTACTCTGGCCCAGAACTGGTGTGGCCAGGTAGTATACATCCTCCCTAAGGATCTGACAGTTTCATTTGTTAGTTCCCTGGCTGAGCACAGTGCCAGGTGCAGGATGAAGCAGAGACACCAGGCCAGAGAAGAATGTGCCTTCTACTCAGTGGACTCAACCCCTGGGCCCTCTGCCTGATAGGGCCTGCACAAAGCTGTCCATTTACAATTACAGACTGCAAGAATCTTCCCTGATCTCCCTTTTCTGCAAGAGATAATTGGATGAGCCTTTAGTGACTCAACAGCCAACATTGAAATTAAAAGGTTTTCTTTTTAACTATGAGTTAAAGGTAAAGCTGCATTGATGGGAGAACATAGTGGCCTGAAGTATGCTGGGAAAGAGATGTCTTCTCTCCATCATCCTTGGGTTTTCTGCTTCCAGTCTGTGGAGTGAGGGGTTGTGGGTTAATGGTGGAAACACTGGAAATGCCTAGTTATAGATAGAGCTAATTATGACCACAATCTAGCAATACCCACTGCACAAGGTTACAGGTGCTCAGGGGATTCTTTGAGTGTTATGTCAGGAATAGAGCTCATCCAGGGTGTCTGGATTCCACATTGCCTTTCACAGCCTTTGAAAACTGGTCTGAGAAGATATAAAAGGCTCCATTTTGAGCTTCATGGCAGCCTTGTGAGACCCCCGTCATGGAGGTAGGAAGGCTGCAGCCAGCAATTTCTTTATAACTAGTCTCGGTACCATTCCCCAAAGGGCATCCTAGGCAGGTGTATGGATCTGCTTCCCCACCCCCACCCCCACCCAGTCCACACAAATAAAATCCTAAGAATGGCCAATATATTCTGTGCAGTCACAATAGCCCTCAAGAAGGAATGCATAAGCTCATAACTTCCAGCCCGGGCTATTTAGCATCCCATTAAAAATATTCAAAATATAAATCAAAATTCATGGGAATAAGTAATATTCAATTTAGAATTTATGGTATTTTAAAATAGGATGATTTCCTCAAATGCGCAATAAATTTGGTTTTGTGGAATTGCACTTGCCAGCTTATCGAGGCGGCGGCTTTATCTGCACAGCCCACCAAAGCAGAGCCACTTTACAGAATCTAAATTCACAAATCAACTGTCGTCTTCACTTCACTGATTCATTGCTGATGGGCCTTTCATAAGGTGAGGAAAAAAAATCCCTTCCAGAGTTGACAAGAGTAATAAATGGGCAGGTTAGCTCTGCCCATCCATCCGCTGGCCCGCTGACCCGCCTGTAGTGATACATGGCAGAATAAACTCATAAACCAGCCGTGGCATGTGACCTCTGCAGAGTAAATGGAAACAGAGGGGCTTTCATGTTGATCACTGTGTGTGAGGAAGACGCTCTGACCAGAAATTACACAGACCCAAAGAACACCTGGGAAACAAGAAAGTAAACAGGGTAACGGAGAGTCAGAAATCCTGACCCTTTCCTGGGTTTTCTCTTCATGTGTTTTCTCTGTCCCTGCTACCCTGTTCTTCAGGACAACGGGATGCTGGTGTGAGAATTGGAAAGGGCACCTTGAAGTCTGCAGAGCAAACCCCGCTGAGACTCTAGAAGGAAGAAAGGAATGAGGGAGGGGAAGGAGGCAGAAGGGGGGGTGGCTGAGGAAGACACCTGGCGCTGACCACTGGTCCCTAAGCGTGCATGTAGCACAACTGCCTGCCTTTCATTGAGCAAACACTGGAGATTTAAATTTTAGAAAAAGAAAAGGCAGCTTTTATGTTCTGAGCTGTGGCCTATGCTTGGCACCCTGATTTTCTTTGTTATTTGCTTTGTTGTTTTTTTGTTTTTTTGTTTTTTTAAGACGCAGCTTATAGAACAGAATAGCATTTTCCATTTTCTAAGCCACGGTTTTCAGAGCAAACTGTGACTCTTGCTTGTGTTTGAGAGAAAATCAAGAAACACATTCAAGAGTACCCTAGCTATGAAAACACATTCAAATATATAAATATCATTTCTTTACACACAACTCTAGGACAGAAAGGACATGTCAGGTTTTTAGAATGGCAGAGATATAAATTTTTATTTGCTAACAGTTCTCAATAGTGTGGCTCCTGACCTTGTAAATTTAGAGTCTGTACCTGATACTCTCAGAAAGTGAATGTATCTGAATTTACTTTTATTTTATGTGTATTAGTGTTGTGCCTATATAGATGTCTGCACATATGCACACGGAGCCAGTGGTGGTCTGACAAGAAAAATCAGATCCCCAGGAACTGAAGTGACAGACTGTTAGCAGCCATTCAAGTGCCTGGATGGAACCCAGGTCCCCTGGAAGAGCACTCAGTGCTCTTAAGCACTATGCCAACTCTCCAGCTCCAAAGGAAAAGTTTTTAACAGCAAACAAAACACAGCATAGTTCTAGAAAAGTTGAAATGGTAGAGGCTGCCTGTATGAAATCATTTGTAGCACTCAGAATTTTCGTTGCTGTCCTCATACCATTGACGAGAACCACCCTAGGAGGAAGGGTTTGCTCTGCTACTAGCTTCCCACTTTACTTGATCTCCAACTGCTTAGTTCCACGCGTGAACACCATGTGGCGGGAGTGAGTAGTGGAGGAGAACTATTCACCATTGCAGGTTGTAACACGAACTTCAGAAAAGCAAAGCAATTGGCCACTAGCTTACTTAGCTCTACTTCAGGCTGAACGGGCTGATCCTGTCTCCATGAGCTCTCACCAAGCCTCAGACTGTAACCTTTCCTCAGCTTGGCTGGAGAATGAATGCCTTCTCTTGTAGGGCTCTGCATAGACCCCTGAGGCACCTTGAGCAAGCCTGACCTGTTGGCTGGAACACTCTGCAGTTTTAGCTGGAACATCTTGCACCAGCGTAGTTCTTGGTACTCTCCTTGATTTGCTAACACACATCTGCTGGGGAGGAACTAAGCCCGAGAACCTGCACCCTTGACCCTTAATTGTTTTCCACTGTGCTGTGAATCAGTATATAAGCCCACAGCAGCTTCCTCTCAATAAACAGCATTCAGCCTTCTGGCATTTCTGTTGCACGAGTGACCCACTGTCTTGTCTTTTATTTAAATCTCTAGGCCTTCACCCGATTAGCAGAACAGATTGTAGTTCAGGTACTACATCCTCAGACTCATGTTCCTCATGAGTCCTGGGATTAAAGGTGTGAGATAAAATTCTCTTTTAGACTGATTCACTCTTGTGTAGATCTGGGTTGCCTTGGACTCACAGAGATCCATCTACCTCTTAATCCTGAGTACTAAGGTTAAAGGTGTTTACCACCACCTAGCTTCTGGCTGCTGGGATTAAAGGTGTGGGCCTGGCCCCTATGGCTTGTGGCTGATTTTTGCTTTCTGAATATTTAGGCAAGCTTTAATAAATCATTAATATATAATCACAGCAGATGATCAAACAGGGATGGAGGCCAAGCATTGCCTTCAAAGGCATAGTGCCACCAGCTATAACCCATGAGTCTGTGATAGGCATTTTATAATTAAACCAAACTATCACTCTAATACAAGTTTCTATTTGTTCACATTCACTTTTGTAAGTGTTCATAGGCAATATAAAATCACATTTTGTATACTTTGTACTTCTTATCTTGTTGTTGTTGTTATTATTATTATTTACTTTCTTAGTGCTAGGTTTGAACCCAGACCTAGCATACTAAACACACACTCAACCAACCTTTGAGCCATGCCCTGGGCCTGTATTATTTTAGTAAATTTAACTATGTTGTCTGGAATTTTAATTTTGATGGTTAGATAATCATTTATAGATAGATACACTATAATTTCATTCATCGTTCATTTAATGTATACTTGTTGAATATTTAGGTGCTTCTAGAATTTCAAATTATGAACACCTTGTTTAATAACTTCCTATTTAGGAAGAGTATACTCATTGACATTGGAAATTCAAATGACTGGTTAAATAGCAAATTAAATAGAAGTCAGGAGAGAATTAGCACAAGGGAATTACCATAATACATAGACTGGGGAAAGTTACTGAGAATAAAGTGCAGATACCCAGAGAAGTCCCTTAGAAGACTGGCCAGAAGCAAGGGTTTACTATCCATCCAAAAGTGGTGCACTTACTTTTCTATTGCTGTGACAAAATGACCAAGGCAACTTATTTCTAAAGAGACATTTATATGGGCTTACAGCTCCAGAAGATTATAATCCACAATGGCAGGCTGAAGGCATGGAGGCAGAAAGGACACAGGAATGATGCAGACAAGCCAGACCCACTGGGAAACCTCCCCCACCAAGGTCCTAGTCTTTCCCAGAGAGTTCTACCAACTGGGATTCCGGTATGCAAACACATGGGGTTGTGAAGCCATTCTCATCCCTGTCACCAGGAGAAGCTGACAATGAAAGTGCAGACCAAAGAAGACAATAGGAACTGTAAGCAGGTCCAGGGAAAGAAATAGTCAAGACGACCACAAGCTTCCAAAAACAATCCAGCTGGTGAAGAGTTGACCCCAAGCTCCAAGCATTTGATGAAAAATGATTTCAAAACACACAGCTAATTACCGAAGCGAGTTATGACTTAAAACCTCTTGATCCCAAGGACTTGGCAGAGAAAGCTGTGCGGGAGTGAGCAGCCTCGGGGTGGGTGGGTGGGGGGAGCTGAGTTAACTGACTTCAGTAAGCACAGTGCCATGGGCTTGACTGGAGATGGGAGAAGGGAACAGAGGTAGAGGGCCTGCTGCCCCCCCCCCCTTGCTGAGACAATCACCTGTGAGGGTGATGCCTGGGGACAGTAGACACATTGCATATAAAGGAAAGAAGGGCCTCCTTAGAATGAAGCCTCCCATGCACATGGCCAGCACCTTGCTTGGGGTGTGTGGTACTCTGATGTCATTCCAAGACTGGCTTTCTAAGGATGCAGACTGAAGCATCCACTCAGGACCTATGCCTGTAATTTTATCCAGATCTGTTCACTTCATAAATATTTCCTGCACACATGCAGTGTTCCAGGCATGCCTCTAAGGCCAGAGAGATGCTGCAGTGAACAAAACTGGCAGGAATACCTTGTCCCCTTCATAGAGGCACAGATGGAAACACCTTAATAAGTGAAGATACCCAGCATGCAGTGGGAGCAAATGTAGAAGAGAAGCAGACGTAGGCAAGAAGAGCACAGGAAAAGTGGGGGACAGTGGCTCAAGGAAGAAGGCATGGCCAAGAAGCATGACCAGAAACAACATTATTAAGGGCTGGAGTATGGTGGCACAGGCCTATAATCCAAGCATTTGGTAGGCTAAAGTAGGAGGGTTAGCATGAGTTTGAGGCCAGCCTGCCTCAAACCAAAGCAAAAAGGCACATGTATTTTCGAGATGAGGACAAGGACACAAGACCACGAATCCTGTAGAAGCACTGGACAGACCAGCCAACAACTCCTCCAACTGTCATCCCACTAATGCCCAAGACCTCACACCACATAACAGAGAATGGATCGAGAGGCCAAAAGCTGCACTGGACCTGTGGGCCAGAGCTCATAGAAGGTGGTGATGAGGCTCAGATGGGATTCCAGATAAGGTCACTTGGGTGGGCATCCTCAGGTGCTATTATTTATACTTGTCATTTAATGTAAAATTGTAATGCTATATTGTGTTGCCAAATAGAATGTGTTAAATATGTGAATAAATATTACATAGAAATTCACAAAATATAAAGGTGCTGTGTGCCCTATGCCCCTCCCCAATCCTTCATTTTTAATCCTCCAGTTCCTCCACCTCTAATTTTGTTTCTGGTGCTTGTGATAGAACCCAGGGCCTTATGTGTGCTAGACAAGAGCTCTAACCCTGAGCACCTCAGCCCTTTCTTAACATCTTTTCCTTTAAAATTTTAAACTTTTTCTTTAATTTAAATCCATACCATGGGCTGGCCTTGAACTTGGCATCCTTCTGTCTCAGCCTTGGAATAGAAGGAATTATAGGTATGTGCTTCTGTGCCTGGCTCCTTCACACTTCCTTCTTAATTACAAGTCATTTATTTATTTTGTATGTGTGCACACCCTTGACGTTGCATACCTGTTGGCCAGAGGTCAACTTTTGGTAGTTGGTTCTCTCTTTTCTCCACAAAGGATGTTGAGGTTCAAGTTGGGTCCTCAGTCTGAAGGCTTGCCAGCTCTTCAGATGTTTTAATCAAAACCAAGGTTGACTTCTGAGAACCTCCAGTCCAGCTCAAAGAGCTGGTACTAAACTTGCAAGGAAAGAGCATTATAATCTAGGTGGGTCTGGAATCATCCAGAATACACTGGCCAAGAGTGGGGTTGGGGCTCTATGAGGCGATACCACGCTGAGCAAGTACTTACAAGGCCGGCCTGCTACCAGCCAAAGGTGGCCATATGCCCCCATGTCTGTGTTCCAGTTCGGCCATTACTCATGAAACAGAGAAAACAAACTCCAGCTATTTTAATTTGGTGCTTTGTGTTTCAAAAGCAATCTCTTAAGAAGCAAGTCTGAGGTCTTCAGAACACACAGTCTGCGTTCCTGTGACTCCAGGTGGGCTTGGCTGTGGTCATTTACCCGCCAGGGTGTAAACTACAAAACATCTCCACTCCATTTCATTACCTAATGACACTCGTACTTGCTGAGCATCTTAATACGAGCTGATGCATATGCATAGAGCAGTCTGGGTTTTATGAGCAGCAGTTCATGCCGATCAAAAAACAGGAACCTGGGTCCCAGTGCCGCACTGCGGTGGAGTGCAGGCGCCAGATACTGGCGCAGGCAGTTGGTCCTCACCCAAACCCTCACCTCCACCACCACCACCACTGCGGCAACATTCTCAAACTCGGTATCCACCCACTTGTCTTGCTTTTTTCCAAATATGACTGTACCATAAACCAAGGGCTGGATTTCATTAAAAACCATTAGCATTTTTGTTTGCCTATAAAATTAATTGCTATAAAAGTTCCCTTCTGGTTAAATTTTTATCTCTCTCTCTCTCTCTCTCTCTCTCTCTCTCTCTCTCTCTCTCTCTCTCTCTCTCTCTCTCTCTCTCTCTCTCTCTCTCTCTCTCTCTCTCTCTCTCTCTCTCTCTCTCTCTCTCTCTCTCGAATTCCCTAGTGTCGCTGAGTCCGAGAGATGGGCCTTCCCTATAAGGCTTTAGGATTTTCTACCAAAGTAGTAGCTTTGTGCTAGACGGAGGACATCATTCTTTTTGACTTCCTTACTTTAAGAAATCAGTTTACTAACTGAATTGCTCTGCTCTGGTACCAAGTCTAAAATAATTTCCTGCTTCAAACCCACTGTGCTTCGAGGGCCCTCTGAGATGCAGGTGGCTATTGTTCTCCTGATGATGCAGGAGTGCAGAGAGAACACTCCTGGTACATGACCTGCATTCCACCGGATTTTATTTTTGTTTTAGAGCAAATTGGAAACATATTTTGCAATACAAATGTTTAATCTGCAATGAATTTATTAACTACTGACTGGATTTGATTCAATTTGGGGACAGAGAAAAAGAGAGAAACAAGAAATAAGAGAGACAGAACCTATTACAAAGGAATTGTGGAAAGCTCCTTTCCTGCAGCCTGGCAAGCGATCAGGCTACATATGGTCACATAATCTTTTAAAAAGCACAATTCAAGCCTCAATTTAATTATGTAAGAGCATAAATGGAATTACATTGCTGATGAAGTTTGGTACTTAAGCTCTAGCACACACCCACCAGGCTGGCAGAGCAGCCCGGCCACGGTGCTCTTGGCTTTCAAACAGCCCAGGGCACCTCTGAGGCTTGCCTGAACTAAATCACAGAGGCTAGGCCTCTGCCTATTAATGGCATCACAGGCACCTTGTAAACATGATTGTAATGCAAGGCTAATCGCTGGTTTACAGGAAGGCAGTCTGTACTCAGTTTCTCTCCTTACTTCTTAGCCATGCGGTAATAGAATCGCTTGGGCTGCTGTAGAGAGAGGGAGTCCAGGCTGAACCCCAGGTGGGCAAAGCTGAAAGGATGCCACAAGACCCTTGTAACTCTCAGGCATCCTCTACTCCCACTGATAAGCCGCGGCGGAGGTCCTGGAGGTCCTCCAAGCCTCCTTCTAGACTAAAGGAGCTATGAATACGGGTAAGTGTCTCCGGGTCAGAACCCCAGTAGTAGGCTGGAGGCCTGGGTCCCCTGGTTTCCAGGCCTGGTCACTGTCAATGGTGTCTGCCAGCAGGCAAACTGCCAAGCCGCTTCCTCCTAGCAGGCCTCCATTGGTACAGCTGTGCCAACAAGTCTGGGCTTTCCTTGTCAACTGGGATTCTTCGAGGCTCTGTAAGCCTAGGACAGAGCATGCCACCTATGTACGGATGGGGCTGTGCCCAAGAAGCCCTGCACACAGTGTTTCAGAGACCTGATGGCACACACTCCTGGAGAGCTCATTTTCAGGTGAGCAAACAGCAACTCCACAGAGTTAAGTCGTCTGCCCTGGAGCTCTCATCCAGGAAATGGTAAACCAGGGCCTGAACTCAAGTCCCTTGCCAAAACCAAAGCCTTTTAGGTAATGCCCAAATGTACAGGGATCTGAAAAGACAGTCACCTCCCCTACACTGATTTTCTGCTGGGTGTCAGTCTGTGGTGTGGCCTGACCTGACTCCCATCAGCTCAGAGAGGTGCAACTGATTGTCTGAGGAAGTTCCCCAGAGAAGAATGGAGCAGTCCTTTTTTTTTTTTTTTTTAAAAGAGGCAAAGCAAGCTCTCTAATATTGAACCACAGCTTCAGATCTTTATTTCTGTTTTGACATATGATCTCAAGAAGATGCCCAGAGCTGGGTGTTGGTGGCGGACGCCTTCAATCCCGGCACTTGGGAGGCAGAGGCAGGTGGATCTCTGTGAGTTTGGGACCAGCCTGGTCTATAAGGCTACACAGAGAAACCCTGTCTTCGAAAAACCAAAAGAAGAAGATGCCCAGGCTGGCCTTGAACTCACTGTATAACCCAGGCTGGCCACCAGGCTTCCATCTTCCAGACCTTACTGGGATTAGAGAAGCAATCAACAAAGTCACATGTTGCTGAGTGCCAAGGACAAGTTCTGAAGATTGTGTCACTTGGCAGTTGTGCCGTTGTGTAAACATCACCACCTAGAGAGCCTGGCCTGCTTCAAGGTTTCTGCCATGAGCTCAGGTGCTGTGTGCTCTGAGCAGGGACAGCAGAGCTACTCAGCAAACCCTCTCCCCTTCAGAAATGAGGACATGCCAACCTTGGCTCTGGCCTGCCTAAAAGCTGGGTGTTGCTCACGGATCACCTCCTCTTTGCCACATTCTTCTTTAGCTCCCAATCACTCACCTGTTCCTGGAAGGTAGGGAATCAGCATCTGATCAATCAATTCCACTTTTTCCAAATGCTTATTTCTTGATCATTAGTGACACCAGCTCACACTGACTGTGAAAATTTAAATCTGACCTTTGATGCCCACAACAAGACAGATGCCTTCTTACAGCTTCTGAACTTGCTCTAAGAAAGGGTCAAGGAAGTTCACACAGGTAAAGTTTTGCACTTCATGCTCTATTACCTTGATTTTTTTTTCCATTTAATCTCTTCGCATATCCACTTTCTTACTCTTACAAAAATATTCTAGAAATGAAGGGTTATAGTATTTAAAGTAAGACAATAGAGGTAATAACTTATCACGCCTCCGGTTCTGCTCTGTTGCTGGAAACTCGGGACCCAGATTGTTTTTTACCTGTCTTAAAATTATTATTAAAGTTGTTTATTTACTCTGTGTGTGTGTGTGTGTGTGTGTGTGTGTGTGTGTGTGTGCATGCGTGCATGTGTGCGTGCGTGCCAGCATGTCCCACAGCGAATGTGTGGAGGTCAGAGGACATCTTGCATGAGTCAGTCTCTCCCTTCTACCACATGGGTCCAAGAGACTGAACTTGGTCTCAGGCTTGGCAGCTACTGCCTCAAACTGCTAGCCAACTCACTGACCACAGATTTGTTTTAATTGTAAGCTGCCCTTTGGCTTAGTTTGAGCTATCTTATAAAACACCTTTTCATTTATTCACCTCATTTAAAAAAAAAAAACTCTTTCTGTTTTCTTTTCAAAGAAAGTTATCTTAATTCCTTTGGGGAAGATGGGGTACAATTAAATCCTGGGGTACCCACTCTGGCTAACTGTATCCTTCTAGAATAATCTTTCCCCTTTTTTTGGACACTATCCAAGCTGCTGCCTGGCTTAGTCCTGTCATGGACCTAGCTTAGACCTGAGACACAGAACCAAGCTAGACTGTCTCCACAAGAGCTCAGAAAGACCACCATTACTGCCACTGGTGGGTCCACAGCCCCTCTGGAAGCCATCTTCCAGCAGGTTACGGGATCAAGACCATCTGATGCTTATTACCTCTCATTAAGTCTGACATACAACCAGCACCTATTTTAAATGTGTGAATTACATTCTTTTCTAAAATTAATGGGCAACATCCTAAAACTCTCCCTATTACAAAAGTCAATCTGATTAATTGCGAATAGAAACCCTCTGAGCATAAATGAATACAGTTGGAGCCACTCTGAGTTATTTCTCCTGCCTGATAAAACCATGATCATGTTAGAGCGTTCACAATACCCAACGAGTCCCTTTGATCATCTGAGAAGATTAATTGATCTGGCTTATCTATTGTTCTATTTTTAATCATTTAATTGAGGATATTAAGAGAAGTAATGGTAACAAGTAACAGTTACTAGGCTCTGATGTTCAAACTCCTGATATGATTTCCATCATCTAGATTTCTCTGGCGCCAAATCCTATTGCGGTGAGAATTTGCATACAGAACCCCTCCAGCCTCCAGTCATGTGCTGTTGCTTAGTCCTAAGGATAGCAGTCCGCCACAGCAAATCACTGTAGCTGCACTTAATTTTAATTATTCTTTTAAATCAGATAGATACCCTGCAGTGGAATTCTTATAATTAAATAGAAATTAAAAGTTTCTAAAAGCCTTAATTTCAGTGACAAATTTAAATGCAAATGAATGCACTGGAAACCAGATCTCCCTCCCCCACCCAATGATCTCCAAAATTGCTCCAGAAAGGGAATGTCTGAAAGCCAGGTGTAGATGCTCACCTACAATCCTGCACCTGGGAGCCTGAGGCAGGGGATTGCAAGTTGAAGGCAGCCGGGGTTATACAAGCAAACTAGCTCAAAATTAGCTAAATAAATGTCCAAAGTAATTCTGGAGGTTCCTTTGGGTACTCCAAAGCCCCCTGGGAACCAAATATCTTGTTGTATTTGACCAGAGGATAGTTGACTATCCTCTGGTCAAAATCATTTAAAACCAGGAACAAGTACAGGGAAGAGGGCCTGGGACAGGGGCAGTGACTGAGGAGGGAGGTAGGGAAAGGGAGGCTGCTGCTGAAGAATGAGATGCCCACCCCCAGTCCAGTTGCTCTTGCAGCCATGGAGTCTGTGAAGAACATACAAGGATGTGCACACACTTGCCGCCTTCCCCTGCCATAGGGGCAAAGAAGATAGAGTTTGGACCTACTCCCCTACCGTGCCACAGGCTAAGAAAAGCCCGGACTAGGGAACAGACATCCTGTGTCCTTGGTGTCCCGTGTTGAATAGTGTTGACCATCAACTCGGCCAAAGTTAAATCATCTGGGATTTGGGCCTGTGAGCATGTCTTGGGGGTGAGGGAAGTTGTCTTGGTTATGTTAATCAGCCTGACATCTACCCACTGTGGGTGCCAGGAAAGCTAGGACTAGGCAAGGGTAAGGAAATTGACCTGAGCTCTGTCATACGTGCATTTATTACTTTCTTCTGATGGTGGGTATCATGTGACCAGCTACTCCAAGCTCCTGACACTGAGGCTCCACTGCCATGATGGATGGTAACCCAAAACTGTTCGCTAAGAAACTAAGACAGAACCCTTAGTAGGGTTCTAGAGGAGCCAACAGCCACTGCTACAGGAATCCAGCCCAGAGGCTCCAAACCATACACACTAACCCTGACTGAGAGTGAGCAGCCTGCATCTGTGTTTCATGCTTACGAAATTTATTTCTCAAAACACTGAAAATTTTACCCTAAAATTGCTAGTTCTGCATTCTCTTAAAAATATTTATCTAAGCAATCCAGAACCAGATTGGAATCTCAATTTTGTGCAATCCTGTGTGTATGTGTGTGTGTGGTGTGTGTGTGGTGTGTGTGGTGTGTGTGTGTGTGTGTGTGTGTGTGTGTGTGTGTGTGTGTGTGTGTGTGTGGTGTGTGTGGTGTGTGTGTGTGTGTGTGTGTGTGTGTGTGTGTGTGTGTGTGTGTGTGTGTGTGTGTTCCTGTGTGTGTGTAGTGTATAGTTTTGGGGATTTAATTCAGGGCTTTAAAGTTGTTAGGCTCAGCAGGTAATGGCACCCACTGCCAAGCCTGGGACCTGATGGGAGATGTTATTCTGTATATATGTTTCTCATACTGGTTAATAAAGCACTGTGGCCAATGAGATAGCAAGTTAGGCGGGGCTAGGAGACAAGGAGGAAAGAGGAAATAGGAGGGAGGAGTCGAGATGTAGACCTGAAAGAAAGAAGATGCCGGCTGCGGCTCCCGGATAAGATAACCACGTGGAAATACTTAGATAAGTAGAAATGGGTTAATAATTAAGACAGCACTAGCCCATAAACAATAATGGTAATTGACCAACAGGATTGTATCAAATACAGAGTCTCTGAGTGTTATTTGGGGCTCACATGGTGGCAGGACCATGGCGGCAGGACCCGCTGCAGCCGGTGGGAAGAACCTGCCGTAACAGGGACCCACATGGTAAAAGGAGAAAATCTACTCTTGCCAGTTATCCTCTGATCATACAAAAGCCATGCTGTGTACATTCACACACACACACACACACACACACACACACACACACACACACACAGATTAAACCCAGGCTAGCCATCAGGTTTCCACCTTCCTGACACCTAGTTGAGTTTAGAATTCTTAAAGTAAAGCAATCAGAAAATAAAGTTATATATTGCTTAATACTGAGAACAAGTTCTGAAGATGAACTTTCTAGGTTGTGTAAACATCACAACCTAAGTGGTCTAGCCTGTTTTGCACTAGACTATATGGCTTACCCTGGGCTTCACAGACTACAACATGTATGCCTGCAATTAGACAATGTGGCTGGCAACTGCAACATGGTGGTAAATATCTGTGAGTCTAAACACAGGAAAGGTCCACCAAGAACATCGGGCCATGAGACTGACTCACATGCTTAGTGAGTGACTAAGCATAGCCAGTGTTCCCCTGAGGGAAGAAGACCTAGGCTCTTCACTTATGGAAGCTGACACTCTACCGTCCCCTGAAGCAAGGGTGTGGGAAGGCTTGAGCATGAGGCCCTCAGCTCTGACCCCATGTGAGGGAGAGCGATGCTCCATCCTCTGCTCTCTACTGACTAGCTCTCCTCTCTACACAGGCAATGGTAGTGAATGCTCATAGTCCAGGCCACACCTTCTGCTGGAAACCTATGTAAGGACATGGAAGAAGGAAGCGCTTTGCCTGCTTGTCTTTACCTTACTGGCACTTCCGTTCCTTCACTGGCGTTAGAGACTACTTCTTCAGGATTCTGGTGTACACTGAAGACAGGCTGAGACATCCAACCTTGTGAACTAGATTTTTTTTTTTAACTTTTCAATCATAGTCAGACATTGTGGGATTAGCTGGACCTCAGTCTGTAAGTTATTCTAGTAAACCTCCTCCTTCTTTCTAGTATAAAGGTTTGTTTTATAAATTCTGTTACTCCACAGAACGCTGACTAAAATTAGCCTAAGGAACTTAGTGCTCAGTAAAGGTAAGTAAGTTGCCCAAGACAACACAGGAAGGTAGGCTTTGAATGTAGATCATCTGGTTCCAGGGCTGAGATCCCCAAGCATCTGGCCACAATGCTTCCATACACAGGCCAGAAATAGCATCAGGACCCAACAAGCTACTCATGTCCCTGACCTGCTAGAGTTATACAACTGTCTGGGTTACATAGAACCCAGCTTCCTTGCTCCCTGAAGTCCCCTAAGGAATACTGGTCCACTCCAATCCCAACCATCACTACATCTCTGCACCTGTTGATGCAATTTTGCAAAAGATTCAAGCCAAAATCTTAAGTGGTATCTGTCTCTGAAACAGGTCAGTTTGGCTGCATCAAGAAACTGCTGCGGGGGATGGGGGTGGGGGGTGGGGGGAGGAAGGAGGGGAGGGAGGGGGGGAGTATCCCATGAGACCTCAGGTATCACAGTACAGTTTTCATGCTCATTGATACCAACCAAAAGAGTGAATGTCACCCTGCCTGATATCCCATGCCTGTCTTTGTTAGCTTACTCAAGAAATATTTGCCTTCTTCACTAATGTTCAGTGTTCCTGAGGATACCTGTGTCTGGTTGTCTTGGACTCTGGATGGAATTTAAGAGACTCCTTAACATGTCACCTCACCCTCACAGTAATGTCCTAAGTCTTTAGTCACAGGGAGGCCATCAGAGCAAGGGAGCCAGCCTGAGGCTGACAGAACTACAAGTCACAGCATCATCCCCTGGGACCACAAACTCCTATTTTAATAATACCACATTGTCCCCACCCAGCTTTCATTTAGTTACATATAACATACATAATTGTGTATCGTATATGAAATGAATGTAAATGTTTTTGGGAAACAGTTCTTTTTGTAGATTAAATTTATTCTTTGACAATTTCATACAGACGTATAATACATTTTAGCTGTTTTCAGCTCCAGCCTAAAACCTCCCTCCCCTCTGTCAAATCCTCCCTCCATGGAAATCCTCTCTCCTCCCCCCATGGAAATCCTTTCCATCCATGTCTTTTTCTTTATATGTGCATGTACATGCCATCATATACTCAGGGAAGTGGGAACACAGCATGCAGAAGTAGCTTCTCAGCTCTTTGTTTTCTGCTGTGTTGGGTACTCCAGGCTGGCTGGTCTGAGAGAAGTCCAGCCAGTTCTCCTGCCTTTGCCTCCCATCTTGCTCTAGGAGTGCTGGGATTATAGTTCTTTTGTATGGATTCTTGAATGGAGCTCAAACTCAGGTTATCAGGCTTCTGTGGCCAGTATCCTTACCCACTTCACTGTCTCCCTAGTCCTGAGAATAATTATATTTTAAATGCAATGCAAATTCAATTCATACACATATGAGCTTTAAAAAAGAGGTGATGGCCCACAGGTCACCTGACCATAGGCCCTGATCTTCAGGGCAAAGACAGCCATTTATAGTGTTTTAGTTAGGGTTCTATTGCTGTGAAGAGACACCATGACCATGACAATTCTTATAAAGGAAATCATTTAGTTAGGGCTTGCTTACAGGTTCAAATGTCATGGAGGGAAGTGTGGCGGCACACAGGCAGACATGGTGCTGGAGAAGGAGTTGAGAGCTCTACATCTGGATCCACAGGCAGCAGGCAGAGAGGGTCACGCTGGGCTTAGCTGGAGCTTCTGAAACCTCAAAGACCACACCCAGTGACATACTTCCTTCAACAAGGCCACACCTCTTAGTACGGACACTCCCTATGGGTCTGGGGGTGGGGGCTTTTCATTCAGTATACACAATTGTGTTGCTAAAGAGCAAACCATGTCGTGTGTGTGTGTGTGTGTGTGTGTGTGTGTGTGTGTGTGTGTGTGTGTGTGTGTGATGGTAGCATTGTAGCTTGGAGATCTCCACCTGAACCAGAGATTTGCTGGGACCTTCTCAAGAGGTGTGACTATCCCTAGTGACTGTCACTCAACAAGAATGTTCGTGCATTTCAGACATGGCAGGTACGCTCCAGACATGTGGACAGGGACAATGAACACTTTATCTCTGAGGCACTTACCTGATCCTGGGGCAGGTGACTCCTGGCACATCTGGGATGGGAGCATCAGAAATGAGTATTGAATATATATACATAAAACTACTCTGGGATAAAAGTTCACTGCATCTGGACTCTGCTTGCCTCACAGCCCAGTGTCCTTCAGACACTAAATCCTGGGATCCTTATAGGCATTTCCAGAACTATATGCTCACCCACAGCAGGCAGAGACACAAGGCAGACTTAACAGAATCTTCTGCAGTTCTCCTGCTTACTTTGCCCAAGTCTGAGAGCCAAATGCACAGTTATGATTGTTTCAGTGGGAACACATTAGCAGACAAAACATCTTCCCTCCCCAACAGAGTTGTGTTGCTTACCCTTTCAGGCTGCAGACACAGAACTATGGAAAGGGCACACATAAGATCCAACAAGTGTTACATCTGCTATTATAGCAGAGTTGCATCCTTCAAGATCATTGCCTGGTGCCGCTGAACCCCCGTGTGCTAGCAGGGTGGCATTTGCAGGAAACAGGAACCTGAGAGCTCAGAGGAGCTGAGGTCCTGCAGGGAGCAAACAGCATAGGCCGTGTCCCACAAACAGAGGTGGGTGTATCACAGGAGTGTTTGAACTGTGCTGTGGCTGAGGAAGTTGACATTTTGATGACATGCAGCACATCAACTTGGGGTTTTCTTCTGTCCCCATTTGCATCCTTGCAAAGACAATACTAATGGACAGCAGTAGTAAGGAGCTGAGGAGTACTCTCATTACCAGAAATAATTCTACAAGGCATTGGGAAAAGCAAATCTTTTCCCATAGAAGTTCTGGAAATGAACAACAGACTGGAGTAGGATCAAAATCTAAATGGGATGGCTAATATTGGTGCCAACTTGATAGAATCTAGAATCACCTAGGAGACACACCTCTGGGCATGTCTCAGCAGGAGTTTCTAGGCAGGGTGGCAGAGGTGGGAAGATCCAACCTGAATGTCAAGGGCCAGGGTCTTGGAGCCAATGAAAAGAATAAAAAAGAAGCAAGCAAGAAAGCCTGCTGAGCACCAGTGTTCATCCCAGCTTCCCGTGAACACACGGCCAGCTACTTAAGCATCTGCACCCTATTCTACTTCCCACCATGACGGACTGTATCCCAGACCTGTGAATTCAGTAAAAACTCTTTTTTCTTTTGTTGGGTATTTTGTCACAGCAACAGAACCCAAGTTCCAGCTTTGGTACAAAGACACAGTAAAGAATACAGTCTCTGGGTTTCTGAGGTGAAAATTCTGCAATGTGGAAAGTCTATCAATTGCAAGAAACAGAAAACAGCTCAAACTTCTCAAAAAAGACCAAAAAAAAAAAAAAAAAAAAAAAAAGAGAGATAAACTTTCACAGGCTCACTTTGAAACTGTAATCTTTCTGCCTCAACCTCGAGAGAACTGAGGTTATAGATGGGTCATATCACAGACAAAAAATAAATAAATAAATAAATAAAATAAGGAAAACAAATTTAATATATTCTTATAATTAAAGATCCGAGATTAATGCCTTCAGGTGTAGCTTGATCTAGTCGCTTGTCTGATATCTTCTGGACTCAGTGTCTTACCATCCTTTGTTTTTCCTCTCTGGGAGCTTAAGTTCTTCTTGGGCAGGCGTTATCACTATAGAAACCCATGGACGCTCCACGCTTAGTCATCTTACCTCCATGGCCCCCTCAGACCCTATGCTTATCCCTTATTGGTTCAAATTGAATCACATGTTCATCTCTGATCCAACCATCGTGGCTAGAGGAATGTGATTATCTGATTGGTCAGGACAAAACACCAGCTGTAGCTGTGGCTGTTAGCTGAAGAGAAAAGCAGTTAACGTTTGAAAGCCTGAATGAGCACCAGAGGCCAGGCGTAGAGAAAAAGCTAAGACCCAGGAGGCTGTGGAACAGAATAAAAGGATGGCAGGGCCCGGGCAAAGTGGGAGAGGCTTCCAGGATCACCGTGGTTCATGAAGGAGATAGGTGCTCATCCAATGCAGAAGAACTAACCACGTGTAAGAATTCTCTGGATTAGCATGCTGCAAAAACTCAAAAGCTTTTTTTTTTTTTATTCAACTCCCATTGCTTGCACACTAACAAATTGCCAATCTGCATGCAACAGACGCTGGCAAGTCTCTCACAGATCGACCCTGACTTCACTGAAGCAACAGACTGCTGAAGGGACACTCTGCATACTTAGGGCCAAGGTGTTCTGCCTGGCATGTGTGTGCTGGCTGTCGCCCTTCATCTTTATTTACAGAGACATAAGCATTGCTTTCAATAAGATCATAATTGCAACAGGAGCCTATCTAACGTAGATGGAATAGGCACACCCCAGATCTATGGCACACCTTATAAAATGTTACCGGTTTCCAACTGGCTGGGAATCTTCTGGATTGCTTGACTCTTCTCCCCTACAGACGCAGCGAAATAGAATGAGGCGTCAAGGATAGCCAATATTAGTAGTTGGAAAGCAGGTGGGGACTGATGCTGGGACTACCCAGCTTTGCTTGCAGAGTACTCAGCCCCATGCAGCAATTCGGTTACTATTGTAACAGTTACAACTGTTACTGTTGTGCCTCTGTAACCAAGGCACCTGAAGGATTATCGGCATTGGCTCTTGGCTTTAACTGGTCTTGGTCCATCATGGTGGGGAAGTCACAAAGGAGTCCTTCAGGGCTGGCCGTACACAGAGAGAGTGACCAAAACCAGGAGTATCTAATAGCTTGAAATTCCCTGCCTCTGGTGACTTAAGTCAGCCACAGGCCCCACTCCCAAAACTTCCAGATCCTCCCTACACAGCCATCATCAAGAGACCAAGCATTCAAACACATGAGCTGATGGGGTTATTTCAGACTTGGACCACAAGGACTTCTTGCCATGTATTTGTGGACATGAGGATGGTTATGGTCCCATTTCTCCTATTAAAGAAGGAGTAGAGGAACAAGACGGCAGGGAAGCCGACGTCTGAAAATAATTGGTGAATCCGTTTCTTACAGAGCTCAGGACAGACAGCACTGAGGAATGAGTCATCGCCTTCAGCCCAGAGCTGGGTCTTCTGATGGGCATCCGCTATGAAACAAAGACATACACTGTTCACTTCTCAAAACCATGGCTGCTGGGGAGGCACAAGTCCAGGCATGTGTCCCCAGACTTGCAAACTCCGCTCTCCTGACTGCAGCTCCTCATGACACCCCTGCATCCCCACCCCCTCACCCCAGGCTGTGAGAGGCTTGACTTTGCTGTGATCACTTTTTCCTTTCTGGCGCAGGCCTGCATTTCCTGACCTTTTACTTCCACTGTCACTGTTTTCTTATGGGAAAAAGAAAAATCACTGGGCCTTAGTCACCAGGTATGTACCCATCTTCTTCACTCCAGTAGTTGTCACCAGCTTCCTCAGTCAGCATCTCTGCCCTGGACTGGTCCTAGCATAAAGAGGAACCTCCCAGAACTGATGGAGCAGAGACCTCATGCTTTGCTTGTTCAAGGTCAGGCTCAGAAGTCCCTATGCACTTTCTGGGTGCATGAAATGCCTCTATTTGAGCTGGGGAGAAGACAGAAATCTGAGCAACATCCATGCGTGGATTCAGGAAGCCCTGGCTCACTGCAGGGTATGTCTGCAGACAGTGCAAGAGACCACGGGCCGCAAAGGGACAAATTACCAGACCGTGGGAAAAGTTGCGCACACATGTGCAGTAGATGCTGGTGCTCCCAGCTCCCCACCCCCAGTGGCTTGAGCTATGCAGTGAATGCATGGGAGACCATCCCATCTGCCTCAAACTCAGCAGCCCTGTTTCTTCTACCTCTTTCTGGCGTGGGTTCCTTTCCTTGCCCTCCATGTGTGTTCCTCATGTACAGGAACCGCTGAAGGAACCCTTGTCTTCACTCACTGAAAAGAATCGCTTTTATGGGTTCTGCTCCTCCTTAAGCCAGTCACCCTCATGCTTATGAGGCCTTGAATTACTTGGCAAATGAGGATGGCACACAGTGGTCAAGCAATCACTCTGTGCCAACAATTCATTCAGATACCCCTAGCCATGGAGCCCTTTCATGCTGCATAATGGTATTCCTGAGAAGGAAACTTGAGGCCACAGACAAAAATTAAGGCCCCAGGAAATCCATACTTTGGCTTCCCCTCCACATGTGCCCTCAAAGTCCTGTCATTCATTGAGATAGGTGTCACAACTAGGAAGGGCAGAGCTGGGATTAGGAACAGGGTTACCACCCTGACCACCTAACAACCTGGCTCCCCGCACCCTAGAGTTCTTGCATACATTGCTGGGTGCTGCTGTGAGGTATTCTGAACAGGGGAACATGACTACCCTGTCCAGCAGAGGATCTGGGAGAACCTCTCACACTTCAAATGCTAAATTAGAGCTGTGATAAGCACAGCTATCCTGAGATTCACATGGTCTGAGAATTGGAACCAGGGCATCTGACTTGTAAAAATGACGATGGGTGGGATAGTAGGGACAACCTTGGTGACAACAGGGCAGAGATGAGGAGGCTGGATAGGAGCACACTTAGGGGCTCTTGCTGGGAGAACCTTGGGAAAACAAAGAGAGCCAAAGACATTTGGGGCTTGGAATCTGCAGAGGAAATTAATCAAGGCTCAGCTGACTTGTGAGATGAAGCCTAAGGTGGCCCAGGGAAGGCACTGTCCCATTGTTTGGGAACTCCAAAAGATGGGAAACTGGGCAGACCTGGCCAGCTATGAATGCAGCATAGAGGAATGGAAGCAGAGGAAGAGGGGACAGGTGCCAGGTGGCATGGCGGCTGCAGGATAGAGGGAAGAGCAGGTGAAGCAAGGAGGCCACGGGCACCCCGTTGGGCTAGTGTTCTAGAAATGCAGGTGCGGCTGGGCTTGGGTCTTAGTGGAATCCCAGTGCGGTTACAATTCCCTGATGAATAACAAGGCTAGGTGCCTTTCATACCCTACCAGTAACTCCCATGGCTTCTATGAATGGCCAGTTCACACTTTTGGTCCATTTTGGGGGTTGTGTCTTTGTCCCTTTTTGAATTGCTGATGCACCAAAGTTCTTATGCTAAGAAGGGAAGGAAGGACATTGGCTAAAGGGCACATAGTTACAGAAGTAGCTAGGAGGGCTGTTATCATCAAGGTATCCTTCAATGGTAGCATATTGTTCTCACAAGCAACAGAAAGGGATGCTATTTGCTCCATGGTGGGTCATCTTCATTGTGAATTTGACCTCCCATCCTCTGGGAAGCAACAATGCTTCTATGAAATTCTATGAAAGTAAAGTCTTAGCTTCCACAAAAGAACAAGACTGTGTTCTGTTTGCCTTCTGTGTCTGACCTACTATACTTACTATGTCCTTGAGTCTATCTGTGCTGTCACAAATGACAAGATTTTATTTTTTCACTGCTGAATAGTGTTCCATTCTATGTATATACCACATTTCCCATTCATCTAAGTTTATTTTTTTTAACCAATTATTTGAATGTGTTAGCGTCCTTGGTTCTGTGGCTCTTTTCATGTCCCAATAAACCTTGACCTTCCCAAAGATTGCAAGATGTCTGTCGTCTTTAAGTAGGTCAGTGGGTTGAACTTTGCATAGTAGGTATTGTTCCTGCTTCTGTTGTGGCATTACCAGAGGACTTTGAGTTGAAAGACTAGGAATGGCTTTTGGTTTAGAAAGACCTTGTCCTGGTTCCATCTACTCCACGGTCAAGGACCTGGTGACTGCTTGCTTTCTAATGCCCTCATCAGCAACCTTCCATTAACAGGGAAGCACCTGCCCTTACTTCCAGATTCCAGGAGCCAGCAAGCAAGTCTTTGGTTTCAGTAATGCCTTCTAGCACAGTGTGGTACTGGTGCGATCTTAGTTACACCGCCTTTATAAAATGCCTGCTCTGTTAAGTATAGGAACTGCTGAGCCTCTGGTGTGTGAGTTCGTGATCTGGCCATTTCTCCAAAGCCCCCAGTGCAGTGTCTGACAGACAGCGCTTCCCCAGCACCTAGCATGTGCTTCTTGCTCCATCCCATGAATCATACTAACTGCTTCCCATCACCCATAATTCTCCTTCTGTCCCTCTGCTCAGTTAATTACACTTGCCCTTGTTCATCTGAGACTTATAGTTTGGGGCTTGGATTGGAGGGGGGGGTAAAAAGGAAAAAAAAAAAGCAGGCCAACTTCACAGTGCGAGTTTCCTCACAGTCGGGAGGTCTAATCCAGGTTTGTGTCTCGGCTTGCACTTTGAATTCCTTCCCTAACTGCCTCTAAGTAATTCCATCTGCCTCTGGGTCCAGCCCCATCTTTAAACCCACTGGCAACAATCCCTTTGTTCAAGGCGCACCTCAAGCATGCTTTTGAAGATGCTTTCACATTCAATACATTTCTAACAGGCCATTGAGTCTCCAGTCATGTCAGCTTCAGCTTCGTGAGGCAGGGTCGCTCTGTTTCTCTGAAGACTGGAGGCTTTAAAAATGTATACCAGCACCGCCAGCCAGTGGGTAGCAGGGCTGGGTTTAAGAGGTGCTGGGAAGAATAAAAGGTATTTGCAAATGTGATGTGTATGACGTGTGCCTGATGTATGTGAGATGCATATGTGATCTGTGTGACCTGTGTGACCTGTGTGACATGGGCATGGAATGTGTATGGGTTGTGCATGTGATGTGTGTGGTATGTATACATGATGGGTCTGATGTGTGTTTGACGTATGTGAGGTATGATATATGTGACCTTTATGACATGGGATGTGTATAAGGTATGTTTGAAGCATGTGTTGAAGGATGAGTGTTGTTTCTCTGATATGGGTATGTCACTGGAGAGAATCAAAGTGTGAATCTAAAGTTTTTATTAGATCCCAGCTGAGTGAAAAATAAAATAAAAAGGACATGACTACTCCTAAAGTATGGAGAAGGTTTTTAGTGTAGATATAAGGGAGAAAGCAGGCAGAGGAAAGAGTCCAGACTGAACATGACCAGCAGACTCAATTGGACTATGAGGAGAGAAGGAAAAGGAAGAGAGGAGATACCAATCGAAATGGGGCTCAGGGGCAAGAGGCCAAGAGACCAGTATAGCCAAAATGGCTGAGTTATGTAGGGACCAGAAGCTGGGGGAAGGAAAGTGAAGTCCAGCCCCTTGGAGGGAGATGTTTAGGGTAGGAGGCAGGTTGAGAAGTACTGGGAGGAGCCACAGGTACTGAGTGATGCTGGGAGAGCTGGGAGCAGCCATAGGTACTGAGTGATGCTGGGAGAGCTGGGAGCAGCCACGGGTACCGAGTGATGCTGGGAGAGCTGGGAGCAGCCACAGGTACCAAGTGATGTTGGGAGAGCTGGGAGCAGCCACGGGTACTGAGTGGTGCTAGGAGAGCTGACCAGCATCCACTTTAATATGTTACTAGGCACCTCAATTAGCTTTTGACCCCAGGTTTCTGAGACCCAACATCTACAGTGAAAGGCCAACAGACCACAAACATGCCAACCCATTAGACAAATAATAAAATGAAGCTTAAAGCTGATGCTTGATTGGTTGGTAAACATTCTGGGTATGGAAGCCAGAGGGTACAAGTGGCCCTCCAGACACACACGGCTGCACCCTAACTTAAAGGTCAGACACATGCAGGCCATTTCCATCCCCTGACCTTTGTGCTTGCAGGCTCTGCTCTTAGGTATCATCTTCCGGGTCTCTGATCCTCCTCCTCCTGGTGCCTGGGTCCCTAATTTCTCTGGTCTGTATTGGTCCTTTAGCTACATTTCAAAAGCCACTGCTCCTGGATATGGTCTACACCTCACAACCCTGTGATCTGTCAACTTTGACCCTGAGCAATCCTCTGTTTCATCTTGCTTTTGTCTACTCACCCACCAAGTTGAAGCTCAGTGAAGGCAAGGTTATTTTTCTATTTTGTCCAATGCTTCCATGTGACAGGTACTCAATTATAAATGAATATCAAATAATTTACACAGAAACATGAAATGTTATGCCTGAAAAAGGTTCTTATCGTGCACACAGGAGCTGAAACACAGCAAAAGTAGGGGTGGGAGACAGATGTGTTGCTCAACAACTCTACTCTGAGGCCCACAATCTGCTCTGTTTTCCCCATAGAACAAAAAAATCCAGTATGGCAGTCCATCAAAAAAAAAATTCATTTCCCAGCCTTCTTTGCCCACAGTAGCACTCTTAAAACTGTAAGTTCTAGAAACAGGAAGTAAGTGAATGTTGGATGGGGTTTCTGAGAAAATATCTCTACAAGGTTGTTGACTCAGGGTTCCTTTTCCCCTTTCCCTTATTTTCCAAAACATAGAAGTCATAGCTGGTTTGGCAGAGCCCTCCTGCCATGCTGAGGCAATGTTGAATATGGCATGTTCTTATTTGGGGTTTCAATGACTGCTTGTCCAATATTCTCCATGTTGCAAATGGATGGTTGTGCATCACAAAGGCGCATGGTTGACTTTATAGGAACCCTCAGCAGACATCCTGGAACTCTTAAGTACCGTGGTGAGTCAAGAAATGCTGTTTTCTAATGACAAAATGTATTCATTACTTACATGACCTAGTTACAACTTAGGGAAGGAAGGGTTCATGGTTTCAGAGAGTTTACCCATGGCATGTTGTCCCATGTACTTGAATGGGTCATACTGTGGAGAAGAGCTGGACACACTTCATGCCTAGCCAGGAAGCAAAGAAAGTGACAGAAAGTGAACAGGAATATTAGGCCCTCAGAGACCTGTTCCTGTGACCTACTTCCTTCACTGAGACCCCACATTCCAAAGTTCTTACATCCTTCCAAAATAGCATCATTCACCGGAGACCAAACATTAACACATGCACCTCTATGGGCATTTAATTGTCAGACTAGAGCTACATATGCTGACAACCACTACAGTGACACTATACCAAATTCTCCCAAGTCCCCCAAACAAACCATTACAATTCCTCCTGTTTGGAGGACGACAGCTGAGGTCACCAGAGACACCTCTGAAATAGGCCCAATGGAAGTTGCTGGAAGCTAATAACTTTTTGCCTTGAAATGGCTCTTATGTTTAAACACAGGCCACTTCCTTGTGGACTCAGAAGCTGGGAATTATGTCTTTCCTGCCACCTCCCTCTTCCATCCACATAATCAGATGGACACTGTGTTTGTAGTAAAATGGAACACAGGATTGGTATGAGTTGGAGCAGCTGATCCAGTGTGAGCCAATTACATCACTTTCTTAGGATTTTCAAAACGGAGCCAAGGTCTTACTCCAGGTGGTAGAACTGCCTTACACAAACTCCACTTTAGCAGACCATGTTTTAAGCAAGAGAAGCAGAGAAAGAGACAGAAAAGGAAGTAATGGAAAGTGTGTGTGTGTGTGTGTGTGTGTGTGTGTGTGTGTGTGTGTGTAAGGGGGTTGGGAGTACTGAGGCAGAAGCCACTGAGCCACATGCTAAGTCCACTCAGTATGGCTTCTTCTAACCCACTCCTAACTTTTGACTCTTAGTAAATTCCTAAGACTTCATCTAAAGTAGTGGTTCTCAGGATTCCAAATTCTGAAACCCTTTAATACAGTTCCTCATGTTGTGGTGGTGAACCCAAAACCATAAAATTATTCTCATTGCTACTTCATAATGGTAACTTTTCCTACTGTTATGAATCATAATGTTTTCTGATGGTCTTATGTGAACCCGGTAAAAGAGTCATTCAACCCCCAAAGGGTCAGGGCCTATAGGCTGAGAACCACTGATCTCATGTGGTTTTTAGACACACTAGATGAAATCTACTTCTGTAACTTGAAGCCAAGACTGAATAACTACACAGACCTGAAAATGATCTCAGAATTTTAAGAACAGTCAGTGTTTTGTATGAGGTATCTGTGCTGCCTAGTTTTATGTCAACTTGACACAAGCTATAGTCATCTGAGAAGAGAGACACTATTGGGAAAATGTTTCCATAAGATTAGACTATAGGCAAGCCTGTAGAGCATTTTTTAAATTGGTGATTGATAGGGGAGGGCCCAGCCCATTAGCGGTGTTTCTACCAGGGGGCTGTTGGCCCTGAATTCTATAAGAAAGCAGATGATGAATAAACCAGTAAGCAACACTCCTCCATGGCCTCTGTATCAGCTCCTTCCTCCAGGTTCCTGCCCTATTTGAGTTCCTGTTCTGACTGTGTTCAATACTGAACTGTGATGTGGAAATGTAAGCCAAATAATGCCCCTCCCCTTCAACTTACTTCTAGTTATGGTGTTTTTTTAATCATAGCAATAATAACTAAGACAACATTTGCTACCAGAAATGGGGTGTGTTCCTGCCAGGAGATACAACAAGCATTTCACTGGTCTGGAGGCTTAGACTCCCCCTGTCCACCCCATTCTCCCCCATCCCCTGGCCACTCTGGGCTTCTGATGCACTTAAGTCTACAGGTTAAGGAATAAATAACAGTGCCAGAATGGGGTGATTGGTGGATGACTTCGAAATTTGGAGGTAAGAAAGATTATATCTGGAGTACAGGAAATTCTTTAGGGCATCTCTTGGTGTGACCATGTCCTGTGTTTAAAGTCAGTGAGAAACTACACCAACCTAACCCAGGCAGGATGACAAAGGGCATAGGCCTTTAGAAATAAAGGTACGGGTCACTCCTCCAGGAAAAGAGCCAAGACCTGCTGAGGTTCTTGCTGATGGTAAAGAATCGATAGTAGAGGAAGGAAGTTACAAACTCCAGCTAATTACACCACTTGACCAATTACAGAAATGAGAAGTATAATTGGCATGAGTGTTCCTGTCATATTTTGTTAAGAATGTGCTTGTCCAGGTATTTGTGAGTTTTTTTCCTTGATTTCTTCATCATGAAATGTAACATCAACTAAAAGAATATCAGTGGTTATCATATTTAAGTTTTGAGATAACAAAATAATGCCCCTTAAGGGAAATTTCCACCTGTTCTAAAATTTATAATGCATTATGGTTATACCAGGCATAGTCGTTAGGCATTATTATGAACTGATTATTGTTTTCCCTTGTAAATTAAGCATGACATAGGAGATATGATTGTGAGTTAAGTTGACAAGGCATGGACCTGTGATAATTATTCTTGGTTGGCAATTGGACTACATCTAGAATTAACTAAAACCCAAGTAGCTGGGAACACCTGTGAGGATTTTTTTTTCTTAATTAAAACCTTGAAGTGGGATGATCTACTTTTAATCTGGATGTTTTGAGGTTGGAAGATCCACTTTAATCCAGATACTTTGTCTATCTGGGCCACACCTTCTACTGGAAGCCTATAGAAAGGACATGAAGAAGGAAGCTTTCACTGCTTGCTCTTTCTCTGGCTGACAAGTTCGTTCCTTCACAGGCATTAGAGCCTACTCTTTGAGATGCTGAAGTATATTGAAGACCAGCTGAGACATCCCAACTCCTAGATTGAACAAATGCCGAATTTTTGGATCTTCTGTTAGTAGACACCATTGTTGGATGTGCTTTAAGTTCTGTTCTTCTAGAGAACCCTGACTAATACAGTGTATTAAAGTCATATCTCTATATATTATCATCAATTGATCATTTAAGCACCTTTACCTATCCACCTATGATGTATCGTCTGTCATCTGTCATCTATCATCTATCATCTATCTACCTCTTACCACATGTCACACATATTTCCATGGACCCACATTTGCTTGAGTACCTGCTTTGTGTGGCACCATGCTGAACCTTTCCTCAAGAGCAGCAGGGAGAAGTATGCAATGTTGTGATAAAGTCTCCCCACCCCACCCACCTCCATCCCAAGGAGCAGCAGTGATCTCCACATATAAAGAAGTGATACTAGAAGAATTCAGAATTGGGACAGTATTCTCAGGGAGATGAAATTATTCACTGTTGGGCCTTTCCTCTAATGCCACTGTCCTATCCACCACCGAACCTATCAGTGCCCTCATACACGTGGCTTGTTTTTAAAAGTCACCAGAATTAATGGGTCAAAGGATCACCCTCTCCTCAGCTAATAACTCCCTTCTTCCCCACAGCACCCCAGGAACCATCTACTTACAGGTTTCCCCTATGAAGTGGTTTGAATAAGAAATACCCCCCCTATAAGCTCAGATATTTGAACATTTGATCTGCAGTGGCACTATGAGGCCATGTAGCTCAGCCTTTCTAGAGGGAGTACATCACTAGAGGTAGGCTTCAAGATCTGAAAGTTTCACTTCCAGTGTTCTCTCTCTGCTTCATGCTTGTGTTTGAGATGTGAGCTCCCAGCTTCCTGCTCCTGCTATTTACTTCCATGATTCCCCATTGAGATGGACTCTTATCCCTTTGGAACCTTAAGCCAAAATCCCTAGGAGTCTTAAATGTTACAGGCAAGGCATCTGCTGGAAGAGAGGCTGTAATTTTTTTTTTCTTTTTCTTTTTTTTTTGGTGTGTGTTTTGTTTTTGTGTGTTTGTTGTTTTGTTTGTTTGTTGAGACAGTATCACCTTGAGACTATATCACCTTAGATTGGACTGGCCTCAAATTCACGGAGATCTGCCTGCCTCAGCCTCCACATTGTAGGATTAAAGGTGTGGGCCAACACACCTGAATGAAGCTGTAATTCTTAAGAAAGTCCGCATTCTTAGAAAGAGAACTGGTTTGGAACAAAAGGAAGGATGCCTTCAGGGCCAGACCCCACCCAGAGAAGCTTTCATTTGTGAAAGGGACTAGAGTTTTCTGTTCCTAAAAAGCTGCTGCTTAGCCAGCAGGGTCCCAAGCTAGCAAGCAGTAGGACTGGCAGAGTCATCCATGGCTGTTGGCTTTAGAGACACAAAGGATCCTCCACGGTTCCGGAGAGGCGCTGAGGTCAGTAAAGGTGTGGTAGTGGGGCCCCTGAATGAAGGCCGGGAAAGGGTAAGAGGTCTGTGGAAGCGGCTGAGCAGCAGACCTGGAAAGACAGAACCGCCTAAGCCCCTCGACACCAGATGTGAGGCTACAGCATTCCGGAGTCTGCCCTGCTGCGCTTTGATCTTACTTTGATCCAGCCCTTTCTCACCAGGTCCCCATTTTTCCTTTTTGGAATGAAAATATGTATTCTGTGCTATCATACACTGGAAATATGAAATTTAGTTTTTCATTTTGCAGTGGTTACAATCAAGATAGATAAATTGATAGACAGAGATAGGATGAATAAGGCAAATAAATAAATGAAAACATTTATTTAGCAGGAAGGTGGTGACTGCTAACTCACTCCTTTACCTGTGATACATCATGGGAACAAGGTCTAGAGGACATCCATAATATACAGTCACGTAGGGTCTTACTATGTAACATGTACCACGTATTCAGCCTTCTTTCCCTTATGACACCCTTTTCTGGTTTTTGGTTTTTGTTTTAATGGTTGAGATGAACTTAAAGTTATACAACATGAGCCAATCTACAGTAACAGTGGATCAGCACGTTCACAGTGTTATACAAATGTCTTCTTTAAAGTAAGTTAACCATTCTATATACTACAGTAACAAAAATTAGAAACACAAAGATGAACTTAACAGGAAAATTTTAAGCCCTACAATGAAAAAAAAAAGTGAGGAATACAATTTTCAAAAACTAAATGAAGTGACACACTATGCCCATGGATGGTGACACACTATGCCCATGGATGGTGACACACTATGTCCATAGATGGTGACATACTATGTGACATACTATGGATGGAAAATTAATAATGCAGAGATATCACTTCTCAATTCAGTTTGAATCAGTTTGAACAACACTATTTTTTTCAGTCAAAAAAGTTTATTGGATAAAATAAAAATTTACTGACTAAAATGCTATATGTTTTTTGTTAAGCATTAACTTTCAGGAAAAAATTTAAGTTTATCTGTTAAGCAGGTGATCAAGACTATTGAAGACCTTGTTTAGAAAAAAAAATTAAAAATGGTGGACTACTGGAAAAACATGAACTACATTTATTAGTAAATCACTAAAGATGCAGTCAGGAAGCAGAGACAGGAGGATCTCTGTGAGTAGGAGGCCAGCGTGATCTAAGGGATTTTCAGGATAGGCTCCAAAGCTACAAGAAACCCTGTCTCAAAAAAAAAAAAAACAAAAAACAAAAAACAAAAACAAAACAAACAAAAAACTGATCAGAAAATTAAGTATCTATATTTCTAAGATCATATGCTGTAGCTGGACTTTTCTTTTGGCTGCTCACAAATAACAACATGGAGACAATGTTAATTGTGAATGCTTGGCCTTTAGCTTACTTAGACTTCCCCCAACTAGCTCTTATAAGTTAAATTAACCCATCTCTATTAATCTATGTTCTGCCATGTGGTGGCTCGGTTACCTCATCTGCCTACTGCATGTCCTGTTTTTCTTATGTCTCACTGGTGAATCTGCCTTTCCTCTTCCAGGAGTCCTCTCTCTGCCGGAAAGTCCCAAATATTCTCTCCTGCCTAGCTATGGCCATTCAGCTCTTTGTTATACCAATCAAGGCAATACATCTTCACACAGTGTACAAATATCCCACAACAACATGCAAATCTTACCAGGGATAACTAACAAGTAGGGCAGGAAAGCTAAGCAAACAGAAGGCTAATGGACTCTTCAAAAGTAATGCAACCCAAAAGTTACAATTCAAATTAGGCAGGAAGCAGAATGGTAGTCCATAAAGAATTACTATCTTCCAACTATGAAGAATGGCTGGCTTACAAATCAGTAAGCAAAACTGAAACTCTCTTAAACAGAAAGGCAAAACCCCCAAGCAACTGTGTACAAGAGAAGAAATAAAAAACAGTGTGGTGATGCTCACCTGAAATCCCTCATTTTGCAGAGATAAGTTGAAGGTTGAAAGATGAAGGCCAGCTTTACCTTCGTACCTTGTCTCTAAGCAACAATAAACAATTGTTGATAGCACACTAAGGGGGAATTTTGACATCACTAATAAATAAAAAATACAATTTAGGGGAGCGATGGCTCAAGGGTTAAAAGCACATACTGCTCTTGCAGAGAAATGGAGTTCAGTTCCCACACTGGGGAACTCAAAACTCGCCTGAAACTACAGTGTAGGGGAGAGGGTACCTGTGCTCACACACACACACACACACACACACACACACACACACACACCCCACACACACACTTAAAAATAAATCTTTAAAAACACAACATGATTTTAGCAATCTTTTTAGTACTTTTTAATTCTTCAATAATTTCAAATATGTATATTATGAATTAATTATTTATCCCTTTCTCCATATCCTCTGTCATATCAATTTTCAGAGTCAAGACAAAAAGAAAAAGAACAAGTTTTAATATATGCTTTGACTACTACTGTTAGCAGTTTAGGTGAATCTTGACTTTCAGGAGTTCAATTTGGGAAAATGAATCAATTCATAGTGTTGAATTTGTTCTCTGTTTTGAACCACAAAAGTCCACTTCAGAGAATTTTCTCTAACCTAAGAAAATGATCTGAGATGTCTATAAATGGACTTATGCAATGTAAACACACACACACACACACACACACACACACACACTTTAAACAGATTCAAGCTGAAAATAACAAGCCTGTTTAAAATGCCTAAATATGTTAAATATGAACTCATGGCAGAATAGCAGCACCCTCCAAGTGTTCATACACAATGCAGGGAGGACAAGAAATCAGACAAACAAAAGAGCCACTTGAGAAATAGCACAGTATCCTCAATGATCTTGCCTGGAAGGTAAGTGGATAAGTGGATAGGGGGGTTTATTTATTACCTGTTTTAGCACATTCTTAATTTTCTACCAAAGAAAGTTGGTTTTGTACTTTACTTAAGAAAAAAAGAAAAATTGACATAAACATATAGTCATTGTAAAACTATCCAGTTGAGGGTTGGCACCCAGAATGTTTCTCTATTGTCTCTAGGGGAAAAAAGGCGAGTTTTCATTCATCCAGAAATGTATGTATTTTTATTTGTGAGTGCACAGGACAATTACTTGTTGGCAGCATGAGGAAGTTGCTTAACGGGAGAGCTTCGGGAAATAAGAAGTGAGTTGTCAGGGACACTTCAATACATTTCTAATACGTGGAATTTGAGAACAAAGCCCTTTTCTTTATTTCTATGTAACCCCCCCAATCTTTTAAAATGACTCCCCTAAAAAAAAAAAAAGAAAGAAAAGAAAAAGAAAAGAAAAAGAAGAAGGAAAAAAGGCCTTCAGAGGAAAACATAGAATAGGGGGCAAGAAAAGGAATGAACAGCTCAAATAAATTAAAAGCAAAGTATGCTCTGCCCACCAGGGTACATGAGAAAATGCTGACCGTGCTCCCACTGGTGAGCTTCTGTTGGCATGTGAACCATGGCATCCGTGTTGTGGCGGGGTATGAAACTGAGATGAGCAGGAGGGAGGCGGGGAAAAGCCTGGCTCAGTGTGGCACACCGACCAAGACTGGGGAGCACCTGAGGCCGGCCGGGTCTGCTCCTTGCTTGCCAGGGTTGTGCAGCAGGTGAGGGCCAACACTGGGGGCTTTAATCCGGTTGTTTCATGAGTAGCTGGAGGAATGACCTTTAGTGAGAATCTGGCCCTTGTTCTATCCTACAACTAGATTTTCCTTACAGAAAATAAATTAAAAAGGTGTGACCTTGCTGAAGGCTTGTGAGAAAATGAGGTACACTTGTCACCAGCAGAGGAGCCTATTTGTTCAATTTGAAAGGCTGCTGCTTTGCTCTGATTAGAAGTTAAGATAAAGGCCGGGATGAAAAGACGAGGAACATTTCCAAGGGAGGAAATTAAAGAGCTACATTGGAGAACCTTTCAGTACTACAGTGGGCTTTTTGTCTGGCGTTTATCGGGGGGCCCATCAGCCACACCTTGTCCCTGTGCTTCGAGCTCCCTCTCCTCCAGGACACAAAAGACAGCCTTGTAGAGAGAGGATGAGAAGCCCCCTAGAAGATAGCCATCAGCAGCGCCCACCCTCCCCCACTAGGCTGGGGGGGGGCGGTTAGGTCGAAGCCACGAAAGTGACCCACCCAAAATCTAATCCCCGTGACAAAAGACTCAAAGTCATTTCAAGTCCACTCAGGGGACCCACTTCACAGTTCCCTCGCTTCCTTGCTGGTAACATACCACATCTTGGAGAATTTCTCTCAAAATGCGCTCAAATAAATAAACGGGCCCTGAAATGTCTGTACTTTTGTAAGTCAGCAACAATTCTCACCTCGAAAAAGAACAAAGCAAAACAGAACCCTAGTTCAGCCCCCTATGTATTTTATAGGCATCTGTTATGCCCCAGCATGGCCTTCAACTTGGAAAGCAATAGATGCATGAGAAAGAGAGCCAAGAGGAAGTGCCTAGCTTCCCTGCCTGGCCTCAATTTAAACCACATTCTAAATTCTTCTTAGGAACACACAGCCTGAAGAACAGCTGGGTGGGTCAGAAGTCACCTTTCTTGTCTTACTTCCCTTTCTTCCCTTCCACACCTTAGCCTTCTCCACTCTTCTCCCTGTATGCCCTCACCCAGCTGGAATGGAGCCCGAGTGCCTCCCAGCATGCCCCTCTTCCCAGCTCCTGGCTGTCTGTACCACCATTTCCCTTCCTTTGCTTTAAAGGTCCTCTTTTCAGCACGTTGAGAACCGGCTTGTGTGGACTATCCCTGGCCTTCTGGACATTGGTGGAAGGAAGGAACCAATCACAGTGAAAACCAACAGGTCTTCCTCCCTCCTCCCAGAAGTGCATGTGCAGGCATGGGGCCCAGACCACCCATTCAGGTACCTCCATCTGGACCTGGCTTTTGGCAAGAGGGAATTCAAGATGGAGGATGACCGAAAGCTGAGCAACAGTGGGGTCAGTAGGGTTACCTGGGATGACCTGCAGAGCCTTGCAACTGACTGTCCCCAGGTTGTCCGCTGTCATACTGTGTCCCTCTTGCCAGATGCCCTTGGCTTACATCCAGTTTGTAGTCATGGTCCTCAAGCTGTAGAAAGCTGGAGTCTGCACACTGTTTCCAGTGAATTCTGTTTCCTCTACAGTTAGCAACTTCTCGCTCTGTCACTTGCCACTCAGAACGCCCATGATACAAATTCTTTCGAGGCACAGCACACTCTCCCGGCTCAATAAAACATTTAAAAGAATATCCACTTAGACTAATCTCTCCTCTCCTCTGATACAGTGTTCTTCTGTTTAACAACTATTTATTTATTTATTTATTTATTTATTTATTTATTTATTTATTTATTTATCGTGAGCTAGCCATCTACTTGGTGGCAGTGATCAGAAGACAGGCAGCATGTGATGTTTTTCTGAACATTTTAAAACCACACCATTATGTACTGGAAGTGGCGTGGTGTGGCAGCAAATGATAGGCAGGTGGTAGGCTTTGGCAGCTTTGGCAGGTGGGAGAGGATGCACACAGGAGGGCACGTATCTCAATTCTAAGACACTGAGTAGAAATGAGCTGGAAGGAGAAGGAGGCAGTGGACACAGTTGATAGAAGCAGAGAGCTGATTCTACAAGCTCAGAGACGAGAAACTGAGAAAGGGCTGAGACCTTGGGAGGATGAAGGACCAGCAGGGACAACACAGGGAGCTTGGGGAGGAATGGACTGTGTGAGGGCTAAGACTTCACCTCCCACTGCCACACAATGATGGCTACCCCACACATGGGATGGTGTGGGTACCTGTCTTACACAGAGTCCTGCTCCATGACCTCTGGGCTCATGGAAAAACGCACAATGACTTTTGCTTCTGAGTCTTAAGCCCTGTTGCTCCTGAAGGCAGAAATGTTATCTTTCCCCTATCCATTCACTTTCTAGAGCCTGTGGGAGTCCAGCACATAATTGTGGAGTGGGGTTACCTGCCCTGCACAAATGTTCCCCCATGGATACAGAGAATAGTGCCTGGTGCATCCTCAGTGTCTGTGCCCAGCATGACTTCTGATCCTCTGCAGGTTCTCCAAACGGTGTGAGTAGTTTGCACTGATACCCGGTAAGCATAGCACGGTCCTTGAGTGCCAAGATTTACCAAGAAGGACTCAATTTTCTTCACTCAGGTTTTAGTGCTGAGGCTGACACTGAGTTGAGAATGCCTGCCCTGTCAAATGATGTGCACCATGACACATTAGGGAAGTAAGATGCATTATGGGAATCTCCAGCAAACCTGTTTCTTATTCTTGGCTGTATAACTGGGACCTTGCACTGCCATTTATCTGTACCCCTGACATCTTGTCTCTGGAGCCTGGTTTACCTATTTGAAAGATTTCTTACCTACTTGTACCCCACTCCATCCCAATGAGCCAGAGACCCTGCCTTGCCTGTGCTCATCCACTATGATCTAGCTTACTTTTCTGTCCTCATAAAAGTACTGAGGGGACTAATGGGAGACTGGATTCTAAGCAAGGTCACAATTCTATGACTAGGGTTACCTACTGTCCACACCCTCTACACACACACACACACACACACACACACACACACACACACACACCACACTCATATTGAGTAAACATATCTTAATAGTACAAAGTAAAGGTGTATGAAGGTGTATGATGTTTCCAAGAACACATTTATACATCTATCAACCTCAATCTTTTTTTTTTTAATGCAAAAGCAAATAGCCTTTTATTGTTTAATGAGTTAACTGTCTTAACTCAGGCCCTTAGACTGTTCATCATGGTGGGTGGAGTGAGACGGTCCGCCTCAATCTTGTCTCCTACAATTTTAGCAAAACTGTCTGTGAACACAAAGGGCTAAGGCATGTGCATTTCAGGGTGGCAGTTTAGAAGTTCAAACTCCATAGCTAAACTGAGGTTGAGAAATGGGGCCAGAGAGAAGTGTGGTGAGAGAATCCATGTACCAGAAGGAATAAACCAGAACCCAGAGAGAAATGGAATGAAAACCAAGCAAAGCCAAGCAAACAAGCTAGCAGCCACCCTGCTCCCTCCAGAACCCCCAACAAAGTTTAGGAGAGCCCTGGCTTCTCCCCAGGCGTTCTGGGATTTGTTCCTAAGAAACAGGATTCCTCAGCTAACATCTGGGTGAGAGTGGAAAGCCACAACTGGAGGGGTCAGAGCTTTTGGGTCTTTCCAACACTAACATTCCAGTAGAGCCCCTTCACAAACAGTTAAACAATAATTGCCTAACAATTGTAGTCTTGAAACTATCATTTGAAGAAAAGAACTCAGTCTCTCAGCACATTTTTTCTCTGCAAATATCCTTTCTAAATAATTGCACCGCACAGTATCGCTTGTCCAGAAAAACAATTTGTCTGTTGAACGAAGCCCAAAAGTCTTATGTCAGCAACACCATCCCCAGGCTTGACCTTACTAGATTTGCATTATTTAGCATTCTGAATGTGTTCAGTGCTTGGCTGCATGCAAAACGGAGCAGGGGATAGTACCAATGTACCAGGAAGCCAATCATCAGGAATAGCAGTCCTTAAACCTTCTGGTGACAAGGGGCAAGCCTTACCATGCCCGCAGAATACAGCTAACCATGAGCAGTCACATCCTCCATCATGAGTTGTTGCTTACCAGACTGCTGGCAGGGGCTCTGTGCCCAGCCCCCCGACACTGGTCTTGGCAGTGATTTGTGTTCACCTTCTATATCAGCTCCAAAGAGGATGGGTAGACACTGGGTATGCCATAGCACTCAAGAACAGCATTTGCCTTGTCATTGGCTCCCGGGTTTTGTCCGTGTCTGGGTCATACTTTGTGTGTGACTGAGTCAGTTCTAGAACCTTTTGTTTCTTCCCAGAAATAGAAGTCTGAGTAGCCTGAGCCCAGTGTGCTTGGGATCAAAAGTGTTCAAGAATGCTAATATTAAAGATATCACTCTGTGTGTGAGAGAGGGGGGGTGTACACACACATGCACAGAAAGGGGAAGATGGGGATAGATATTTTGAAGATTCAAGTCCAAACAGGAAATCTGTTAATATTTCATACACACCTTATACACAGAATTTATACAATATTTTTATTGTACAAAATCTCGTATGAAATTGTATGAAAATTGTATCTGTGTTTTGATCCTCAACCTATCACATAAGGCCAGGAATAGAATTTTCTACTTGTGAGATCATGCGACACTCAAAAGCGTTCAGATTTTAAGCTGGCTTTGACAGCACATGCCTATAATCCCAGCACTCTGGACACTGAGGTAGAAGAATCAAGAGTTTGGGGCCAGCCTATAATCCGTGGTAAAACCTTATTTCAGAAACAAAACAACAACAAAAAACGTTTTCTGGAGTCGGGAGACCCAAGGGCACCAGGACTTGTGAGTGCTCGTGAAGTGTCTAAGAATACTCTGATCCCTTGGTATGCTTTATAGATCTTTAGCGTCCTTACAGGCCTTTCCAGGAGCCTTTGTGCGTGGCACAGTTACTTCTCCAGTCGTCCACAGGAAGATGATGAAGTTAGAGAGACTAAGAGTCTCTCCAAAGTCAGGGACTATAGGAGGAAGATAGACAGTACTCACATCCAGGGACTGGGCCTCTGGCCTCAATCACACTGCTCGCTGAGATCTGACATGTTTGCATGGCCAGTGGAGGTTCAACTGGCTCCCACGAAACAGGTCTGTGTTCAGCACTTGCTCCTACACTTCACAGCACACCTCTGTCAGCGTCAGCCATAGCAAGAAGCTGACCCGGTGGGCTATGTGCCCCTCACCTTCATTCACTCACCTGCCCGTACTTTAGTTCCCTCCCATATCACATGGCAAGATCTACAGTGAATAACTCTGGTATATAAAAACCATGGAGAACAAACAGAAGCCCATTATAAGACTGATGTGTTACATGCACATTGCAATTTAGTTAATACTCTTAGCTATGACTTGGTTCACCTAAGGAATAGTTTTTATTTGAGAAAATACAAAAACTGACCCAGGATAGTACAAAGGGGACTTTGAATGATGCTAGCAGTGGGCACAAAGCCTGAGTGGAACACCGGGCACAATAAATACCGGACTGTTTGTTACCTTGACCAAAACAAGTACCCAGAATGCTGCTGTAGAAATCCAGTAATACAGATCAATAAGGAAACCCACAGCAGAAGAGACTGAGAGCAAAACGGATGGAGAAAATTCTCAGCCAAGCCAGTGCTTGCTGATAAAAGGGGTGAGGGCAGGGAAAGGGCTGGCTTCCCTGTTTAGTCTTTATGGTCACTGTGTTAAGGTGCTGCATAAAGCCATGGCATTCAGGTTCAGTGGGCCTTAAACTTTGCCCTTCAGATTACAGTAAGTCCAGTGTGAAACCAGTGTGCCTACCCCGTGCTCACTTAATTTCTATCTCCATGCTACTTCTCAGCCAGCACCATAGAGACTACCAGTACTTCTGCAAATGTTGTGAAAGAATAGGTACTAGCTCCATAGCTGTACTTTCCCTCACTGTGCTCATGCTGCCCTACCATCCTAATCACACCTAGATGCCCTATACCTCCTTCTGGGGTGCCCTGGGGCCTCTCTTTCTACCCAAGCACACTCCATGTATTGTTCTTACAAGGGGACTCTTCAGATGAAACCTGGTGCCTAAGTGTTTTCTCCACTTGGTGAATGGGGACAGTCTGGGAGTGTCTGGGTTGTGGAAAGATGCACAGGGCTGGGACCAGTGAGTCAGAAAACTTTGGGAAATGGAAACTGAGGTAGTTCGCATTGCCCTCTGTTTCTTTAGAACACGATATTCACTGCCTTTGCCTTGCTCTGACTGTAAACTTAACAGGAGCAACTTAAAGGAGGATTTGGGATCAATATTTCCAAACATGTCAGTGCATCATGGTAATGGGAAGGTCACAGCAGAGTTCACGATGGTGGAGTTGTGGTGAGACTCCCCACGTCATGGTGATTTAATTCCAGTTTCTAATTGTTAAGATCACCATTCAAACTGAATACTCAGAAAGTGCCCCTAACAGACTCTTGACCCCTCCTCCAGGCACCTGTGACACTTCTCTCCTTAGAGCCCTGTTATTAGGATAACAATGAAACTGACCTCAAATGGTCAAGAAAGGACACATTGGACACGTGTCTGACAGTAAGTAGCTCATACCAGGCATGGATACAGCCTTCTTAGCCTTTAGGGATTAGCCAAGCACATTGCAAGTCAAGGCCTTACCAATCATCCTTCCCCTGGCACAGAACACTTATTTGAACAAGGTTGGAGGTTTCCTTGCTCTGACCCAAAGATAGAGTCAAAAGTTGTTGGGATTCAATTTCTAACCTCAGGTTTCTTTGTTGAGAACATCAAGCCAAGAGCTTGTGGAGGGAAAGAAGGCAAAAATGAGGTGAGAAAGACAAAGTCTGCCTCTTTCTGAGTATCTAGCATATAGCAGACATTAAGGCAACTCATTCCTGGAATGGACATCCCAGCCACCTCTAGCAAGCTACATCACTCGTAATGAAGGCATTTTTAAGGTTTGTGACTTTGGTTTCCTTAAGGGGCTTTGAAACTCTGAGTGTGTGTGTGTGTGTGTGTGTGTGTGTGTGTGTGTGTGTGTGTGTGTGTGTGTGTGTAATGCTCATTCTCCTTCCTTTAAGCTTTTCTTTCAGACCCAATTTTGTATATTCTAATTGCAAAGTCTGGTTCAAATTTCTAAAACACTCTCTCGTAATTATCACCAAACAAACGCGGCAATTCCAAAAAGTCCAAACATGTGTCACATTAATTCTCTTAAGAAAAATACTTTCATTTTTCTTGGACCCTAAGCAAAACGGACCATAAGCAATGTGTTTGATAAAATGACAGGTGGAATTCCATCCAATTAAGACATAAATATTTTTCCAGAGGCTAAACTCACTGCAAAATAATAATCCTCACTCAACACATCTTTACATGTCTTTGGCAAAACACCTGTCTAGAACTGTTAACACTAAATATTTTGGGAGCTCTAGACTTCAAAGACATCCCTGCAAATGTCAAGCGTTGTTAAAATGTTGAAGTAATTTTGGTTAAATGCTTCTGTGACAACTGTCGGACTTGATTTGTTTTAGCTGAATACATTTGGAATATTGCTTGGAATCTTTGAGTTGGTCATTTGCCAAGAGATGAGAATTGGGCCAAAGTCTAAAGAATCACATGCATCAAAGAAATGGGGGAAAAATGGGAGGACTCTTTGGGTGTTTTAAAAATGCAATTTATCTTGTAGGTTTCAAACTTCAAAAGAACATTCTTACCAGTTGATGACATTTATAGTAAAATTGCAAAAGTGTCCAGTCGAAGTCATTCTGATTCGTTTCCAAGTCCATCTGGATAGTCACACCTCAAATTCCTCTGGGATGGAGGAAGACAGTATAAAGCACATTGATGAAACTAGTGCTGTAGGGGCTGGAGAGAAGGCTCAGCAGTTAAGAGCATGTACTGTTCTTGCAAAGGACTTAAGTTTGTTTCCCAGCACCCATATCAGATGGCTCATAAGGGCTCTTAACTGTAGTTCCAGGAGATCTTGGGGTCTTTCGATGTATCTGCATGCACACATGCACACACACTCACACAAAAACTTTAAAATAAAGAATAACTCTTTTAAAAAGAAAACTATTGATGGAATAATGAAAAATGAGGTGCTTTCTCAGAATTTCTGGCAATTCTGTCATTAGGTGCCTACATTTATGACTCACAGAAGCTATTTTAGTGAACATTTATTCTAACCATGTTCTTCCCTCCAAATAGTCCTTCTCTCAGACAGGTAAATTGAGGCTCAGAGACCTAAGCTCAGTGTTAGCTGACTAATAGATGAGACAACTGCAGAGACCTGGGAAGGGTGGTGATAGGAAGGTACCTTTGAAACATCTCAGTGGGAGATAAAAGAGAGAGATAATGTCTAAGAGGTAGAATGAGGTCAGTAAGTGGAAGTCAAGTCAAATGGATAATTACTGTGAGCAATTATGCTAAGCATTTTACATGTGTTATCTCATTTATTGTCTAGGCTACCTATGCAGTTATTATTATTAGCATTGTGTAGATTAAATCTCCAAAGAGCTTGTCTACATAAAACAGCTAGCAATTAATAGACTCAAGACTTGAGGTCTACCTGTGCAACTTCAAAAATCCTTTTTGTCAGTACAGTGGGCTCCCTTTCGGTGTTTGTAACTAGAGTGTCTTGAATCCTGCTTGAATCCAAGCAGGCACCATCACAGCTTGGGAACTCTCTAGGGCAATCAGTTGGAGCATCCAGACAGAGGTCTGGAATTTCCCATAAAACTTCAAAGTTCTGTCCCATCACTTGCACAAGATTCCTTGTTATTTTTTCTAATATTTATTAGTATATTGATTATACATAGCAATGGATTTCATATGACATTTTCATACATGTGCATAATATATTTTGATCATCTTCACCCAGTTACTGCCTCTTGCTGCCTCTGCCACCTGACTCTTTAATTAATCAACCCCTTGACTCTTTCCAATTTTCCCCCCTTCTAATAAACAACCAAATAAGTTCCATTAGAGTTGTTTGTAGGAGAGTCTTAATATGGCCTGGTAGTCAGAGCTGTTTTACAGGATAGTCTGTAGGTTACTTAATAGGCTTTAGACAAGTCTGAGACTCTTGGAGGCTGCCTGAGAATTATTGCTCATGTTTTTCTGGACCACTCAGCCACCATGCTTGGAGTAGCACTGGGTCTAGGTCCTGTCCTGGACCCAACACTCCATGTTTCAACCGAGAAAAAAAAAAAAAAAAACCAATGTTGAATATGGTTATTTTCACTTACCAGAAACTGATTAAACAGCATTTCTTTCTTAGCTATCTCCAAGAAAATACAAACACTGGCCTCCTAGGATCAATTCAGTCAAATGTCCACAAATCCTCATGGGTGCTAGAAATGGAATGCGCTGGTTAGCCAGCTCTGGGTAATATGTTCACCTAGCTGTGTGAGGAAATGGTTTTCTACCTGGTCTCTAAGAGACATGGGTTTCTAAGAGACCAATCCAGGGCCTGAGACAGAAAGTTGCCTCACAGACAGCCAAAAAATGCCCTCCACCTCACCTCTCTCAGACGCTAGGGGGCAATGGGACTAGACTCAATTTAAAAAGGGCATAAAGAGGTTGAGCTAGCAGTGTGGTCCAGTGGTTGTTGAGTCACCTGGGGAATCATTTTAGATGCAGAAACGGTTTTCCCACAAACTTGTCTAAGAGTAGATGATGCCGATGGAAGCCTATGACATGAGTTCCAAGGGAAATTGCATTAGGTTGCAGGAAGATACTCCGATGATTATTAAATGAGTTTCATTGAATCCCAAATTGTAGCCAGAAGGGCTCTTTAAATCAAAGGCAGGCATGCTGACATTGCTCTCTGAATCCCTCCCCATGTCTCTGTACCTTTCACTACCTTCTGGGCAGTGCCTGGCATTCACTGCATGTTTCTGGGAGAAGGGAATCTTCAAGTAACTGCTGGTTTGTGGACCAGTACTCAGAGGATATATTCAATGAGTCTTTCTAACTACTTAGGAAGATCCAGCACACCATTGCTTGTTAGGAAACGCACCAACCCCATCGAAGGAATATAGTATTTTATTAAAATAGGCAGGATCCCAGAACTGTAAAAGAAAGAATGCCCCCCAAAGCTGCAAAAACACTGATGTTTAAAAAGTGTGTGGGGGGTGGTGTAGAAACAAAGTATTGCCATTTGAATCCCCTCTCCTCCCTCAACTTCCCTCCTCCCCTCCCCTTCTTTACTTTCTCATTTCGTTAAGAGTCCCCTTGGTAGACCTCCAAGCCCAGAGCAATAATGGAAGCTAAAAGTCTTTTCAAGTGCCTCCCACCAGGGTGATAGAGTAGGAATCCCGGCAGAGGTCATTCAAGCCTCTAGCAGAAGGAGCTGGCTCCTTGAAACTTGAAACCGCCAGAGCGCTATCACTTCAAGGCAAACAGACTAAGAGGATTAAGGTGAGTGTCCCTCCTAAGAGTCTGGAAAACAAAGCTTATGTTTTAGCATTACAAAGGAGGGAGCATTTATATGGGTTCTGCAGGAGGCAAACTATGTGAAGACTTTAAGAGTGGTGTGGGTGAAGAGGGGCTTTAAGCACCAAAAAGGCCAATCGGAGGTGGTGGTGATGGGAGACAACACATTCCTGCAAGATTACCCACTGTTTCCAAAGACCCAGTCTATAACTGAGGTTAACCCAGAAGGGACAGGGGCAGGGGGGCACAGGGACAGGCACAGGAGGTGGAACCTTATTAGACTGAATTTACTGTATGTACTTGTGACTGGACAAACAGTGGGACTCCTCCCATTTTATCAGAACAGGGGGACGCACTAGTGTGCCTATCAGTTGTGTCAGTCAAGCCAGCTGGGGAACTCCTTTCATACAAACCAACTCCTGAAATGGCTTCCGGGTGGTGTAAGTGACTACCCTCTCTCCAAATCTGTTTCCAAAGAAACTGGATTAAATCAATGATGGAATCATTTAATGAAATCAATTAAACCAAACATACAAAGAAATAAATTAGAGGCTGTGACAGAATTTGAAAGTCTAAAGGAGTCTATGACCTTCTGAAAAATGTACATTTATGCAGAACCTAGATCCATGTGTGGAAGTCCCTGCAGGTGTAAGAGACCTTTGCAAGGCCCAGTGTCCCTCTCACTGGGTGATAATCTAAAATGGGGTATCCATTACAGTAGGCTGTGTATTCAAATCAAGAACTGAGTCTAAGCTAGGCGGTGGTGGTTTTTGGAGGCAGAGGCTGGTGGATCTCTGTGAGTTCAAGGACAGTGTGGTCTACAAAAATGAGGTCCAGGACAGCCAGAGCTGTTACACTGACAAACCCTGTCTCCAAAACAAAACAAAACAAACAAAAACTGAGTCTATTAATTGAGTCTTGAGTCTGTTAACCGCTAGCTGCTTAATGCAGACAACCTTTATCACATTAATTACATAGATAATATAGAACTGAAACTTATTTTTCCCCCCTCCCAAACTAAAATGTGGGCCTGAAGAGATGGCTCAGCTGGTAAAGGCACTTGCCATCAAGCATGATGCCCAAAGTTCATTCCCTGGAATCCACAAGGTGAAAGAAATGCACATCCACACAAGTGGGAAATAAATAAAAGTAAGTTTTTAAAAAGGGACATTACCTCTTCCTTCTGCAAAAGAAACTATATACAGATTTAACAATCATGTTAAAAGAAAACTCTAAGCTAGTGTGGTGGTCCACTCCTGTCACCCCAGCCTGGTCTACACAGGACCCTGTCTCAATACCAAGTCACCCCCAATTCTGCTTAGGGACTGCTCCCTAAAGGAAGAGTCTTTGGTTTGGACTGGCTGAGAAGCAGAGTCTGCCCACTGCCTTTCGTATAGCATATGGTCCTGGCACAGCCAGCCATCAGCTTCATCCCTCACATGTTCCAAGAACAATAAGGCATGGCAGAGAAGCCCCAGGGTTCTCCAAGACTCTCAGCGGTGCCTTCACGTGGTGACTGTGCAGCTGAGAAAGCCTATGCAGAAGGCATAACTCTGTGGACTCTCAGACCACCCATCTCACCTTCTAGACGCATTGTGAGGAGGAAGGCAGCCCCTCTTTCCAGGCCAGGTGCCTGGCCGTTCAAACAGAATGGATCTGGATTGTGGCTTTACCTGTGAGGTCCCCACTAGTGTTGAGTGACTGGGTCTTCCTTTCTAGGTTCAAGTGTGAAAGTTCCCGCAGGAGAAAGTGACCTTTGTGGGGCCCAGTGTCCCTCATCTCACCGGACGATAATGGGGCACCTATTAAACTGTCTATTCAACTCAAGAAATGGTTGACTCATCTCCCCGTGTCCTCCTAATCCAGAATAGAAATATGAAGCCCTAGGGGCTCAGAGCAACTTCTGAGACTGCTTTTATGACAGGGATAGAAGACCTTGAATTAAGAGATTTACCTTGCTCTTTTTGTTTAAAAAAAAAAAAAAAGAAAAAAAAAGTGATAAGAATGCTAAAAAAAGACATTCTTTTTAACATTTTGAGAATGTGCACTTATCTTCGGCCCCAAGGTTAGTCAAGAAAATTAAAACTTTGTTCCTAGAACTAGAAAAATCCAGAATATTCAGGAAATCCTCTCTAGTCTGTTTCCATTTCTGAACCAGTCCCCTGGGACAGGAGGAATCTAAACTCTGGCCCAATGGCTCTGATCTCACCAAGAACTTCCCCAATGGTGTACTAGATGCCTGCCAACAGTGAGATGGGAAAATGAGAGCATCATATTTATTTGTACCACGTGGCAAAGAAAAAAAAAAGATGACAAGCTTTGTCAGATGTCATGGATATCAGGTTCCTTCTCACTGGTAGTCCTAGGAATGTGTTTTTAACACAATCTATTTTGGAGGAGATTTGGAGAAACCCCTACAGAGAACTGAGGAGAGTCATAGAGGAAGAAACTGTAGGGTTTACCCCCTCCCCATACATGGTTGCCACTGCTTTAAGCCGTATAGAACAGGACAGTATAGAACAGGAAGTACTCGTGTCCTTCTGATGTGGAGGGAGAAAACTCTGTGCTAAACTCAACCCCCATCCACCATGGCTAAGGGTCAGTCCTTGGAGACATGAACTTCTCCAGCATACAAGCCTACTCTGGCCCCTGTGCTGAGCTCTTGAGTAGAGTGCCAAAGATGTTCCTAGCAAAGGGTCATATACACGAAGGGCACCCTGAGTAGGGTCCACTCTCCACAAAAACTCAAGTTTTCTTCCATATACCATTCTGTGTTAAAGAAGCTGTTGCAGTTTCTAAAAGGAATTTCACAAGCAAAGAATTTCCTTTGTTGATGTCTTCTAGGGAAGGGACAGCACCAACACGGTTCTTAGAACAAGGGCCTGTCTCTTGTTTAGACGCAATCTGCTCTGGTAATGGCAGCCCCTGATTCATGGTCTTAACCAGCACCTCCATGTGCTTTTGTTTGCTGTGTGTGTTATCTTGAACTAAATCACATGCTGTGAAACTTCCTACCAGCCCCTGCAAACCTTACAAAGGTCTGATGTTTTCTTTTTCTAGGGATTTGGTCTAGGGTTTCTCTTTAAAGAGCCTCCGCTGGGCTTACCCCATCCCTCCCCACCCCTTGTCTTTCTTCCCATGGTGACTGTTTCTCTCACCCCTGCTCACTCTATAAAGCTCCTCCTCTGGTTTTTTGTTTTGCTTTGCTTTGCTTTTTGAGATGGGGTTTCTCTGTGTAGCCCTGGCTGTCCTGGAACTCACTCTATAGACCAGGCTGGCCTGGAACTCAGACATGCACCTGTCTCTGTCTCCTGGAATGCTGGGATTAAAGGCCTGCCCCACCATACCTAGGCTCTCCTGCTGGAACCTCCAAACAAGCTCTCCTCAGGTTTGAAAGGGAAGTCTCCCTCCTTAAAGGCCCTAGCATACTTGACTCTGCCATTTTCTGTCTAAAGCTCTCTTTCTCACCTCGAGGCCCACTCAGGACCTTGAGGCCCTTTCTCCTGAAAAACCAACATTTCTGAAGGGAATTACATGTCAGTTTTCTTTACCTAGACAACTGCCACTTCTTTTAATGATTTTTTTATTATTATTTTAATTAGCTGTATATGTGTGTCTATATGTGGATATGTGGATGTGTGTGCAGGTGTCCACGGAGTTCAGAGGAGGCCATCCGAGCATTCCCAGCAGAATATACAGGCAGTTTTAAGCTGGGAACCCACATAAGTTCTTCTAAAAGAGTAGGAAGTGCTCTTAACTGCTCAGCCATTCCCCAGACCTAGAGTTCCCCCCCAACCCCCACCATTATTTGTTTGTTATTCTTAAAAGTCAGGCTGTCCTGAATCTCCTCTAGTTATTTGATGAAGGGACCCAGAGTGACTGTGAAATCCCCCAGGAGTTGTTTCCAAATAATAGAAAGCAGATAAGAGTGAATGGAATTCTTAACTGGTCTATGTAATAAAAACACGGAGTCAGATGTTGAGGGAAATGCTGAGAGATCAGAGAGAAGGAACAAACCATGGCACACCTTACCTCCTTAGTGTCTCTGCAGACAAGAGAGCAAGGTTTTGTTTCTTCCTGCTTATATCCTTTTTCCACCCAGCTATTTCACTTCCTGTCTGTCTGTCTGTACAGACCTCCAGACCTCTGTGGTTAGCTAGTGGCAAGCTCCATTCTCTGACCCTCAGATAGGCTTTATTTGTACAAGCAAGATATCATCACAGATAAGTCATCCCATGGTGGGTGGAGCCCTTGACAAAAACCCTTGATACAGCATTCTTCATCCTTGCAAGCCAAACCCTCCTTGACCATTTCTGAGGCAGATGCTTCAACGATGCCTCAGCCATGTGGACACTGCCTTGGGGCTGGCTTTGGACCAAGGTGAGCTTTGTGAAGAGACAAATACAAGTTCAAAGCCCATATTTTCAGGACATAGCTTTTCCGCACAGAGAATCCTTTGGCTAGAAGGATTGCTAGACAGACAGATGGAAGGAAGCTTCTCCTTTACCTCTGTGGGTTTCCTACTTCCATTGACTGGCACTTCCCAGGACCAATAGTTATGCACTCTCCTGCCACAGCTGGTGCTTTGTCCACATGACTGAGGCATGAACACATCAGCACCTGAGCTGGGGAGAGCTGACTGGCCACATCCTTGCTGTCACCTTGCAGAATTGAGATCTCATTTTATTCTGAGAAGCAATGACTCTTATCACTCACATTTTCTTGGAGAGAAAAAAATCTTGAAACTTCAACCCAGCCAAACCTAATTTTTGGAAACTAGAAAAGCCTATGGGAAGAAATCCATTCTTTTTTGGTATGTTTTACTCTCATTTCAGCCCCAGACTATATGATGTTCCAGACTGGGCTGTCATTCCCCTCTTCTCTTGTGGTTGGCTCTAATTAGCAGTCTGTTACTGTTGCATTCCACTACTGAAGGCTCTGGATAGAACTTTTTCATCCTGTGCCATCTCCCGGCACTCCTAACCTTTCAACTCCTCACTCTGGCTCGGTTTAATTTGTAATCAAAATTACAAACTAATGAAAGAACACACGGCTTGTTTTAATGGGATGATTTGCTTGTTTGCTTTATAAATTATGCCAATTTGCCATTTTACCAAATTCACATTTAGTTTTTTAAATTCAAGCTACATCTTCACTATCACAATTTGAAATGAGACACCTCCTGGACTTGTTGCATACAATTAAATCTCAACAAAAGGAAGCCGAGGCCATTCCACTTTTCATAGGCAGTAATTATCCTTTAACTATTGGAATCCGACGTCCCTCAGGAGCCAATTATGGAAAAGCTCTCATCACACATAGGAAACACACAAACAAATCCTTCAAGCACAAAGAAAATGTCCAACATTAAAGAGCAGCGTCCAGAAAGCCTTACCCATCAGCTGGCCCAGCTAATTATAAATCTGATTTTTTGGAGTGGTTGTGTTAGATAATTATGACGCCTATTCATAACATGAATAGCACAGCTTTTGAATGGTTTTAATAAAGATCTAGCTGCAAAAAAAAAAAAAAAATGTTCTGAAAGCCATGATACAAAAAACTCACATTGTAACAAGACCTGAGAGAAATGTAGGAGGCATTTTAGGTAGAAAACATTTCATTTATCACATTATATATATTTAATAGACCTGACTGCATATGTGAAGTGAGATAGTCCATCAATGCAATTTTATAGGAGCCACCCAATACTGTTTTAATTTAACTCAGAGATGTAGACTGTGCTCCATAAAGCTTTGAGTCTCACAAGGATTGTATTAGATAAATGTGGCATATTCAGAACTAAGAAATTTATTAATTATGAAGAAATCAAAGTCAAACTTATGTACACAAAGTAATGAGTGCCCTATTCTTTGATACATATGTTTCTATATCTCTTTCTGTATTGACATCTTCAAGACCTTTTCACATTTAAAAATATTATAAAACTAATATATTCTCCCATATCATTGTGGGGAGGCTCTTTCAGAGGATGACAGATCACTAACTATCAACATAAGCAAATGTACATACCCTTTGACTTAGCCATTTCTTTTGTGGAATTTTTGACTTGCAGATAGGCAAGTGACATATTAATGCTTCAGAGTGTCTAAAAATCATTATCACAGAGACAAAAAGAAATCAATGGAAATAAAGTAGAATGTCATGGCTTTTTCTTTGATAAATCCATAAATCCAACAGGATAACAATATGACTATTAAAATCAGAAAGGAGAGTGTGGCAAGGGGTTATATGTCTTAAGTGATAGAAATAAGTTATAGCAGGATATGTACTTGAACCCCGATTTTGTAATCTAAAAGTATTACTTAGAATAGCCCAGGAAAGTGCTTATACAGATGTCAATTAGAATTTGAACACATATACATAGTTAGGTGTCATTCAACAATGCAGATACCTCCTAGCCAATGTGCTCTTACTTAACGTCTTTATTGTTCAAAGGTCACAGACCCACTTGATGTGAACCTAGATGTTCCAGCGTCCTACTCATATAGGCTACAGGATATCTACAGCTCATCAGTCCCACAAACCAGAAACATGTTGCTTCACTGAATATGTTAGGCAGTGTAGCACTTTTGAGGTACATATGTATTTAAACAGATCCAAACATGTCTGTTTGTAACAGCTTTACCACAAACATGAACACTGCATTTGTAGGTGTTAGGCATGCCATGGCTTTACAATTTCATGTGACAATTGTTGAGGGTATAATTTATCACTGATAGAAACATTAGAATGTGGCCTGTGATGGTATATTTGAGGGTGGGTGTGCGCCTAGACATGGGTATAGACACACATGAAAGTGCTAGCTGTTCTTCTTTCTTCAGGGAAATGGTACCACTGAGGTAGGAAGGAGATTGCTGGTAATATCTAAACAAAGGAGTCTGGTTTGACTATGATGCAGCTACAACAGAAAAAGTCATTATAACCTGCAGTTTGTTGATCCTCTCCACTAATGGTCCAAGCCAGTCTCCACAGTTTTACATGACAGCAACATGTTCTAACTTTCAATTTCAAATTTCCAACCTCCACCTTTACATACAAAGTGAGGATACCTGGCATCCTCAATTTGACTTGGAGGTATGTCAAGAGTATCCTGCCATCGAAGACCTGTGTACCTGTTTCTAAAGTGCCCTTGTCTCCAGGACATAGGTAGCTCCCTTTTTCATGCTCAAACCCCTTGTGTCACTTATAGACAGAGTTTCTTTCTCACCTGGTCCCACAGCTGTTTATTCCCAAATAAATACACAGAGGCATACATTAAACTGTTTGGCCAATGGCTCAGGCTTCTTATTGGCTAGCTCTTTCTTACTTATTAATCAATTAATCTAAGTATCTCCATGTCGTCTTGGGTTACCAGAGAATGCCTTGAGTGTTATCTTCTTGGTAGCTACATGGCGTCTCCTCATGACTAACTCTCTGTCTTCCTCCTTCCTGCATTCTCCTAGTCTGGTGGCCCTGCCTATCCTTCCTGCCTGGCTACTGGCCAATGGCATTTATTCATCAACCAATAAGACAAACATATATTCACAGCATATAGAACATCCTCTATTATTTCCTCTATTCTGTCTAAATAAAAAGAAAGGTTTTAATTTTAACATAGTAAAATTATATATAACAAAACAGTTACCAAGTAAGAACTATAGTTAATGATATTTAGTCCATTAACATTTGGAAAATTTAAAGAAAATATTTTATTATCTATCTTATCTTTGTGAGTCTAAATTTTAATATGCAACTTAACTTTATGATAACTAAGGAAAATAATAACCATAACTGTCTTCAACTCCATCAAATACCTCAGAAGGATAATATATAAACTCGAGAATTGACAGAGACTGCCTGAACAGTCACCTGAAGTTCTTCCGTAATGTTGGGGCATCCATCTTCAGCCCATAGGCTGTAGTGTGTCTGACAGACTTTCAATAAAAGTAGGAAATTCGAAATTGTCTTACCTGTATTGGCAGTTTGTCAGTCATTTTTCTGTGTCCTGCAAAATGTCTGGCAGACTCTTCCATGAAGCAGGAACACTGAAGAACTGTCCCATCTTGTTTCTGCAAGTTTAGCAGTCATTTTTCTGTGGGTCCTGCATGTCCAGTTTGGACAACATGCTGTCAAACAGTCCAGACAAGAGCAGTTTCTTGTCAATAGGTCAGTTTTGCCATATTGAAGGCAAACTCCATATCAAGTTTCTTCAATACCCATCTTCCTCTGACATAATTGGTGTTGCCAGGAGCAGTTGTATCTCGTTGTCATGAAAAATCCCAATAAACCATTTTAAATGCCATATTCTATAGAACTTTGAAAGGTTTTGAAAAATACCTATCAATTTGAAGTATATCTCTGTATACCTAGAAAACCTAACCTACATAACTATAAGTTTTGACTATTATAGGTTACTATCTATAATCTATATTTTTAAATATACATTACATTTTTAAAAAGAGCTGTATAAATACAATATCTAAACAAGAGTAGAAATATACATATAGCAAAATTGACCTTAAATGTATCAATAAACCAACATCCATACCAACGCAGGGTATTCGTTTCTATATCATATCCCCCCCTTTTTAGAAATAGGTTTACTGTGATCATTAACCATTTATAGCCACCCCCATTTAAATGAAAACAAACATTTATAAACAATATTTGGGAATTTGGGTGTCATTGTCTCCAAACTGCTTTCTGTTGTTTGGGGGCACTGTCAATACCATGGTGATCCTGAGAAAAACCTAGAAAGCTTGGCCAAATCCTGTCTGTCATAGTCTGCAAGGCTGCATCATCTCAGCTGTTTTGGATGTTGGATTACCTGGGCCACTGCTTCAAGGCCCCTTGTTTGATCAAACCATATTAGTCTGGAAGGAATCCAGCTTTTCATCTTCTATAGAAACAAAAGCAGAATCTCTTTTCCAAAGTAACGTGTCCTTAGACTTAAATTTTGAAGTCAAAGCTTGTTTAAAATATATAGGTTGGATTAATCCCGAAGCATTTATAATCAAATGTCTGTTAGCAACTGTTGCTCCTTTCTCAGCAATCAAACAACTCAAAGACAACACAATAACATACAGTATCCAGATTCTGTATATTTTCCATCTTAACATGGCTTTTTATTTTAAACTCTTTTATTTTTATTTTTTATTTTTCAGTCTTTTGAGACAGGGTTTCTCTGTGTGTATCTTTGCTATCCTGGAACTCACCCTGTAGACCAGACTGGCCTTGAAATCACAGAGGTCCTCCTGCCTCTGCCTCAAGAGTGCTGGGATTAAAGGCATGCACAACCACACCCAGCTACTCTATTTCTTTTTTAAGGACTTTATCCTTTTTCTTTTCTCTCCCAAGCCTACATATATATTCTTAAACACACTGTAAACCATATAGAAGCTTTTCTTCATCTGATTCAGTCTTTACTGTACATGTCTATCTTTTTCTAACCACATGAGTCTTTAATCTGCTAAATAGCATGGCTAAAATTAAAGTGGTGGCTGGCCCCACCCTATTTCCTGGCTTTCTGAGAGTCTAGCTTCATTTCTATCTTCATACTTACTGCCACAGCTCTGCAGTTTCTAGGTCCATATCATCACCAAGAAGCATGCTGCCAGCTGCTTGTAAACATCATTTATTTGTTTGGTGGCAGGGCCTCTTAAAAGAGCCATGTGCTTTTTTGCCACTAATGCCGAGCCTCTGTTTGCCATTAGCAAATAGAGCCCGCCTGAGAAAATGCTGCCACCAAGAAACCATGCTAGCCTCTTTGTGCTTTTGTCAGATTTTATGTGGAAATTCTTGCTTCATGTTGGGTGCATTTGTAAATGGAGTTTCTGTTCTACTTAGTCCTGCTGTCCTTCAGTCCCAAATAAACACAGAGGCTTATATTAATTATAAACTGTTTGGCCAATGGCTTAGGCTTCTTACTGGCTAGCTCTCTCTTAATAATTAACCCATAACTATTAATTTATGTATTTCTACATGGCCTTATTTTACCAGAGAATGCCCAATGTCCTATCTTCCCAATTGCTACATGGTGTCTCTGAATACGCTCACCAGAATTCTCCTCATTGGGTAGCCCTGCTTATACTTTCTGAGTTTCTACAGGCTAGTCAGTGTTTTATTAAACCAATAAGAGAAACATATATTAACAGAATACAGAAAAACAACCCCCATCAGTTTCCTAGCATCTTTCACGATTTTTCTTTGACACCCATCTGCTCAATGTGACCCTAGGTATAAGCACAAGTGCATGATGGCTGGCCCTAGATTCACCATGCAGAATCTGCTCCTCATGGATGCCCATGCTGGTATAGTTATCACATGGGAGAAATAAACTTACTTGAAGAATTGAGATGTATATCATCACTCTACCCAGTAAATACATCTAATAATCACTGTTCTAGTTTGTGATAACACTATGATGAAAGCAATTTAGGGGAATAAAAGGAAAATAAAAGTTTATTTCAGATTACGCTATAGTCCTCATGACAGAAGCCAGGGCAGAAACTCATAGTAGGAACCTGGAGGCAGGACGTCAAGCAAAAACTATGAGGGAATGCTGCCTACTGGCTTGCTTCCCCTTGCTAACTGTGCTAGCTTTCTTAGACTGCTTAGACCCACCTGGCTGGAATGACAGGGTTAGGCCCTCCTACACCAATGAGAAATTAAGAACTCTGTGCCTCACACACTTTGAACAAAGTGATTCCCTAGTTGAGGTTCCCTCTGAATTTGTGTCAAGTTCACAGTGGAAGCTTAAAAAACAGTCACTTCAGGCTTAACTAGGTTTCCTCATCTTTGCTCTTTTTCTGCTTGTTTCATTCAGAAAATGACAACCCCATTCATGTAACTTTCAAATCCGAAACTTTGGGCAGCCAATCTATCAAGAATAGCCTTTAAAATATATCCGTAATATGGTTATTATGTGGGCTCCACAGTTGACACCGAATTGGAAGGTGCCATCATGGATGACATGGGTTAGTGCAGTGACTTAGATCTTCATGTCTGCCTTCTACTCCCCTCCATGTTTGTTTTCCAGTGTGATCTTTTTGGTATGTATGTGAGATTGTGAGTCTGCCTTGGACAAAACCTACCCAACGGTGTCCTATTGGGTCTAAAAGGAAATTCAACACAGCCTCTTTCAGGACCTTGCTTGATCCACTATACAGCTCAGTCACCAACCTGTCTCTCACACCTCTTCTCTGATCATGCTGCTTAAGAGAGTTCTTTCTTGGTGTATAGAGAAGAATTTCAGAGTCCAAGGTCGAGGACTGACTCATGCAGTCATCCCTTGATACCCACAAGGGTGGGTTCCAGCATTCCCCTCAGATGCAAATCTACATGTGCTCCAATCCTATACATGGAATGGTACACTATATGCATATAATGTATGTGCATCCTCCTGGAGACTTGAAATCATCTCTATATTATATCTAATGCCTAATATGCTATAAATTCTGCATAAATATTTGCTGTCCTTTATTTAGAGAATAATAAGAAGACAAGGTCTGCACACGCTGAGTTCAGATCCAATTTTATTTAGTATTTCAGTCTTATGCTGGTTGAGTCTGTGACTGTAGCACACACACACACACACACACACACACACACACAGAGAGAGATAAAGAGAGAGAGAGAGAGAGAGAGAGAGAGAGAGAGAGAGAGAGAGAGAGAGCTTGAATAACCACTCACAAAGGGACCAAAGCTGTAAAGGCATGGCCAGATTTGGCTGCACACCCCACTCTTGCTATGTCCCTCTTTGCTTCACAGTGAAGTGTCTCAAGAGCTTGGGGTAGTCATTCTGATTGTTGCCAAAGCAATCTGACAGGAACAGCCTGAAGGAGGAAGGGTTTGCTCTGGCTCATAATTCAAAGATTCAGTCCATGGTCACTTGCTCCATGCCCCTTTCGCTTCCCCTGACTCCATTGCCATCATTTTGTTTCTAATTTCCATGTAGTACTGGATTAGTCTTAGACTTGCTTCAGGGTCAGCCCTTCCCCCGCATTCCCATATTACTGTTGTCACTCTCTGCTGAACCTTCATCTTGACACCTGTCTTGCTTTTAAACCTGTCGGCCATCCATTGTGTCCTGGGTTTTGGGACTGAGAACCACACATCTTGGCAAACCCAGAGATCCAGAAAACTGGGTTGGGTGGTCATACTTCCCCTCTTTACTTCTAATCTTATGAAGGGTAGGGACTGAGCCCAGACTTGTCAGACTGGGGATGGACATTAGTTCAGTGAAACAGAAAAAGAGAGAACAATGGGAGAATAATTATCCTGAGTGAGCAGGGAGGGAGCCTCTATTGTGGATGGTTATGAAGAGAGTTTCAATATCTTCTAAGCATGCATTAAATCTGGGAGTTTCCCCAAATAAGTACTTATACACATAGCATGAACTCCCAAACTCTGGAAAGACATGTTCATGTGAGAAGTGTGCATGTGTTATCTATTGCATGCTGGGTACATAGCCTGAGAGTTAGGAGCTGGGGTAGAGAGGCAAGTCAAATGCTGAGTCCTTCTGAAGAAGCTCACAGTGCAGTAGGACTGCTGAGTCACACAGCTGTGTGAACTTATCTTAAAATGTTAAACTGAGGAAATCAATTCTGACCTTGAAAATATCAGCTACCAAAAATGGCACCAGGGAGATGCAATATTTGGGTTACAGCTGTGGTGCAGAGATGAAAAGAGGATCAGAACACAAGGGGAGACCGACTTTCTTCTCAGGCAGGACAAACCTGCTGGGTGTGTTAATTACTCTTCTCTTTGCTATGATTGAAGTCGAGACACAGAGCCAGCTGAGGGAGAGGGCCAATTTGGGTTCACGGTTCAGAGGAATGTAGTCCATCATGGTGAAGAAAGCATGGCTGTCCAAGAGGTTCAACTTGTGGTAGCGACGATGAAGCAGAGGATGTCAGTGCTCAGTTTGCTTTTTCATTCTTAATTCAGTGTGGGAAGTCAGCCCACTGATGGAGACTTGAAGAATTGGAATGAGACTTCACACCACAGCTGAGCCACTCTAGAAATGCCTCCAGAGATATTCTGGAGCTCCATCTCCTTGGCAATGGATCTCCAGATATGGATATATGCTCTTTGTGTAGCACTTGACAAGAGGACACTGTAGTCTTCTACTGTTGTGTGACTGATGAGTGTAAATCACAGTCTCTTTGCTTATTGTTGCCATGAGCCAAACACCAAGATTTGGTCTGGATGGATTCTTCTTTAGGTTTATCTGAGGCTGAAGCCAAGAGTCAGTTAGGCCAGATTCCCCATGGTTGCTGGCAGGGAGAGGGAAGCCTGTCATGGCTCCTTATCATTTCTCAAGTGAGGTGCTCTTGCTTGTCTCTTCCATAACTACTTCTTTATCACCTCCATAAATGCTCCCATAGAGTGTAGGCTCACCCCTGCCAGCATTGGGTGGGATCTAACTCTAAGAAGAGAGTCCTTCTTTATAAATGTCCAGGATGATATCACTGACTGATTCCAAAATAACTGATCACTACCTAAGCTCTTGCATAGTTTCCTCCTACGGTCATGTTGAAGGGTCCCCACAGAGGTGCACACCACAGCCCAGCCAGAGATCTGCCTACTTTGAGAGATCAATAAAGGATCCAAAAGGATCCAAAAGATATTAGCAGGGTGAGAAATGTGAAAGTGTTAATTGGTAGAGGTTCCAGGGAAGAGACTGAGATGCATGCTAAGAATTGGCACAGTATATGGTGATGTGTTCTTGGTAACTCTGCAGTTAGTTACCAGGACAGTAAAAAGGAAGTTTTAAAACAAGGATGATAGCCAGATTGAGTGATCCCTGATTGCTTGGGAGTGATTTCCAGGATGCTTTGAAGCTGTTTCTGAGTAGGTGTGCAGCTGAGCAAGGATCTGTGCATCCTCAATGTTTTGGCACCCTGACAGTGAGCACCAGCAGTCCCAGCACTTAAGAAAAGACTTTCAGATGTTGTACCTCTGGAAAGGAAAATAGCAAGTCTGTTTTCCAGGTCTCTGCAGTTAATTCTATCATCTCACAGAGAAGATCAAAATAGCAAACATTAATAAGATGCTCAAGCCTTTTCCAAATGTCAGGAGCCTGAACAAAATACAGACAACGAAGTTCAGCACAACTTGGTTCTACCTGAACCTCTCCCACTGCAAACAACATCAAGTCTTGGGGATTTCTAACTATACCTTCCAGGACATTTGAGGATGGGTATGCTGCACAGAGAAGCTACGTGTGTACTTGGGTGAGGGATGTGTTAGGAAGGGATAAGAGAGTGGGTCCCTTGATAATAGGTCTGGGTCACAGAGGGAAGGAGATAGAGGACCATGTAAGTCTCTGAGATGCTCAGCTACATACTGTCCCACATGGTGTAGGAGCAGCTTTATGCCATCTGACTTACAGCAAAGGGGAAAATACCCATAGACTTCACAGACATTGTTTGCTGTTTGACCAAAAGATCTGCTGCCTTAGGTGCTTGTTATAGCCAAGGAGAAGGCTTGAAAAGACAGGCTTACTGCTGGGAAGCCCAGGGCATTCTTGGCAGCACTCTCTAGCTGGTAGCACTCTCTAGCTGGTATAGAAGGATAGATGATTCTCAGCTGATGCTCACTGTTTTCCTTTCCTGTGTGAGATGAAAGGGATTGGCCTCCCTCCTCGATGGATACTGGGCTTAGCCATACAACCTGCCTTGGCCAACTGAAGGTGTCAGGTGTAACTCCTATCTGGGATGCTGAGTTTGATCATTTGACTTCCATCAGCTAATGAATGTTTATGGGTATGATGTGGTCAGAGGTTGCAATTTCTTGGGTACTCAGTAGAGTGGTGCTTTTTATCATCACATGGAAAGAAGACATGCATGCTAGCCATTGCTCCTGACCTGCCTACAGCTTGGACCCACACCATCCGAGCTCATGGAGATTAAGACATCACCCTACCCTGCACATGTGTGAACAAGAACATGCATGGTCCTTCTACACCTGACTTTTGGAATGGTTTGATATGTGGCTATGATGGTGGCAGTTGGCTGGTAGAATAAGTATAAGACCTTGGATTAGCTACTTTCAGTCCCTCAGTTCTGTCACAAGGAAGGAAGACTGGGGAGCAGTCAGTTCCTCCCTGAGCTGCTGTGAGGATCAGCCAGGCACATGGGTGATCATGGAGATGGACACCAACCGAGCAGTTGACATGTGCTTGTCATCGTCACAGTAAAGGCTGACTCTGGATCCAGTGTTTTCCTCTTGGGACTCCAATCTAACCTGGCATGATGGATGGACAGACATATTTGCCATGTGCTGCTGCAGAGCTGAGTGTGGGATCCATTTCATAAAGCAAGCTCATGAGCCATACCAAAGAAGCCTAGACCCTGACCTCTGCATTCAGATATTTATGACTGCCACCTCTTGTCACTAAGGCCTGGTCACACCCAAGGTCCTAGAACTCAGAGCACAGACCTGAGTGGTTTTTAATCATGGAGGAGCAGGCAACAAAAGAGAGTTGCTACATAGATACGGAGAGGTGAGATTGATGGACTGGGCTGCCAAATGTAAGCTGCTCCCTCAAGACTATGGACCAAGACAGGCTGAGGACAACTCAAGAGGCAAGAAGCTACTGGAAGTTGCCTCCCAGATAGATCTAAAGTCCACACCAACTGACCTGAACATTGTACGGATGGGGCTTGGAAGGCAGAGCCCAGAATTCAGTGTCAGAAGAAGCAAGCTCCCCAAGAAAGCATCTAGAGACAGACAGATGGTGACTCAAGGCTGAGCCATGAGCAGCCCTCCAGCTGAACACACACACTTTCACAGGGTAGCAAGTGCCAGATTGCTTAGTCTTCAAATCCTGGCTCTGATAGTCACTAGCTGTGTGATCTTGGGAAAACTGCAGAACATGTCTGAAACTTTCTTTCTTTCCTAAGTGATATTAGGACAATGAAGACAATGATACCACTTTTCTCATTCTGTCCTCATAAAAATTTAAAGCACAGAATATGTAAAGGAATGTGGCCTGTAGAAGTGGCCACTCTATAACAGAGTCCCCCAGGCCAGGATTGTTGTATAATTCAGAATCATTCAGCTTTTAGAGAAGAAATATGGTACACAGATCACTTATTATATAAAGTCTCAGCAGGGCCTGAGACTGCATTCTGTAAGCAAAGACATGAATATTTATGCAGTGAGAAGTATGAATATTTAGATCAAATAAAAACTATAAATAGCTTTGTGTCAGTTTAGGTCTAGTTCTGCTACCATACAAGATCAAAACTAAATAAATAAATAAAAATAAAAATAAAATAAAAAAAAGTCCAAAACAAACAAAGCAATGAAAACAGAAACAAAACTCTCAGAGTTTCAAAGCTTTGGGGGATTTGGGGAAGGAATACAGTGGATTATGACATTTTATTGATGGCATGCTTAGAATCTGTGGAAGAATGCTGGGCCAACAACAAGGGACCAAGCAAAGACATTCAGCCCAGATTGTCAAGAAAGGTGCTGTGCAAGACAGAAGTTACCACTGAGGCTCTCAGGATGGACAGGTCCTCAAATGCAGGATGCACAGCAGCAGCACAAAGAAGGGTGACAGTATGAAGAAGGGTGGCAGTATGAGGCAGTGACAACAGGCAGAAAAAGCAGCACAGGGAGAGTGGCTAGGGACTTTTCAAGACACAAATGGGACTGGGTTGTAAAGAACTCAGGAAGCCAGGACAAGAACACACCATACTTGATGTCAATGATACCTCTGCCTCTGGAATGGAGCCTGCCAGGTCCTTTGGAGAGAGATGTAGAGTTAGACCCCTGCAGTAGGCATCTTGTTGTCTAAGGCCTAGTCTTCACTCTGGGAATCCAGCTTAGCAATACTTCTCTCTTCTGTGACACACTTTGCCACTTGTGACCAGGGCAGGGGGTTTAACATTTGCCCAATACTCACCTCTACACAAGGATATTCTTAAGAACATGTGCATTTTGCTACTGGCTGGATCCATATACCCGGTAAGTTAGAAATGCAAAGACTTAAGGTTTTCAAAGCAGCTCTGGATAGATGACATGCAGAACAGAGGAATATACCTATCTTTTCCCCCAGTGGTTGGGATGACAGCAAGCCATATCCTTTACTATTTTAGAGTTTCCCTAGGGAATGTACCTAGATCTGCTCAGCAGTAATGTGTGACACATCCTGTGGTGACTTACTGCCCTTTCTGTCCTTCTCTTTACTACATGTCCACATGTCCTGGGATCACTTTCCAAATAAATTTTGAAACTTTGACTTGGTACCTGTTTGGGGAGAAAAATCCCTGAACAGTCAACTGAGTCAGGGTAACCCCTTATTGGACTGACTGGTCCTTTGGAAGATGCAAAGATGGTTAACTCGGTGACTTTAATTTGCCCCCAACCCCTCCTTGAGTCAGGATCTCACTGTGTAACATAGGCTGGCTTCAGCCTTACTGCTACTGGGATTGCATGGGTACACCTGCACGTTCAGTTGAGGATGGGGGTTTTCTACTCACTCCCGAATCTTTGTAATGCATAGCAGAGGCAAGCCATCAGAGAGGTTCTGCAGATTGATTTGAGAAATTACTTAGGTTCCAAACATTTGTAAGTGATGAATGTCATCAGTAACTTTACAGGGTAAAAATTTGGCTTCTGGGTTTTCCACATATACTCTTGCGCCTTACTACTTTGACAATCTTGAACAAGTCATCTCATGTCTCTAAGACTTGATGTCCAGGTGTAGAAAGTCTCTGGGTGTGTGGAGTATCTTCAGGGTATAGAGTGTCTATAGTTATGTGGAGTGTCTCTAGGTGTGTGGAATGTCTCTAGGTTTGTATAGATTCTCCAGTGTACAGGACAGGAATAATATACTTACCCATAGGCTTCTATCACTGAGAACTTAAGCCTGTGAAGTGAAGACTTCACCTCTGGCTCTGTTGGCAGTAGGGAGGAACAGCTGATAAGGAACTGAACCTCTAACAGCTGTGCAAAAGTGTATGTATTGATTGTTACACAAAGGTTGTTTTTTTGGGTAAAACAAGTTCTTCATGTCAAAGCCCCTGATCTAGTCTATGTTTTCCTTTAGAAAACATCACATCCTTGCAACCTTAATCCTTATTGTGTTCTATTTGAAGTACCCAAAATGTAAGACACTCCAGGTGTGCCCGGACCATCTTGAGGCCAAAGTCATGCAAAGGCTGTAAAGTTCCATTAGCAAAACAACTCTATAGATAACAGAAAACAATCACTGTTTTCCATGCTGATGTCTTTGAGGTCTAAGTAACAGCAATTCATCTGATGTTTGGACCAGATACAGTGAAAATAACTATTTCATTACAACGTTTACCCTAGACGTAATGATTGTAATTTTTCCTCCACAAGACAAGCTGATGACTGCATCACAGTCTACCTTTATGTCTCAGTTTTCTCTCTCAGAAGAGACAGTAAAAACAGATGTTTCTAAGAAAGAGTCTATTTATAAATGGGTTGAAAAGTGAAAAGATGTCCCTAAATCTAAACGCAGGGGACAAAATACACCATGTGGTTTATTTTACGTATTTCTTTTTGAAACGTCCTATTGAAAAGTGATTTGTTAAAAGGTGCCCATGTTGGTCTCCCCATGGTGCTGCCTTTATGAACTGGGTTAAAGAGGAGGGACACATTTGAAAGTCAATAGACCACGGTATGCACAGCTCTACTGTATTGCTGGTTGAAATTCGGTATTTTGAATGGGGCAGAAACAAATGCCTCAAAATTCGACTGCGGATACATTCATATGTCAGTTTAATGCTCCAGCTGTTTAATCAAAATATGAATAAAAGGTCTAAAACCTCAACAAGCAAAAATATCAGCATTGTGGGATTTGGCATTTGCCTCCCCATTGTCAGCCAATTACTGTGTGATTTTTGCCTGTGACTGAATAAATAGCTGTTACAAACAACACAAAGGCAATCACACTGCTGCTTCATTCCCATTACTCCCGTCCCTTTATTCTGGCTATAATTATTGTCAGGCTGGAGGTTTACTGTACCATGGAGGAAGCACCAGGAAAGAAAATGGAATGGACTGGGGCATGGAGAATTGCAAATGTCACAGCCACCTCTACCAACACGCTTGGACTTTGGAGATTTAAAGGAAAAAAAAAAAAAAAAAAAAAAAAAGCAGAGGCAAGAAATTCTCTACCCCAAGCTGTTTGTGTGGAGTCTGGAAGTGAGGACAAGGGTGAGTTAGGGGTGGGCGGGTTCAGGCCTGATGTTTGCTGTTGCCCTGTGGGCTGTTCCCATGGGGTGGACCATTTTTACCTCAGTCTGACTAAACTGACTCAGGGAACTCCTGTCTTAGCCTTTGCTTCTCATTAGTGGTCTCCATGCTGTTTCTTAATGGGGAGGGGCACATAAATGATGCATTTTATGGGGTTTGATCTTTCTTCAGAGAGGAAATATGCCACATATGGACAGATGTCAGCAAAGAAAATGATGAATCTGCCCTCTTTGTGCAGTTGAAGGGACCTATTTTTAGAAGTTGGCTTTTAGTTACTGTATAATATGTGCCTTCCTGTTTTACTGTATTTTTATTAGATAAAACAGAAAGGCAGTGAGAGAGAGAGAGAGAGAGAGAGAGAGAGAGAGAGAGAGAGAGAGAGAATCATTCCCTGTTAGGGATTTTTGATGGTGGTGGTCTTTTGTTTGTTATTGTTGTTGTTGTCTTTATTTAATAACTATTTCCTGGTGCCTGTCTTGTGCAAGGTGCTAAATTAGAGTCTGGGGAATGAAAGACAGATAAATGGGACACAGCTTGGTACTAAGGTATTTTCACATCTAAATAAATATATTTAAGCATGAAAAGCAACTTAGATTGCTGAAAGTGTGTAAAACTGGGTATTGAAGATGTGGGTTCTAGTTTCAGCCTTAACACTTTTTATAGATGCATCAGTCAAGTACTGTTGTGTAAGGACCAACCTGAATCCCATGGCTTAAAAGATACACAGTTAAAACTCGTGGAGCTGCAGGTCAAGCATCTGCTCCAGCTGGACCTGGCTAGGCATCACAGCTAGGATGAGGTTTGTTTCCTTATCTCTCCTCTTGACCGGTTGGGGTGGTCTTTCTCTTGATAAAATCTAAGGAACAAGAGGCGAGCAGAAGCATGCGCGCATGTGCAAGCCTTTTAAGTCTCTGTGTCACTCCTGTCTGCTGACAATCGTTGGTTAAGGGAAAACAAAGACAGGACATAAAAGCAAGCATCATAGGAGCACACTCTACTTGTCAGTAGGAGAGACTTGCCAGCTGCTTGACAAAGGTAACAAAGCAGGTGAAGGATATGGAGACAGCCATGCAAAAAATTGTACCTGGTTGAAGATCTGTGCCTCGGCATCTCTCTCTGTAAGACAGAGAGAAGCTACACACACACACACACACACACACACACACACACACACGCACACACGCACACACACATATGCACACACACATATATACATGCACACACTAAAAAGAAAGAGGCCATGAATTTAAGAATGAACAAGGGGAAAGATACATAGGAAGGGCTGGAGGGAAGAAAAAGGAAGAGGTAATGTTACAATTATATTTTAACTTGAAACAAAAATTAATAATAAAAAAAAAGAACCAGAAGTTCTTGCCTACTTAATGAGATGATGCGGTAGATAACAAAAATAAAAAACATGAAAGTGTTTTGCCACCTGCTAAGAACTGCGTGTATATTTACCATTTTTTCCTACTTACTTTTATACTGAAACAACTATATGACATTTTTCCAAACTTAAATTGAGATTTTTCTACTCATTTCAAAGTTCTCATGAGTCAGTTATGAGTTATTTCACTCCTCATAAGAATAGAGAATGGAATGCAGAAACAGCAAACTTACGGAATCTGTTTCTTGTTTTATTTGTGAAAGCAGTCCATTTTCTAAAATCTTCCTCTGATTTGAGGACACATAAAGTTTTCTGTTTTATTGTCCTTGATTCCTATGGTAGCCAGCTTTGAGATTCTCCCAGGGTTAAGGAGAAGGATCACTGACAGGCAAATTTGGGCTTGCTTGGCAACTTCTACCCATGAAACTTCCACAGCAAAGAGATTAGCAGGGTTGGTTGGTCATAAATAAATAAACTCATGGAGTCAGAGGAGGGACAGATTAGGACTGTCAGAGACATGGTGTAAAGGAACCAAACCTCTCAGGGTGAGACAGCAGCAGTTTGGACCCTTGCTCCACAGTCACTAATGTATTTACGTGGTGTCTTCAAACTTCCATTTCCTTTTGTGTAAGTTGTAAGTACTGAATGAAACATGATACTTAAAGCCTGCCACAGCCCCAGTAGTATAATATAGAGAGGTTCTCCCTCTCTTCTCACTCAGATGGCTTAAGAATTTGACCCCTCTAAATATGTCAGATGGTCAGTATTCATGCCTAATGCCTGAGACCCAGAACTATCTTCTTTTGCATTCACCATATCCCAGGCTAGGATAAATCAAAACTGCAGCTATCGCCAAGAATAAGAACAAATCAGAGCAAGACGCCTTGGGATGTGTTCTGCAGGCAATCTTCAATCTCTATAAATACCAGAGAACACAAAGAGCCTGCTCTTCCTCTGTTTGTGATGGCTCTTTTTTTTTTTTTTTAATTGTGGTTTTAAGACAGGGTCTCAAATGTAGCCCAGGCTGGCCTCAGACTCACAGTGCTCCTGAGCCTTCTGAATGTTGAGGTTATGGGTGTATGTGGCCACTTGGATTTTTCTGTTTCTTCATTACATGCCTAGAATAAGTTTTGTTTGGTAAATTCTGTTTGTGTGTGTGTTCCACATTTTCTCTCTAGGACAAACATGCTCTCTCTCTCTCTCTCTCTCTCTCTCTCTCTCTCTCTCTCTCTCTCTCACACACACACACACACACACACACACACACACACACACACACACACTCAGTGCCTCTTTGAACCATTCAACAGAAAGAGTCATGAAGAACTGCATATAAGAGAAAGAAGAAACAAAAAAGTTGCTTTAGAGTAGAGGTGTGACTATCATAAAAATAACTAGTGGACTCAACGGTGCATTTTAAGACTAATACCAATGATCAAATTCCAGTGTATTTCAGGAGTGTAAATACACTATCAGGAAAATTCAGTGTGACTAACTACACTGAGGCACCCAACAATTGCATGTCTACCTCAGTAGGAACATCAATTTTTGTAACATTAATACTTTGTTGTTGTTGTTGTTATTGTTGTTGTTGTTTTTTGAGACAGGGTTTCTCTGTATTGTTTTGGAGCCTGTCCTGGAACTAACTCTGTAGACAAGGCTGGCCTCAAACTCACAGAGATTCACCTGCCTCTGCCTCCTAAGTGCTGGGACCAAAGGTGTGAGCCACCAAAGCCCAGTTATAACATTAATACTTAAACTTTATTTTTAAATGAAATTTTAACAGCAAAGAACTCATGTGATCTGGTAAGAAATTTTAGAGAAGAAGGCAGTATAACTCAGGAATTCTGAATGAGCTCCTTTTCAAGACAGAGAAGCCACTGGGGCCTCACCTTAATAATAACAGGCTGTAAAGTGGTGATGACAGATGCAAGACTATTTATAACAGTTGAGTAACACTCAACAGCAAGAACATGAAGCCTTCTCAGAAGAAAGGGGAAGGAAGAAACTATAGGCACAAAAGAAAACTTAAATTGTGGAGACATACTATGTTCATGGATGGAATGTTTTAACACTACATGGTTATAAAATATTACCGAACAAATCTGAGCATTTCATAAGATCTTTATTAATATCCAAACAAGGTGTTATATTCATTGCTAGTTAATGAAAATATCATCTCCAATGACTGGAAAAATATTTGGTAATTAGAGAAACTGACCCATAACGTGAAGGGGGGGTGTTGAATCACAGTGTCACAGGATATATGAAATTAGAAAGATCAGACAAATTAAGTGAATGAAAACCAGATATATAAGTAGTTAGGAGAAGTATAGTAAATAAGTTGTCAATTAGAGGTTAATTCATGCTCTTTGACATAAATGTATCTATGGCCTCGGGATAAATAATGCTTACTTAGTCGAGATCCAAATGAACCATAATAGTAGGAAGGGGAGAGGGGGCAGGCAGGAGAGCTAAAAGGATATGACTAGGCTGATGGGAGATGTCATTCTGTAAATATGTTTCTTGTTTTGGTTAATGAATAAAGCATTGTTGGCCAATAGAAAAGCAAGGACTAGGAGACTAGGAGGAAAGAGGAAGTAGTAAAGAGGAGATCCATGATGGAGGATGGAGAGAGAAGAACACCAGCTCCTCTCTCCAGTAAGATAAGACCACGTGGAAATACTTACATTAATAGAAATGGGTTAATATTTAAGACAGAACTAACCGATAAGAAACTAGTAACTGGCCAACAGCATTATATCAAATACAGAGTCTCTGTGTGTTATTTGGGGCTGGTGTGGCAGTGGGACCAGACAGATCAGAGGGAAAAAACTACTTGTAACACTAGGCATATCATCCCCGTGGAGGAATAAGGGTAGCTGTTGTATATGATGTCATTAGTAGTAAGTACAGAGGTGTAAACTGAAAGGAGATATGGTGACACTTTACATGGATCAAATTGAGGAAGGGGGATTAGACAATGTGGTAATACTACTGATAAAGAGAGGTGTACAAAGCAGGAAACAGGAGGCCCTGCTCCCCGCCACCCCAAGTTTATGAGGGCTCTCCCCTTCATGTAACCACTGAAGAGATCTTTCCTCTGGTACAGGGAGGTACAAGGGGGTCCTCTCCAGAAGAAACACCTGAACTGGTGGAGCTGGACTCAAAGAGATATCTTCAGAAGTGACACAGCGAAGTGAGTGCTCCCAGGTCCAGTCTCTGGTTCACACTTCCAAAACAGAAGCTTTTGGTACGGGCTTCTCTGGTGATATGACGCGGCTTGAGGCTAGTTAGCAACTGCATCCCAATTAGTGTCAACTCATTTTGATGCAGGAATGGTAATCATTTGACTGCAGGTGCTACCTGGAGCCTGCAAAGTGAGGCCTACAGGCCAAATTACCTAATTATAGCATCTAAAACTACATAAAATGTGTTCAAGATGCACGTAGAGCTAGACTTAAAAAATCCTCCATGAAGAAGACCCTGAAGGCATAGCTCTGGCATATGGATACAGGATGAGGCATGGATGGCCTGGGCGTTTTAAACATGCTAAATTCTAAAGACAGTCTAGAGAAGATGCAGCATAGACTGGAGAAAGAAAGTAAAGCCGGCCTCCATCAAGAAGAGACCTTTGCATTTCTAGACCTTAAGCCTGTTGTTTTTATTTGTCAATCATCTTATTTATCTATTTATTCACTCATTCATTTTTGAGGCAGGGTCTTTCTGTTGATCTGGCTGTCCTGGAACTCAATCTGTAGACCATGCGGGGCTTCCTGAGCACTGGGATTAAAAGTGTTCTCCACCATTGCCCTGCTGTTGTTTCTATTTTTTGCAGGTCTCATTCTTCACATCCGAGATGGCTCACGGATGCCCCAAGCCTCCATACTCCTTTGAGTTTGGTGCTCAGTATTTGACTTGAAAGCTATGATGTCACTGCACATTGACATAGTTGAACAGGGTCACTTGGGCAGACTCCCCCCCCCCCCCCCCCCCCCCCCCCCCCCCCCCCGCAAACAGGGTGTGTTTCCAGCGGCAGTTAGTTCTGCCTTGACTCTTATTCAGCCACAGGGAACTGGGTTTGTGGACAGTCCTAGCTTCAGCCGCCAGCCTGCCAGCCCTTGTGTCACCTCAGGCAAGTCACTTTGTCCCCTTTGTCTCCCCCCAGGCTGTGCTGTTTGTTCTCTGCCAGCTCCCTGCCTTTTCTTTGGATTCACCCCTGGACAGAGCCACTCTGGGCTTCTTGTTGGTGACCAAGAACACACTTTCCTCCAACATCTCTGTGCTCCTGCTGTCTTCCCCTTCATGAAGTGTCTGTCCCCCTTCATCTGCCAGGGAAGTCCCCACCCATCCTTACACCAGCTCAAAGTCCACTGTCTGTGAGTCTGTCTCCACCATTCTTATTGCACCTCAGCAGACCTCCCAGTATTTTCTAAACACTATCCTCATAATTTGGATATGTGGTTGTTTTTCACAGAGGTGCTGTATTTTGTGCATAGTTATAATCCCAAAGCTCAATATAATACCAAGCACTTAAAAGTCCCTAATAGGGCTAGGATGTGGTGGCCCACACCTTTAATTCCAGCATTCAGGAGGAGAGGCAGGTGGGGTTCTGTGAGTTCAAGGGCAGCCTGGTCTACAGAGTGAGTTCCAGAACAGGCTCCAAAGCCACACAGAGAAACCCTGTCTTGTAAATCAAAACCAAACCAAACCAAAAAAAGTCTCTAATAAGTTAAAGAGGGATGGCCATCAGTTAAGAACATTTTCTGTTCTCTCTGAGGAAGGGGAGTTCAGTTCCCAGCATCCATATCAGGTGATCCCCAAGTACCTGTAAATCCACTCCAGGGGACCTGACACTCTCTTCTGGCCTTTATGGGCACCTGCACATGCGTGCACATACACTCAGGCATGCACAAACATGTGTAAGTGAAAATAAGTCAAGACTTTTCTCTGAAAGTCTCAGTAAATGTTGTCTGTCACATCCTTACTGTGTAGCTGTGTCTCAGTCGCCTTCTTACAGCTTGCTTCCTCCTATGTAACATGGACTAAATACTCTACCACTGGACAGTTGTAAGAATTGAATAAAAAAACACAAAAATGCAGAATTTTAAAGTGGAAGGAAGGAGTAGTTTGAGAATACACTCGAGGTTGAATAAGAGTTGTGAGATTGAGGCCAGCCAGGGCTGTTTATAACAATACCATGCTGAAGGGGAGAAGGAAGAGGAAGCGGGTAGAGGGAGGGATGGATGGAGAGTGAGAATTTGTAGGAAGGAATCTGAAGAGTTACTTTTCTAGCCACTTAGTAGAATTGCATGAATCCAGGGAGACATTCCAGGTCTATCTTTGGCAGTTCCAAATTGAGAAGGTGGGGATTATGATATTCTTCTCAGCTTTCTGGTGGACGGTGCCACAGGGATTTTTCTAGATGTGGGCTAGCTGTGATTCCCACCTTCCACTTGGACCTCTGTAGTCTAAGCATTGAAATAAAAGTCAAATTCCTGGAACCCTTTGGGGATGGGAGAATTGGCTAATCTACAGAATATCCTGCTGTGGAATAATCTTTTTGCATACTGTAAAGATTTGTCACTGGAATTGGTTTAGTAAAAAGCTGACTGACCAGAAGCCAGGTAGGAAGTATGGGTGGGCCAACCAAACTAAGAATACTGGGATGAAAAAGGGCAGAGTCAGAGGAGACATCAGCCGATGCAGGGAGAAGCAAGATGGGCATGCCCTGCTGAGAAAAGGTACCAAGCCACGTGGCAAAGCATAGAAGAAATGTGGGTTAATTTAAATGTAACAGTTAGTTAGTAACAAGCCTGAGCTATTGGCCAAGCATTGCAATTAATACTAAGTTTCTGAGTGACTATTTGGGAGCAGCTGCCGGCACAAGAAAACTCTGCCTACAACATCTAAGCACTTGCCCTCTTAAATTGTAGTCTTTAGTTTGGATGATTCTCATCAGTACATTTCAAAGGACATGTCTCCCTGCGCATCATGCTAGAATGTGTGGACCACCTAACTAGCCATTGTTAGAGGTGGCAGCATTATTGCTGGCTTCTTGAGGAAGTGGTGCTTTCAGGACAGTGAAATGTGGGGAGGACAGCTGTCTTGTTCTCCATGGCCCTATGTGGCTTAGCCTGCAGAGACTGTGTCTCCTGAAAGACCACTTCCACTTTGGTTAAGAAATAGCACCCCAAAGATTGTTGGTGTTGTCCCAGAGTGAGAACAAGTAGGACCCCACTGTCTGTGGGGTCCTCTTCTAGCAGAGACTTGTGCTCCCACTTTGATGGCTCAGGCTGACCGTTGCCTACTGTTTGGTTATTCACTGGCAGGAGTATTTGAATTGAGTATTGAGTATTCCTTATTCAAGATGCTTGAAGTCAGAAATGGTCCCGATTTGGGAGAGTCCGATTCAAGAGAGTGCTGGCTTGGGAGGGTTCCAATTTGGGAACACTTGCGTGGATTTTTCAGGCTTGGCATTTCTAACCTGAAGATCCAAACTCCAGAAGAACCCCAACTTTTGAGTTTTTGAGAATGTTGGTCTGTCTCACCCTGATCTACCTCTGCCCTTCTTTGCCTCATTTGTTACTGTAAAATGCCAATCTGAGACTTGCTGCATGCATCTGGCAGCTAGATTTCATTTGAGTTTGTTAAATGGACACGAGACCCCTGGAGAATGAGGAGAGACAGGTTGAGGTAGTCTCCACTCTTTTCCTTTTCTGGGCCACATTCCTTATGAGGTCACCTTCTGTGACCAAAGTCCCTTTGCAGATGTCCTCCAGAATTTGGGATCTCACTGACTCTAACCATCCTCTTCTATATTCTTCCTTTATCTCAATTCCTCTCTTCTCTCCCTTTTCCCTTTCCTTCCCCCACCCCCATCTCTTTTCTGAGACAGTTTCATGCAGCCAGGCTGATCTCTATAAACTTGCCAGCCAGGGTGACCTTGAACCTCTAGCTATCCTAATTCCACCTCCCAAGTGCTGGAATTATAGGCATGCCCTGCCATGGGTAGCTTTCCTTTGTTCTCTCCTATTGTGTAGTGGTGGCAGCTCCTGCCCTTGCTGGTATCTGAATGTTCCACCCTTTCTTCTCCATGTCTCAAGTCTACCTGTATGTCTCCATTGGAGACTCTTGCACAGCTTTCAGTTATCTGTTTTCTGCCAGGTTCTGGCTGAATCACTCACTCAATCAAGAGATACTTGTTGAGTACCTGCTATGGGCTCAATACTGACAGTAAAGGAGTGAACATGGCAGACAGACTCTTGTTTTCACACAGATCATGTCTGGTAGTTAGAAGACAATGAGCAGTGAGGTTATGTGACATCATCTTCAGGAGAAAAACTGCAGCCATCTATGTGTGTAGCTAAAAGAAAGCTCTAATTCCATGAGTGTTGCTCTCATAGAATCTGTATCAAAGTAGAGATAAGGAAGTAAAGAGGACCATTTGGGAAGAACAAAGGACCAGTAGGAGAATGGAGGTGGGCAGGAGCAATATGAACAAAGTATATGACATATATGTATGTATGACAATGTCAAGATAGCCATCATGTATGTGATTAACATATCCTAATAAAACAATGTATAAACAACAATAACAACACTACCCTTCTCAGTCTTCCCTGCCTAGGGTCACCACAGACACCAAGTCTCCATCTACCCAGCCAAAACTGGACACAGGTTGGCGATCACGGCAATCTCCCAAGCATTCTCTAGAGCCACAGGCAGGTGGCATAGGAGAATGGTGGTGACAGTGAGGAAGGAGAACAGGCTACGAAGGTTCTGAAGGGAGTAAGAAGTCCAAGCTGACCTGAATCTAGAACAATCTAGAACTTTCCTCTCTTACCATCACATGGGCTCTATACACTTCCTGTGATTTCTCTATCCTCCCAAGAGAACCTTCATGTAACAAAATGTTGTCCCTAAGTCTAAAGGTAAGAGGAAAGACACTACCAGCTTAATACATCATTTTAAAAAGTTCGCATTTCTGAAAGATGCTTAATAGTATGATGGCAGTTAGATTAATTGTACATGGTGAATGGAAAGATACCACTTTGGGTATGTTAAATAATAACAATTTGAGATAATAGGAGTCTACCATGTCCCCTCTCTGAAGCTTTCTTTGTCAATGGAATGTACTTCTGCACAGAAGAAAAAGATAGTTTGGAATGTGATCGTCTTACTCAGTGAAGGCCGGTGAGGCTCCCCACGGTACCCCAGCCACCAGCAATCAGCCTAATCATAAACGACTGGAACCAAATGGATTCAGGCAGCCATGCTGACTACTGAGTTTAAAAGTTTTATATATCAAGAGACTGAATGCCAGCTAAATCAAAACCTTTCCAGGCAAATCAAAGGGCCAGCAACCCCCCCCCCCCAAGCTTCTGCCAAAGCCTTTGTTTTGCCATTTGCTCCCAGCGCTGTCTGGAAGCTGCTGGTTGACTCTGGCCTCATCCATACATGTTCCATTACCCCCTCTCAGAAAGTGGTCCACCACCTTTACATTAAGAGCGTGGGGGTTGGGGGTGGGGACAAAAAGAAGCAAAACAAACTGGCTGATTGCAAAGCCAGCTATGATGTCAGCATCAATTAATGTTTCCCACAGGCATGCTAATCAGCTTCATGACATAATAACGGCTTCCATTACACCGGTGGGACTTCAAAGTTATTCCAAAGATAACATAACACAACACTCCAAGCCCCAGGAAACTTCCACCGCGCTTTCAGATGTTTTATAAAGTTACCGATCTTTTCATTGCTGGGGGGAAAAACCGAAAGGAAACAGAATATTGAATTTGGGATGAATCAGGACTGGAAAGTGACTTCATTACAAATTCCAAATGTTCAAAGAGATAGCGGCAATTACAAAGCCACAAGGGGTCCCGCTGAAAAGCAGCTTGGTGGCAAACTTGTCTCAGGCAGTCACAGGGACACAGTTCCCAATTTGGAAAAAGTAAAATTTGAAGTCCCTGTGGAAAGCATTGTGCCTAGTGGTGAATGAATGACAAACCGAGTTTCTCCAAAGTGTAAGACAAAGGGCTGCTCCCTGGCCTGACCTCAACTACACATTCGTCTGGTGAGTGGAATATTTGACATCACCAAAGCTCCACCCCTCAATCTACAAAGCAGAAGTAACCAGCCTACCTGCATGTCGAGGTGAGAGTCTAGCGCTGTGTCACAATGCCTTTTCCTGTTGCCTTCCGGTCTTGGTATTGCTTGGTAGCACACTTGGTATTATTGAACAGCACTCGGTTACACTCATTGTTTGTGTATGCTGGCCTACGGAAGCTATTATCACTCTTTAAGTGCTTCTGGTCATCTGTGCTTGGTATATTGCATCAGTCAGTCACCTACTCACTCTGGGACTCCGTCCTTGATCCTGTGGGAAAAGCCATAGAACCTGTTCCTCAATGTATTGTCACACACAGGCTGAATATGTGTAAATGTTTACTGTTGTACCTGAAACAGGATAAACATTTAACCATTTTTTTCATTATTTACTAGAAACAAGAAAGTATGGGTATCCAAAAGATGCACATTCATATAGCAAGGACATCTGTTCAGCTATGTTCATAGCAGCATTATTTGTAATAGCCAGAACCTGGAAGCAACCTAGATGCCCCTCAACTGAAGAATGCATGGAGAAAATGTGGTACATTTACACAATGGAGTACTACTGAGCGGGAAAACACAATGGAATCCTGAAATTCACAGGGAAATGGACGGAACTAAAAGAAACCATCCTGAGTGAGGTCACCCAGTCACAAAAAGACAAACACAGTATGTATTCACTCATATATGGATTTTAGACATAGAGCAAAGGATTACCAGCCTACAATCCACACTGCCAGAGAAGCGAGGAAACAAGGAGGACCCTAAGAGAAGGGGAAAGGGACAAGATCTCCAGAGCAAATTGGGAGCATGGAGGGAGGAAAGAGGGAGTTAGGAGAAAGAGAAGGGGAGAAGAGGAGGGGAGAGGTGGGCATGAGGGAACAGGAAGATTGAGACAGGAAAAGAATAGAGGAGAACAAGAAAAGAGATACCACAATAGAGGGAGCCATTATAGATTTAAGGAGAAATCTGGCACTAGGGAAATGACCAGAGATCTATAAGGATGAACTCAACTAACAATCTAAGCAATAGTGGAGAGGCTACCTTTAATGCCCATCAATCTCATGATAATATATACTTTATATACCATCCTAGAGCCTTTACCTAGTGGCTGATAGAAACCGAAGCAGACACCCACAGCCAAACACTAGCTGAACTCCTGGAATCCAATTACAGAGAGGAAGGAGTGATGAGCAAAGGGGTCAAGACCAGGCTGGAGAAACCGACAGAGACAGCTGACCTGAACAAGGGGAGACCATGCACCCCAGTCTGATAGCTGGGAAACCAGCATAGGACTGACCCAGACCCCCTGAATGTGGGTGTCAGTCAGGAGGACTTGTAGTCTATGGGGCCTCTAGTAATAGATCAGTATTTATCCCTAGGGACTTTGGGAGCCCATCCCACATACAGACATACTCTCTCAGCCTGTACACATGGGAGAGGGTCTAGGCCCTGCTACAAATGATATGACAGACTTTGAAGACTCACCCTCCCTGGGAAACAGAAAGGGTATGGGCTAGGGTTTGGTCAGGGGGGTGGTAGAGGAGGATGAGAGAATGAGGGAACTGGGATTCACATGTGAAACAACCTTGTTTCAAATTTAAATAAAAAAAAGATAGTATGGGTATCAAGAGCTCCCCTCTCCCATATACATTACTAGCTATGTTCCCATCTGTCTTATCTCTCTCATGTGTATGTTCACACACACACACACACACACACACACACACACACACACACACAAACAGGGGTGGGAGACTACTCATGGTCAATCATCTTGTATAGGTCTTGCCCAGCCATGTCTAGAAGCAGCTGAACTAACATCTGTATGCCAACAGGAATTCTCTCAGGGCACCTAGCAACTGTAGGAAGATGGAACAGGGAGGCTGCTACCAACCTCCCTGATACCAGCTGCTCCTCTGACTCACTGGCCTCTCCATGTCCTCCCTGTTCCAGACCCTTGGTACATGAGCTTCTCTGAGAGAACTCTACAGGCAGGTCTCAGCAGCCAGCTTCAACCAAAGGCCTTGTTAGGAGGACAAGACTTCCATGGTGTCAGAAGTCCACAGAGACACAGAAGAATGGGATGGCAGCAGCGGGACACAGACACACACACACACACACACACACACACACACACACACACACACACACACACTCACAGCTGCCGCCCTACTGTGCAGACCCACCAACTGCATTCAAAGTTGTTCCTCTTGCAGGACCTTCTCTCATCCCACGACCATTAGGTCTCTGGGCTGCTTTGCAGGAGGAGCAGTGGACAGTTACCCCCGCTCCTTCACAGCTCCCATTGCTGCTGTCAGGGATGTATGGGGTCTGAGTGGGGTCTAGTACTTAGGGAGTGTGCTGGAGACCCACCTGGCAAGTACAAGTGTGGACAAGCCAGTGAGGAGAAGAGAGAAGCAGAAGGAAAAAGGGGAGAACATAGAGGGAGTGTTAAAGAGGATGTGAAGAAGTAAGAGAATGCAATCCCCCACAAGAAGACAGCAGTGTCTCCATGGCCTTGATTGTTGCTCACTGGGCTGGCCTATTGGAGTCTATTCCACAGAAAGAAGCCAATTAATGGCTGTGATTTCACCTCAGACTTCATCAAGGAGGAGTCAGGAGTAAGCTGGTTTTGCATCTGTCAACTTTAGGGTGTGTGTGTGTGTGTGTATGGTTGTGCCTTTGAGTCACTCCCTTTCTTTAAGCTTTTTAGCATGCATAGAACTGAGGAGAAGGGGGGGCGCTAAATAAATTCAAGAAAGCAGCCTTAAGCTCGGAGTAGCCAGTTTGTCTGAAGCAGGAGACAGATTAGATTTGATACCTGACACACTCATCTCTGCAACTGTGGGGGCATTGACTTCCTGTAGACTCCAGTCACACAGCCGCTGTCCTCAAGTGGTACACAGTTTAAGGACAAAGGAGAAACAATACAGGCCATTGTGTACATGACTAGAATGTCTGGTAACCTTTCATATTGGCTTAGCCTGATCTTTGGCTTCAGCCAGGGCAGAACAGCCACATGGATGTCAATACACTTCAGCCCCACTGTTACATAGTCCCACTTCCAGCCCTTTGCTGCAAAAATCCAGAGAGCTTGCTGGGTCTGTGGATCTGTAGGTCTAGAAACTGCAGGGCAAACCAATAGATGGCTCAGCTGGTAAAGATACCCACTTGAGTTCCATCCCTGGGGACCCGTATGATGGAAGAAGAGAACCAATTCCTGAACATTCCTCTGACCTCTGACACTGTGGCAATGACTGTGCACACTCCCCAAATAAATACATCAAATCTGATTTTTAAAGTGCAGGGAAATTCAGTCCAAGGACAACACCCAGCCAGCCATGGTATGTCAACCACTTATCCGGGGCTGGGCATGCCAGAGGCATTCCAGGCCTTTCTAGGATTATCTAATAGAGCCCAGAACCTGAACAATCACCTCCAAAGTGCATCAGATTGTTTGCTCCCCTAGTTGAGTCCTCTCCAGCCCCCACACACCTGCACCCCAGGCTCATTCCTGTAGCAAAACACCTACATCCAAGCCCTTGTCTTAGGTAAAATAGAAGTTCACTCTAAAGACATCAAGCCTAGGGCGGTGGCAGTCTTTGGGTTGATAAGATTGAGGAAGCAAGTAAGGTCACCACACAGCATCTCTCTGAGCTCTGCTTCTTCATTTGCAAAATGAGCTCATATAGCTCAAGCAGAATGTCATAACTGGTACCCATGTTGTCCCAATGCATTGGTCAATCCAGTCAGGAAAAATACAAGTGTTTGGTCAAACCTTTCTGACCAGGATAACTCACTGCATCCGTCTAGCCATCTCATAGCTAGCTTTCAGAAAGTCTGGTATTCTAACTAACATAGTGGGCCCAGGGAATAGCATGAGAGAAAAGGCAGAGGGGCTAGAAACATAACTGTACATTTTGACATTAAATGAATTACATGGAAATTATATGCAAATCATTATGTAAATGTGGCATATGTTGTTTTCCAGTTAACAGCTTGGACACTTTCAATAATTACAGCATTTTTCAGGGTGAATTAAGAGCCCCAATAAACAATATTTAGGACCTACTAGAGATGAAAAGGATTTAATGGTCTTTGTTTTTCATTTTTAGTGGTTCAGGTTAAGATAGAAATTTGAAATTCTCTCCCTGCATCCCATAAAACTCACTATTCATTATATAATATTCTTTTGATGACAGCAATGATCTATGACAATTAATAAGTGCATTAATACCAAAAGCCTTTGAAAATATGGACTTCTCAAGAGATCATCACTTTATCTTATTTTATCCTTCTGTACCTGGTGAACAGATGTAAAAGATTAAAATGAAATATCCTTCTCTCTACTGCATGACTCTTCCATAATTTAAGGAAAAGAAGCCATACGTCATATGGCTTCAGGTGCCTGCCGCTGACACCATTGTTCCCTTGCACACACCGTTGCCTGGAAGACCCTTAACTTGATTTTCATCTTTTTTTCCCCCTCACTCTTCTGCCCTCTACTCTACACACACACACACACACACACACACACACACACACACACACACACACGCACGCACGCACGCACGCACGCACACACACACACACACACACACACACATGCACACACACACACACTTTGGTTTTATGAGGAAAGCAGCCACAGAGCATGCAAGGTTGGCATAGCTAGAGAAAACAAAGCTCTAAATTTCTTTTGCAACCTTCACTTCAGGAGATGTTTTGTGTGAGAAAATAACTAGATCCTCTAGTTTTGAAATCTCTAGGAACAGTGTATGATGACATAGGGTGAGACTCATTTTAAATGCAAAGCTGAACTTGAAAATAAGAAGTCAGGGGAATTCCCAGGGGATTAATACAAAGAAGCATTTGGTGACTTGAGGGTTGTAGACCTAGCTGTCTCAAGATGGAACTCCTGGCTGTCAGGCTGGGCAAAGTGAGAGCTGAGGCTTTGGCAAGCATGCAAGGACAGGAGTCAGAGCTTCACCAATACCTAAAGTCACAGTGCTCCAAGAGCTACCGCCTCAGTGACAGATAAACTAGGAAATCTTTATGGCACAGAAAGATGAAGGTGTTTGACTATTTATCTAGGTCCCAGCCCAGCAGGGAGAAATTGTTTCTTCTGTGAGAATTAGTAAACTATTTTTCTTTAGGTGAGGTTCTTCCTGGAATCTGCCAGCTAAGTGGTCTCAAACTGAGGAGGAAAATTTGTCAGACATGACCAAGGACACTGTGAAGATATATTCTCAGGCCAGCCTCCACATGGCTTCTGAATATAAAGCCTCACTGAAGATGAGCTCACAACACAAAATTACAACACACAAAGAATGAGCCTCCTAAATACTTGGGAAGCTAAGTGAGCTCTGAGCATTAGGCCCTAGATGCTCAGGAAAATAGGGCTGATGATCCTGAAGGAGACGGAACCCTCCATCGCCTGATTATATAAACCTTGTGTACCAGTTACTTTAATTGCTGCTGTGACAAAATACTTTAAAAAAGTGACTGAGAATGAAGAAAGTCTATTTTGATGCCTTGTGTGATGGTTTATAGTCCACCATGGTGGGACATTGCATAGAACAAGGTTTCTGGTCACAATATATCCACAGTCAGGAAGCAGAGAGAGATGGAGACTGGTGCTCAGCTGGGTTCTTCCATTCCCTCTTTTTATTTCGGCCAGCCCCAAGTCCACAGAATGGTGCCATCTACATTCAGAGTGTGTCTTTCCTCATGAGTTAAACCTCTCTGGAAATGTCTTCACAGTCACCATTCAAAGTGCATCTTCTAGGTGATTCCAAAACCAGACAAGTTGACCAAAAAATGAACACCTTGCCATGTGTTTGAGTACCACATGAACATGGTCCCTGGGTTCCTTCTATGAGGTCTGTATAAAAAATTTGTGGGAAACATAAGATAATTTACCACTTCCTTTACTATAGGTGGAAAGGCAAGCAGCACTAAACCCCCAAATGCCCCAGTCCTGGTCAACAGCTACTTAAGAGATCTGGTTCTTTCTATATCCTATAGTATTTTAGAACTGAAGATGTTCCCCAAGGAATGCTGGGCTTGAGACATGGAGCCAGAATGTACAAGTTTATGTAGAGACCTGTCAACAATACCATAGTCACTTAGGACACTTCTAGATGTGACAGTGAGGCCAGAGGAGCAGCTGAACTAATACAGATTGGAAGGACAAATTCAGAGATATGCAAGGTCACAGGGCATCTGAGTCCCCTTAGTGACTGGTCCTAATGTTTCCCGATCCCTGTAGAAGAGATCAGTCAATTCTCATTACATCTTAACCCCAACTTGATGACTTGCCCTTAAATAAGTTAATGGTTTCACATCAATCTGCCTTTCCAACTACAGCTTCCAGTGGGTAGCCCTAGGGGAACTACCCATTCAAAAAGCCTGCCACCTCCCCTTTCTAGAAGTGACCCTGTGGAAGAGCATAGAGACCGACCACCCTCTGACTATGCCTCACTACTGATCCTTCTCATCCTCTCTCTGTCTGTTGGAGTGAGTAAAGCACCACCATCTCTATACTGCAGCTCTTCAAAGGTGAGATCCAGGAGAAACACATCAGACAGATAATTGGAGACTCAGCTGAAGTTTGGAAAAGCTAATGCATCGGGCAATCTACCTCACAGCAGTGTGGACATCAACTTGTTTCTGTCCTGTGTTTGCAGCTTGGGCTTGGCTTCCTGCAGCCATTCACAAGTGAGCACCAAGAAAGCAGTTTCCAACAGCTCTGCAGCACTTCCCACCTGCAGGTGTGCCCTTACTGCTGAGCCACCCAGTCGACTTCAGATAGTTTTTTTTTAAAGGAAGCATTTTAAAAATCCGTATCATAGATTGGTGATTATTATCACATAGAATAAGAAAGCCACCATGAAGATAAATAGAAGGATGAAAAACGGCACCATCACTTGACCAGAGCTCTGCACTCGAGGCATCTGTGTCCTTATTGGAAAGGGAGAGTGACAAAGGTTGGACAGGTGTTCCAGGCCCAGCATTGGCTGAAGTTCCTGCCTTGTGCAAGCCATATGAGCATGTGATGGATAGTGCAAAGAGAAATGTCTGTTATCCCCAGTTAAGGTTGTTCTGTATCTTACCTTGGAGAGACCTTGAAATCATCTCACTCCATTCCAGTAGGACATGTTCAGTGCTTTGCCGGCAGTGTGTGTTAGAGAGGATGCTTGTACCAGGTCAAGTAAGACTCAAATTTGACCCCAACCTGGGACTGAACGGACATGGCTTGGGGAAAGTTCGGCCCTTATTTGTTTCCTCAACACAATGGAAATGATGGAATTGATACAAACTGCCTTTTGAAGGTGGCCTGGGCCTCAGGCAGAGCCTTTACAATGTCCCTGGTCATAAGTAATTACTTAGCAAAGCCAAAATTACTGCCTGGTTTCCATTCCACACACAGTTTTAATGTTCCTATTACACTTTATTCTTTTGGCAGCGATAACGCTGAAGGCTTCAGACCAGTAGGGGATAATGATAGAAAAATAATGATTTTTAAGAGCAGAAGTAGAGGCAGAATTAAAGGGATTTATAGTTTCTTGCACCTTAATTAGTACTTAAGATTAAATAAAGGGATTTTAAAGGAGAAAAACTCCACCTCACAATCAGGAAAAAAAGTACTATGGAATACAAGGCCTGTAAAGATATGTATTTTACTGCCATGCTCTGTGATAGTTACAGATCTGGTCACATCAACACAAGCCCATTTGATTTTCACCACCCACACCAGTCAACTTGCTTGGAAAAGAGAAACTAATCCTTATGGACTCACATGGGTCCCAGGGGCCTAAGGGACCAGTTTAAGGATGGATGTCTGAGGATCATCAAGATGGTTACGTTAAAATAGAGTTGCTACTCACAGTGGTTGGGGGGGGGCGGTCAGAGACCTTTCTGGATACCATCTTAAACGACAGGGATCAACATACACATTTGCCAAAGGAAAAAAGCAAGAGCAGGAAATGCAGACTCTTGATCCTGACCTCAGCTCCCTCCCTGACTTTCCACATGACCTCAGACAAATCCTTTAACATGTTTAATCTTGCATGTTTTCATGTATGAGATGAGCTTGGGTGCTTTCTAAGGTGGGCCTCTGGGATCTCTTTTAACTCCAAAATTATTTGAGATTGACTTTAATTTTTGTTTGTTTGTTTGTTTGTTTGAGATGGGCCCATGGTTTCTTCATCTTTGGTTAAGCACCGTAGAGTGTTCAATGAAGCTTCTCTTCCTGCTTTCACCTGCTAGAATGAAGAGAGAGTAAAGTTTCTGTACAACCCAGGACTAGCAGAATGTCAGAAGGTGCTGTGACTACAACAGTCAGAACAGATAGCCCAGGAGAATCACCCTTCCATACTGTCAGTGGGCAGCTCTGTAGAACAGGACCTGGTGGTGTTCAAATGCTTGTAGATTTCTTGATATGAGCTCCTTATTACAGGATGGTAGTTATTGTCAGCACCTGTATCAATGGCAAGTCTCATATACTGAGTGCCTACTATTGACCAAGTATTCTGCCAATAAACACATGACTGGACAAATGCATAAATCAAGCAAACAGTAAAATCCCTCTGTGCTCAACTAATATCTGCCTATAAAACAAAAGATGTAGGCTATGCTGCTCACCAAGCATGGAATGTGTTTTCAACAGAACTCATTTGGTATGTATTCTGGTAAATGTGTGGTATAGAAAAGATTTGGTTTCCAGAACATCTGCCCAGGACCATAGGGGTATGTGTAGTCTCTAGCAAGTTTCCTAGGAAACATCAAGAAGACAAAATAGTACAAAACTAAGTACCCAGTGCTCAGACAAACAGCCCAGACAAACATTTTCATGAACCAATTAGGAGAGTGTTATATTTTTATGTGATATCTCTACACAGAAAATTGGAAAAAGAATGATTCCACTAGTGTATTGTTAATGTCCATATGTGCTTGGATTTTGTTGGGCATTTATTTATTTATTTATTCATTTATTTTTATGATTCATCCTTAAGAATCAGTAGTCTGTTTAACAGTTGAAAGTGAAAGAGTTAACTACTCTACAATCAAGGTCACCTCCAGAAATATACCAAGTTCAAGACCAAACAGAACAGCATACGATCCTGTTTCCAAAATACAAAATAGTATAAAAAAGTAAGTATAGGGGGAAACCCTCTGTATATAAATTATACTATTAAGATAAAGGCTACAAAGTATGGGTGGAAAGGCAGGAAAAAATAGAAAGAGTTGGGGTGATATATTCTTCAGGGTAGCCATAACAACCTTAGACTGCCTGAGTTTGTGTTTTGGTTTGTCACAAAATCCCTACATATTTAAGGAATCTGTTACCTGGACTCCTTGACATTTGAAATTGAGCACATCTCCAACTGATACCCAGCTTTGAAGTCACAGGCTTCAGTAGCTTTGGATAAGAGAAATACTTTGGGAGGTGAAGAGATGGCTCAACAGTTGAGAACACTTGCTATTCTTCTAGAGGATATGGCTTGGTTCCCAGAAGCCACATGGTAGCTCACAACGATTTGTAACTCCAGTTCCATGGAACCCCATGCCCCTGTATGCACACAGGGCACAGATATACATGCAGGCAAAACAGCCATACATATAAAAAAAAACCTAACAATCTATATAAATAGTAATTACTGTTGTGATAATACAATGATATGGTATGGTTGAAGGGGGTGTAAGGAATAGCAGACAAGAGGACCAGCATGCATCATCTTCAACCAGGGCCAATCTACCCTGAGACCAGAGACCAGTGGTCTGTAACTAGATGTGAAGAGCTGTGGCATTCCACTGTTTGTGAGGTAGGAAGCCAGCATTCTTGTTCTGCCATTGTATCATATTTTTAAAAAGACTTGAAGATTAAAAGCTTTCTAAGATGCATGGTTGCTATGAATTTTTTTTTTCTGTATTGGTTGTGTTTATTTCCCTAGTGTCATGTTGGGTCTAGGGCCTGAGTGTGAATACAATGCTGCAATACCTTACAACCTGGTCTTACAAGCTGGACATCAAGTACAGAGGATGTAAGAAACAATGTGGACAAGGCCAGGGGAGAGGCAGTTTAAAGTTCAGAAGGGTTGCAACCCAATGGTCCACATCAAATACGTTTTGCCATGAGTTCACAAAGACATTTAATAAACAGACGTCTTATTTTCAAATAGTCTGAGTCTACAGAAAAACTGTGGAAACAGTTCTGAGAGTTTTCACTCTTCCTTTCCCAGATTATTAAGACCTGTTATTGCATGCCGTGTGGTGGTGTACACTTTTAATCAAGAGGCAGGGGCAGGCAGATCTTGGAGTTCTAGTCCATCATGGTCTACAAAGTCAGTTCTAGGACAGCCAAAGCTACACAGAGAAACCCTGTCTGGAAACACCCATACCAAAAAATATCTGGTATCATATAATGTACTTATTATGACTCGTGAATTAATATGTTATAGTTAGAAGTTCACTGTTAGGAAATAACTCTCCATTTATTTAGATCCTTTGTTTTTCTCATAAGATTTTGTAATTTTTCTTACATATACACACACACACACACACACAAAATGGTTTAGATTTATGCCTAGGTATTTATTTTGCTTTCTTCCTTCCTGACCCATGTGTGTGTGTGTGTGTGTGTGTGTGTGTGTGTGTGTGTGTGTGTGTGTTCTATGTCTCTCTTTCTGAGGCAGTGTAATCACTGTGTAATTCAGGCTAGCCTTGGTTGAGGCCTCCCTGGTTCCTACCTAAGTGCTAGGATTATAGCCTGCACACCATGCATAGATTTCTTTATACTTTTAAGTAAAAAATCACAAAGATTCTTTTCTCCTTTTAGGAAACACTAATTGGTTACTTCTGAAATAATAGGGAACTTCTTAAAAATTAAGGCTGATTGTCCTTGTGCATGCATGCAAAACTAGCAATTGGAAGATGGAGGCCAGAGGATCAGGAGTTCAAGGTCATCCCTTAGTCATGTGCCAAATTCAAGACCAGAAAGGTCAACATGAAACCCTACCTCAAAATACCAAAATAAAACAATAAATATAAGGGAAACTAAGTCTCCCTCCCACCCTTTGTGTGGAAAGTGTCTCTGCATGACCAGCTAGAGATGAAGCATGAATGGAAATATCATTCCAAGTTCCCATTTCTTTCTGGTAAGTGAAAATAAATAAAAATAAACAAAACTCTGCCATTTGCCAAGTCATTTTTAAAGAAAGTCCTTGTAGCTTTGACCTCTGTGGCTGCCATCACTATCAGATTTAACAGGAGTCCAGTGTAGCATCTGGTCTCTAGCAAAGGGAAGCAGGGGCGCTGAAATACACCCTTCATTTGAATTATGCCAAATCCAGATCCAAGGGCCTGACTTGAGTGTCTTAGAACCAAGAAGAGGATGGAGAGAGAATCTGAGTTGAAAAGGTTTAAAAACTGTAAAACTTACTTCATAAATGGGTACAACTATGGTGCAGTGCAATCTAAGGAGGCCTGCTTGGGAGGGGGAGTGATGCTTGGGGATGTGGGGAGGGAAGCTGTGTTTGTGGTGGGCCATCCCAGTGATGATAGGGGCGGCAGGGTTGGGGGCGGTCAGAAGCAGCTGCAAGAGTGACTGCCATAGCAACTCCTTGAATGCTTTTGATGTCGCTTTCTGAGCTAGTCTATTACATTTAAAGTAGTTGACAGATAATAGAGAGAAAAGAGTGAAAATGGAGCTTTTCAGATTCTGAGAAAGCCCAAGCCAGTGATAAGCAAGTGTCGATTCATGAGTACTCCCTAGACTAAGTTAAGCATTTCCATTCCATGCAGAAGTGAGCCTGTGCTTGGCCACATAACACTCTACAAACAGCCATCCCCTTGCTGTCCCAAAATCCAAAATGTGTCTCTAGGTGCACCTCATTGGAATGGTTATTGAGGAAAAGCAAATGGAGGGAAATAGAAGACAGAATTGAGTGCAGGAAAAGGCCCTGTCATGGACAGCCTATACCCAACAGACAAGAAAATGTGTCCGGTGTGGACAATCAAAGTCCTTCCTAGAGGTGGCTACTTCATAACCGAATCATGCAAACTGCTTGGAAGCCTGCACTAGTCTGCACTTTCTGTGCTATTAGCCTATTATTCCTGGCCCTCTTGTGTATCCATATTCCTCCCAAAGATAACTGTAAATAGTCCCTTACCCTCTATTTTATTAGTTAAACAAACACAAATACACAGTCTCTACTCATATATTTGCAGTTCAAAAGATTGGTCACAAAGGGGAAAAGCAGAGTTGAAATTCATCTTTAGATGTGCTTAAATATTCACAGAAGCAGGCACCAGCATATCCATGATGGGGGAATACGGTGACTATGTGCATATGGTAGCAGGGAACACAGGGCTCTTAGTTTTATAAAGACTGGTCACTATCATGCTGGCTCTTACTAATATATAATCAGTAAGAGACAAACCAGATTCCAACTCTAGTTGTGGGGCAATCTTTTGAAATGCACACAGCTTTTAGATTGGGGTTTAACCCAGACTTTGAATGTAACCCATGTCCTCCAGTTTATATGTGTGGAAATTGAGACCTAAGGAAATGAATACTCTGTCTCAGACACCAAGATAGCACAAAGTAGGACTAAATGCCATGCTGACTAGTTTCATGGCAATCTAACACAAGTTAGTAGAGGGAATCCCATTTGAGAAAATGCCCCCACCAGACTAGCCTGGGGAGGTTTTTCTTCATTGTGACTTTCTTGATATTGACTGAGTGTGGGAGGGCCCAGCTCAAGGTGGTCTGTGTCACTCCTGGACTGGTGGTTCTGGGGGACAATAAGAAAGCAGTTTGAGTCATAAAAATTAGTTTATAAAAAGCACTCCTCCATTGCTTTTATATAGCATCCTGTCTGGAGTTTCTTCCCTGACTTTTCCAACCTGTAAGACGAATAAACCCTTTCCTGCCAGCTTGATTTTGGGCTTGGTATTTTATCACAGGAATAAAACTCTTACTAAGGCAAAGACAGAGTGTTTGAACTGACCTGTTTCTATTGCTTATCAGCAAGAGGAGCTAAGACACACTTGCCTGAGTTGCCTGGGAATGGGGTGGGGAGGGACAGAGCAATGTCCAAAGAAAGAGTTGGTCCAAGTCCCGAGATTCCCAGAAATGACAGAATCTAAATAGCCCCTGGGAGGGCACAAATGGGTCCAATAAGCAGGCTTTCAAAAAGGGACCAAGACTTCTCTCTAGATAATTAGGTTCCCTAGAACCTGGAGCCATGGCACACTGCTAAGTGTTCAGTATAACATGGGTAAGAAACAAAGGTCAGAACAAGGTCAGAACTAAGGCAAAGCAGGAGAAGAGGCTTTGCTGCATAAGAGTCGGTGCTTATGAACAGATAGGATACTGGTCAAACCCAGTTCTAGGACCAACCCCACAAGCCTGCATCAACCATCTCCTCTGCTGGCTGGAGCAAGTGCTAGGAATACACCCTGCACAATTGTGACAATATTTGAGACCACCAGATAAAAACACAGTCAGTAGACTAAAAAAACAAAACAAAACAAACAAACAAACAAAAAACTTCCTTCTATCCTTCTGAGTGTCCAAAAAGTAACACAACACAACACATTGTAAGTAGGGAAATGAGCAGATTCAAATCTTTCCAAATTTAATATTGTTCCAAAGGAAATAACATCACTTGTTCCCTCCAGGTCAGAAACAAGCAGTTACAATAGCCAAAGAGTATGACCAAATCAAAGACAAGACCTGTATGTCCAAGTCATCCGGGTTACCTGAACTTTACAGACCCTAGCCCCAAAAGAGCATTGGCCAATGTTGGAATCATGGTGGTTATGCCATGAAAAGAAACAGGAAAACACACTGTGCCCCCAAGAGATGGTCTTTTTATTTATTTTTTATTTTTCTTCCTCTGACGTTAGATCTATTGGAAACTGGTGGCAGGCAAATTCCACATGGGTGAGGGAGGACTAGAGCCAATTAAGTTGGAAATGCTAACAAGCTGCTTGAGCGGTCTCTGAGGCATGTCGGGACAGAGCATGTCCACAAAGAAAATATTAATTTTTAAGTTCAAAGAAATGAGAATTTAGGCAGGGGAGAGACTAAGGGGAAAGTACCAGGATATTTATCTAAATTGTCATTCCTATGTTTTTGATAAATCTCATGTCCTGTGAACAGTCAATCAATACCCATTCCAATCACAGTCCTCACCCTGATTGAGTGGGGAGATGTCAGCCAAGGAGCAAAACATATGGGAAGTCTGCTAAGCATGTGTGTCACTTCTGATGTCAACGTGGAAGAAAATTCAGGAGTGACCAGTGTGTGCTTTTCCACACCAGCTCTAAGGATGGCATGGTGCACCTGTGGCTTGTACATCATTGCTTTCTGGATGATGATGACGATGATGGTGATGGTAGGAGTATATAGAGTTCAGTGTCAGCCAACATAAATAAAATGGGAACTGACACTCCAGCATGGTGTATATGCAGGAGTTTGGAAGTCTGACTTTGTGTTTCTCATGATGGGGTGCTGAGATCAGAATCCTTCAGGAGAGCCCCATTTTGACTACCCTGTTGTCTGGACTTGGGATAACACATTTGAGTATTCTGCTGTCTAGACTTGGGAAAACACATTTGACTATCCTGCTGTCTAGACTTGGGGCAACACATTCACTTCCTTCGATTTCAGTTGCTCCATTTGTAAACTGAAAGGTGGGGATCACTCTAGATCAACAGTTCTCTATTTTAATGCCGCAACCTTTAATGCAGTTCCTCATGTTGTAGGGACCCCAAGCCATAACAATATTTTTTTGTGGCAACTTCCTAAATGTAATTTTGCTACTGTTATACATTGTATTGTAAATATCTATGTTTTCCGACAGTCTTAGGTGACCCCTGTGAAAGGGTTGGCCAATTCCCCAAGGGGTCACAACCCACAGATTGAAAACTACTGCTCTAGATTCTCTTTGCTGACAAGGTATAGAATTCAAGGCAGCTTCTATGGGAAAGCCCCTGGGCAGTGCTGTTTGGGGCTGGGATATGGGCAGATATACTGAGGAAGCAGAAAAGGCAGTGGGTTGTGCCTAAAACTTCATTGGTTTGGAATCGGTTTTTCCTGGCCAACACTGGTTAAGTCACTACACCTCCTGAGTGGGCATGGCCTCACAGCAATGCTTGCATCCCATAATATATGTATTAAAACCATCCAGGACTCTTATCCAATCCCTGTTCTATAGGTCTGGGGTGGCACTTATGATTTCATCTCTAAGAGGTTCCCAGTGACACTTGAGCAGCTGGCCTGGACCACTCCCAACAGTGACAACTTATATGGTACTTATGGTACATACCTCTTTCAGTGACTTTCAGTAAATACCTCCCAGTATGTGATGCTTCATTCTCTACTAAGAAACCTGACTTTTCTCTTAGACATTTCCTCCAAGTCAGGGCAATCAGGTGGCCTGATGCCTCTCCTGATCCCCAACACCAATGATGGGCCCATGTTTTAAGCTTAGTCATTCAGAGCACTTTGTCTCTGTGTTTGACTCATGTATAACCATATGCTCAGAGCAGGATCATGCAACACAGGGGGGTTGCTGTTGTAACTATAGCAGTAATGAGGCTGTCTTAGCTGTAATTTCTAAGTTATAACTAGGATGCTAATCTGGGACCTCAAGAAGATACTTCAGCCCTTCATGATAAAGATGTCTAAGAAGAAAGTCAACAGGAAAGAAAGCAGGGCCTGAGAGATGGCTCAGTGGACAAAGTGTGCTTTTCCTGCATGAGGATCTGAGTTCAGAATCCCCAGAAGCCATGTAAGCACCAGGTGTGGCTGCCTGTACATTTAACTCTACTGTGGGGGGTGAAGGGTAGACGTGACTGGCTCTTGGGAACTTGCTGGTCAGTCAGTGCAGCCAAAACTTCCATCTCTGGGTTCATTGGCAAGCATGCATGCAAGCATGCACTCAGGCACGCAAAGTGCATCACATGTACATACATAGGCAAATAAGAGAGCAAGAGAGAAAAGAAAAGAAGTAAAGCTGAGTGAGCCAGTGACAGCATTGGAACCCTGAGACACAGTCATGGCCAAAGACAGCAGAGGAGTGGGTGGACCTCCTTACTAACACAAGTTAATTGAGAATGTAATGCTACTGACATGATATTTTCATCTGATTTACAACCTTATCATTCTCTTGCTCTAGATCAGAGGCCAAACAGTAATGTTTTAAGATTGTAGAACAAGCAATTGCTGCTGGAATGATGTAATTCTGCTGTTGTTAAACTACACCCACTAAAGGTAATATGCAAACACACACTCCAATAAACCTTATCTAATTAGAGAGTCAACCATGGCATGGTAGTACAATCATGTATCCCAACCTGGGGAGATGGAGGCAAGAGGACCCATTTGAAGCCAGTCTGGGCTACATAGGAAGATCCTATCTCAAAAGTACATAAATAATACCTATAGAGATGGCTCAAGAGGAAAAGGTACTTTTCACCAAACATGGCAACTCAAGTTTCATCCTTGAGATCCATATGGTGAAAGAAGAGAACAGACTACCTCATTTTGTCCTCTGTTTATACATGCACATGCACTGTGACGTGCGTGCGCGCGCGCGCACACACACACACACACACACACACACACACACACACACGGCAAATATGCATACAAGCATGAACACACACAGGCACACATGCACACAAGTATGAACACACATACATGCACACACACATAGAGGCACACAGGCTTGCCCAAACATACACACATGATTATATGTATATGTATATGTATATGTATATGTATATGTATATGTATATGTATATGTATATGTATATGTATATGTATATATATATGTATGTATGTATGTATATATATATATGATGGATGGATAGATAGATAGATAGATAGACAGATAGACAGAGAGACAGGCTAGATGAAAAACAGGTGGGTATCTTCTTTGTAAGCCATATTTACCGGTCCTTGATATGATCAATGAAAATCATTTGAGATTTTCCAGTTTTCATGCTGGGAATACCCAATCACTGTCTTTACTAGACCAGGGTAAGGATGCTGCAGCGAATGCAGGTCTGGGAGGAGATGGGTACCAGCTCTTCAAGATCTGCTATTCTCAGTATGCAGATACAAAAGCTGTCACATTTCAGACTTGTATAATATCAAAATGTGTAAAACATTCAGGAAGCCATGTGTTTTAAGTATTCATCACCTTAAACATGGTATGACGTCTTTACTGTCACTTTAGGAAGTTTGCTTTTTTACTAATAGCTTTGTGCAGCCAGGTTTACAACACCTCTAAATTGAGAACAGTGACCTCTGAAGAGGTCCCAGCTGTCTCCATGTTGTGATGACTTGGTAGCCATTTTTAGATGGTTCAAAATTGAGACAGAGAAACCAGTGTCCAACCATACAGCAACAGCAGATCAAAGTTTGGGAGGGATTAACCATGTCTTCAAGACTGCAGTTTAAAATTCCAAGGCCCTAGACAAGCCCTTTTTGAAATGGTAATGTCTCCTCGTACCTGAGTAGAAAAGACAATTAAGATAATGTGTTAATTTTCCCCTTGAATCTGACAGTAATATTTTGATCCTGTTAATTATCCAGAGAACAGAAGCTGTATGTAATGTGATAGGTCTGAGCAGGGCTGACGTGCTCACTGCCCGGGTAAGCAGGCACACTTATCCTATAATTAGCTGCTTGGAATGTCATTCCCAGCCCTCCCTACATATACCCACTCAAAAATGAACCAACATGGTATCTCAGAACTCTTCCAAGCTGGCTTCCCCTGGGAAGGCAGCCAATGATTATTTACTGAAAGTCACTCGCCTTTCAAAACTATCAGAAAATAACAATCCATTTGCTAATGATTTCTGGCAGGTGAGGGTTAATCGATGCCTTAAGAACACCCTGAGACCGGGCCACTGTAGGGCTAGCAGGCTTGCCTTCTGCAAAGGCTAAACTTGCCGATATCGCTAACTGAGCATTTTAATGAGAGTTCATTACAAAAGGGTGAACCTTCACAGTGGGCCAACAAATCCATAAGGCAGCAAAACACAGAGATACAGTTATTTCTGCAAGCTGGGAGACATGCCTCTCTACTTATGCACAGAGTATGTATGCACTCCTTCAAAACGTGGTTGCTGTATTTATCAGGTCTAGGCACTGCCAAACTGCTAGAAGTCTCAAGATCTACCATCTGAAAATAGAAACAGCTAGGATGGAGCTGATGGGCTAAGGAACAAGACATTGCAGGCAAAAGTCTCAGCCTGGATCCAGACACCAAGGAAAGGGAGGTCTGAAGACAGGCAAAGGTGGACACCCAAGCTAGAGTAGAGAGGAGGGCGAGGGTCATCTGATATATATGTATGTATGTGTATATATATATATATGTATGTATGTGTGTGTGTGTGTGTATATATATATATATATGCATCTTATGTAAGTCAAATGATTTGATCTAAACAAATTTCCTGGGACCATGCCTGGCAAAGTTAGTACTATGTAAGTACTAGCTATAATCACTTTCTTCATGATTGATAATTGTCCAAAGGATACATCACCCTCCAGGCCCCACACTTACCAGTTCTCAGGGCTGGTCTCCTAGATGCTATTGAGATAAGGAGTGCATTCCCTCCTAAGTTCTGCCGGGGGCCTATGGACCTCCACTCAAAGGCATCAACAATCTCTCAGTGGTCACACATTCTCTGTTTCTTTCCTTTGCTTCTGGGATCCTCCTGTGGACCCACGGCAGGATCCTACGGTGAGGGCCACCAGATGGGAGCCATGTCTGTTCTGATCACTGCAAGCAACAAGTGAGGACCACAGTAAGCAAGTAAGGACCACGGTAAGCAAGCTGTGTGGGAGGGCAGTGGCTAACATGCTGTTAAGTGGTGTGCTGGTCAGGTGTCCTCTGCTGGGATGAAGTGCCCACCAAAAACCAGCTGTGGAGGAAGCGTTTGGTCCATTTCATTTACAGGTTATATATAGTCCATCATTGAGAGTCGCTAAGGCAGGAGCTAATAGCAGAAACCTGGAGACATGAACTGAAGCAGAAAAAATGGAGAAATGCTGTTTACCACCTTGTGCCCTCTGGTTCGCGCTTAGCCAAGCTTTCTTATACAACCTAGAACTACACACCTAGGGGTGGCCCCACTCACGTAGTGCACGGTCCCTCCTACCTCGACTGGGGATTTAGGAGCACCCCACAGACACGCTGCAGTCCAATCTCTTGGAGGCAGCTCCGTGGTTAAGGTCCCTCTTCCCAGGTGACACTAGTTTGTGTCAAGGGCACAGCTGAAGATAACCATGACAAATGTGCATGGTGTTATCTTACTAATCCCCAAATATGGGCTTGTCCTGTGCCGCTGACTCGGCCTGAACATGATTAGCTGTCCTCTGAGGCCATTCTCAGAACCAGAGTTCTGAGCAGGTGGCAACTCTCTTCTGAGGAAACGAAGGTATCTCAGACATCTGTGATAGTCAAACCTTGTCTCGCTGACAAAACACCTGACATAAGTCACAGCAAGGAAGTTCATTCAGCTCACAGTTTCTGGGTTTTCTATCTGTTACAGCAGGGAGGGTGTGGTGGAACACCTCACAGCTTGGCAAACGGGAAGCGGGGTGGGGCAGTAACAGGAAGAGGCCAGAGAAAAAGTAGAGCCACCAGGTATACACTTCTGGTGAGCCCCACACTTCCCACTTCCAACACCTCCAAACAGTAGGTTCAGCGATTGACTATATGAATAGATTAAGTCACATATTAAATCGGAGCCCTCAGGATGTTGTTGCTCTGGAAACCCTCACAGATGCACCACTAATTTCCTCGGAGTCTCTCAGTCCAATCAAGGCGGTAGGCAAGACTCACCATCACAACCTCCTCCAGGCATCTGTGCCCTTAGGGAAACAGCCCACCATCTACACGCCTACTGTCTTAACTAGGGTTTCTGTTGTGAACAGGCAATGTGATCATGGCTACTCTTGTAAAGGAATACGTTTCATTGAAGCTAGCTTACGGTTTCAGAGGTTTAGACCGTTATCATCCTGCACCTTGATCTGCGGGCAACAGGAAGTGAACTGTCTACCACACTGGGTGTAGCTTGAGTAAAGGAGACCTCAAAGTTCACCCCCACAGGGACACATTTCTTCCAACAAGGCCACATTTACTACAACAAAGCCATGCCTTCTAATAGTGCCCCTCCCTTTGGGGGGGTGCATTTTCTTTCCAATCACACACCTACGAAGCCTGGTCACACGCACATTTTTTTTTGAACCTTTACTCTTTCATCTCAAATATTCCCTCATTCAAGCGTCCCTCCTCCCTACCATGCCATCCTTCAAATGCTTACTGAATAACTTTTATGCACTGGGCATTGTTTGGGGGCACTGAGAATACAAGAGTGAACTGACAAAGTGCCTGTCACACAAAGGTTACATTCTGTTCAGCTCCCGTCACCTGGAAGGAGCTAAAGACAAGAATGACTCTTCATGCTGTGACCTCAAGTTCAAATGCATTTACCAATGGCGCTTTTTACCATATTTTGAGGTGCCCAGGACTCTGGCAATAGAACAGATACCTGGTTCACTCTGTCTACTCTTAAGCTCTGTTTCCAGAAAGAGGACAAAGGGACACTCCATACCAGACCTGGGAATGGTGGCACAGACTGAATCCTAGTATCTGGGACACTGAGATAATGAGGACCCCAAGTTTGAGGCTGGCCTGGGCTGCATAGCAAGACTTTGAAAGCATATTAAAAACATGAAATTAATTAATTAATTAATTGTAATCTTTCTTGAACAGAGACCTCATCCTCTGATAACAGAGTTAGGTGACAACAGACTTTTAGGATAGAGGGATCAATAGGTTCCTAGAAATCACACCCTTTCTGCAGTTCTGATTTTGTTCTGTCCTTTATTCACTCACTAAACAGATGTTTGCTGTTTAGTCTGTGAGGATATTGTGAAGTCTGCTAGCCAGGGTAAACAGACAAGATTCCCACTCTAATACCAGAGGAGAGCCTAGCCTTGCCTTGCCTGCAGGCTTGAGAAAGGCTTCCTCAAAGAGTCACAGCTCCTACTGAAATCTGAACCAAGAAGGATTTTTTTTAATTTATTTATTTTTATTTTATGTGCATTGGTGTTTTTCCAGGGATGTCAAGTCCCCTGGAACTGGAGTTACAGATAGTTGTGAGCTGCCATGTGGGTGCTGGGAATTGAACCATTAAAGGCTAGGCTCACAACCAAAAACCAAGAAGGATTTTAAGATGGACTCCAACAGACACCCCAGGATGGGAGGGTACTGTGAAAGTAGGAAACGGAGAAAGGGTGGAAGATATGAAGGGTCGAGAGTGTAGGGGTTCCAGCCATCCAGCCTCATAGGACCCACAGAGTGCTTGGGGCTCAACTCAAGAGAGTGAGAAGCCCCTAAAAGGTAGGATAAGCCACATTACATAGACAGCCACTAGAGAGACTCAGGAAGAACATCTGCCATGGTGTGGGCAGGGGACAACAAAGATGAACCTTGGAGGTGCTGAAGAGTTGGGGACAGTGACAGTGGACCCTGGGGAGGCGGCCTACTTGACTTGCCCATACAGATGCTCCCTAGACGCTGGTCTGGTTTCTGGCTTGTCAGTGAGAAACTCAATCTGGAGAGCAATTAGAGAAACCGTGAAGAGATGCCCAAAGCAGCTGCTGGGGGAGCAGAACCGAACTTGGCTTGCTGGCGATCCATGCTTAGAGTAGCATCAGCATACTTTTAGGACAGAAGTACCCATCCCTAACAGGCCACGCCCTTTCTGCAGCTGTGCCTTTATGTCTGGGAACCTGAGCTCTTGTAATGGGCAAGCAACCCTAGATATGGTCCCCATGCCTTGTGGCTGGGTGCTCTGCACTCATTAACATTGTGACTTTCCTTTTAACTTTAAAGATGTTAACATTATAACAAAACAAAATAACTGGGACGGTTTGTACTAAGTGCCTTAATTTCCAAATCTTGTTGATATTGGAAGGAGCCAAGATATGCTGATCTTTGCAGGAGAGTATAGTATCTCCAGGCCACTTTCGTGTGTGTGTGTGTGTGTGTGTGTGTGTGTGTGTGTGTGTGTGTGTGTGTGTGTGTGTGCGCGCGCGCACGTGCTCTTCTTTCCAGGGTTTTCACTATGGTTCTCCTACCCTGCAAGGTGAAAGCCAGCATCGTTAGCATAGTCCTTCTCACCTGTGCTTGTTCTTAAAGCCTCTCACCACCTGGCCTCTGTTCTTAGCCAGAGAAATGGAAACTGAACAGAGAGAGCAACGTGCTTCATCCAATCAAGCCATATATCCAATCAAACCATACGTGGAACATGAAGAATACCTTAGATGCGGTTGAATCCACAAGCAGAGTGTGCTGGCTCCTTCTTACTTTTGTGTCCTGAAGCCTGCGTTTGGGTATAGACTAGTAACCCAATCCTGTTCCCTTACCCAGTAAATGTACTAGTAGGACCCAGAAAGGTGAAGCCACTCAGCCATAATCACCCAGAAATAGAGGCCAGTTTTGGACCACACCCAGTAGTGGAGAGTATAGGCTGACAGATAGAGGAAGGGAGGACTGGAGAAGGAAAATTGTGGAGAGTGGAAACAGTGTGCCGGGAGGGGCTGGTTTAGGGAGGGAGGGGTCAGTGAGAGCTGGAAAGCAGAGATTGGGCAAGAGTGTTCTCAAAGCCTGCAGATGGTCCTAAAAGATCTGTGAGCTGTTTTCATCAGGTCAGGGGGAACAGTAAGCCCTTGTGGCTGATGATAGCAAGTCACAGGTCACCACAGTGACCTCAAACCTGCTTCCATCATGAAAATCTGAGTGGCAGGCAATTTAGGGGCTGTTATGGCAAAGTGATACTTTCTGGGAGCCCGCAAACCCCCAAAGAGCATTTTCTGGGGGACTCATTTGTGAACCGAGAATCTTATCCATGATTATAATGATAGCTCTAGATTATCAGGAAATGGTTAAACACACACACACACACACACACACACACACACACACACACACACAGAGAGAGAGAGAGAGAGAGAGAGAGAGAGAGAGAGAGAGAGAGACAGAGACAGAGACAGAGAGAGACAGACAGACAGACAGGACAGACAGACAGACAGACAGACAGACAGACAGACATAAGTGCCAAAACTTATTCAGAAAATGTCCAACATTTGTAAATCTAAGTCCTGGCAGTGTGGAACCATCCTTACTGACACAGCTTACTTTCATTGGTGCCTTGCTCACTGCTTCCCAAAACATTTATTTATAATGCAGTGACAGAGGAAACGTCTGAGTTCGAAAGGAAGTCTTAAGGAGTTGTAAAGCCTCAGGAAGGTTCTTCAATGACCTAAGCAGACGGTTTTGAAGTTTGATATGCCCTTAACCCAAACCAAAATTCAAAACAAAGTCAAAAGCAATAGATTCAAGTGGGTTTCAGCTGCCCGTTCCACCCAGTCTTATCCTTTATTCAGACTTTCACAGGCTGGCTCCAGGCTGGGAGTAACTATGGGGCCATGGCAACAGAAAGATGCACATAAGGGGTAAGTCCTCAGCATTGGCTTCAGCAAAAAGCTCTGCTTCTGCAGCCACAGTTCTGTGGCCTGACCCTGAAGCCAAACAGCGAGTGAGAAGCCCAGCCCTGACAATTTGTTGGCCAAGTCAGCAGGCCAAATTGCAACCCTCACCCTTCAATTTTCTCACCTGTAAAATGGAGCTAAAATAGTGCCTACCCCACAGGGGTAGTGAATGGCTTACAGAAGACTAAAGTGTCAAAAACAGTAATAGAAGATAACAAACCATCGGTAAGATTTAAAAATAAAGTGCTACAAATAATTAAAAATAGTGGCAAAGCTGTTTATTATTTTAGTTTTGTTTTTTTGTTTCAAATGGCTAGGAATTGAACCCAGGCTTGCCCTGTGCCAGGCAAATGTCCTATCACTAAGTAAAATTCTCAGCTCTTCTTTACCAATGGTGAGACGCTATTGTGAATTCACTGTGTAGCCCATGCAAGCCTCAGAAGCAATCCTCCTGCCTCAGCCTGCTGAATAACTGGTTGCAGGTATGTGCTAGCAAGCCCACGGGGTATTTTTCTTTTTACATTTAAATGTAAAACATTTTTAAAGCAAATGTTATGTAAATAAAAAAGAGAAATAGAAGGTTCTCTGCATTTTTTTGCCCAGTTATATAAGAACCATAGGTGTGGGAATGCAGTTACTAAATTTAATTTGTGGATGAGATGTTTTGGTTTGAGGCATTAACCAAAGATAAGCAGACGGTCAAAGCAAATGGTTCAGGCTTGTGTCCTTACGGGTCTAGGACCGGGTTAAAAGGGTTACATGAAGTCCAAAGCATGCCAACTGGGGATTGTAAACAGAGTAAATCTACTGCAGAGAGTGAGACTGCATCTTCAGACTCTCCCTGAAGGGCAGGCCTGGCCCTGGACTGACTCTCCAGTAAACAGTGGTTCAGTCAGAGAGCCCCACCCAGCCCGGTTGTACCTGCCACTTTCTAGTCTCCAGAGAGACAGGAGCCAGCATGAGAGAAGGAACCATTTGATACTCTGCCGTGTTCTAGAGAAGTGGCTTTCCAGTACTTGTCCTGATGAGTCCTGTCCAAATCTGTCCTCATCAAGCAGGACCCTGATGTCCCCTGGGCAGAAGAGAGGAGATGCTTGCCTTGAAGCAGGATTGGAGAAATGAATATTCGAGCAGCGTGGGCTCATTATTTTTGAGGGCTCTGGAATAAAAGTTCCAGGTAGAAACAAAAAACAAAACAAAAAAAACTCAACACAACAACGGCCAGTATTTCCATTCTGAAGAGGCGTCTACGCCAGGAGCTCAGAAATGAAGATAGTGATTCGTTTATTATTCCTTCTCTTTATGACCTGCATTAATTCTGATTTCTATTTAAATAAGAATGATTAAATTTTATCAGCTGAGATGGAAATATTGTGATAAACACTGGCTCTTGGCCAAACTAATCTCTCAAACCCACAGCTTAGGGCCATTGTCTTGTATAGATATTTGAATGGCAACGCGCTTTTATCAGTATTTCTAAAGGCACTCATTTAATTATGTGGTTGTAAGGATTTTCAAAACCCCAAAGAATACCATCAATACATATTCATTTCCTGGATTAATTCAACACCAACATCAGAAAATACTGTTATTTAAAGGGTGAGCTGACTTGTTTTTGCTTTTGCAAAAAGGAAAAAAAAGTTAAAAAAACAAAACAAAACAGGCATCCATTTCTGATGGCAGTGGTGGTCTTTTCAATTTTCTGTTTAACTAAAATTATAAAAACAAAGCTTAGAAGGATGAGACTGGAATTGTGGATTATAGGGAACAGGATGAGGGGTATTTGGAAACCCAACAAGACTTTAAAAAAAAAAAAAGAAAGAAAGAAAGGAGAGCCAGACTTCCACATCAGGGTGGTTCTATACATGTTGGCCTGCTCAATCAAATATGAGATGTGAGAAAAAAAAAGCTCGGGAATATTTAAAACAAAAACCAAACAAACAAACAAAAAAGGAAATGTTCAAGGTGGGGCAGGATTGGTGCTCACTATGGGAACTCAAGTGTCCTACCTGTCATTGCTCGAGAGTCACAACATCTTTTCAAGAATGGTTCAAACTGGCACTAGAAATCAGATGTCCTTGCCATGAAGGAGTCCTCCAAAGCAGATACGCAGCATCAACAGGACCAGGAAATGTGATGCTATCCTAATCTTAACTGACAGGGACAAATTCACTGGGACTGAAACAACCCCACTCCCCCCCCAGAGCACTGCTTGCAAACTCCCCTCCTCTCCCTCCCCCTCCCCCACCTGCTTCCCTTCCTTCATCCTTACCTATGTTGATAATGTGATGTGCACATGGGAACTGGATAGGGAGGGGAAACAGAGACAAAGACTAGTCTCTTGGAGGGACCAAATGTTCTGGCTTGCTTAGGACTAGGGAGCAGCCAATGCTAGAAGCAGGAAACCCCAGGGCAGCAGGGATGTTGCTTGCTCTTTGCTGTTTTCCTCTCACTCTAGGTTTCTAACTGAGAAAAGAGGCATTTAGATGGCATTGGCCATCATTGAGGAGTATGGCCTGTCACCGTTCAACATTGATCTGGAATGCACAAGGTCTATCTTAGAGATCGTGAAGGCAAAGGGGATTTACAAACCACTTCCTTCGGTGCACTCAGGATAACATTCAATTTTATGTAAAAAATGCTTTTAGGATCAAATGCTGGTTAAAAAGGTCCCTTTGTTTCAGGACTTCCCGGAGCCCTTAGGAAGCTAATATGCATTGTTACATTAACACTGTGTTGTGCTCAACATGTCTCCCTGCAGAATCCTTTCTTCCCAAGGAGCATCTCCATCACACTGGTGTTTGGGAGACTCCCACCTAAAGACACTGTTCTCAGCTGAATTATCCATATTAAAGCATGGGGTGGGTTAGGATGCACTGCTGGTCTGGAAGGACAGTGGCTTGAGGATCACCTTGGTGACTAGTAAACTGATGGTGGGTCTGGATGGGCCTGAGGTTCTGCCTTGTAACTGGTTCTGGTGTCTGTGAGTCTATTGGTCAGGAGGGTATCTTTTGATTAGCAAGGCAAGCAGGCAGGAAGTGGGCCTCCTAATGGTGCCCTTGCCCTATAGTATTGAATCCTCTTCAGAGAACTAGCTTCTCTGCTGGAGGGAGTAGCAGACTACCTGAGTTGATTTTTATTTGCTGAGCTGATGTCTGCCTTTCTTCCAAGCCTACCCTGTGGTGATAGACTCTTGTGTGGAGATGAATGAAGTATTTTCTGGCTCCTGAAATGAATCTCCTTTTGGCTATGTTATAAATTAGAATCAAAATAATGCTTTTGATTGAAGCAATGTGTTCTGAGGCTCTGTCTAGAAATCTAGATTTTAAAAAAATCATTCAAACACAATTATTTGATTGAACAGAATAGGCAAAAGGATAGTTTCTGCGGCCACTTTTCTGGATGTTTCAATTTTGGGGAAAAAAAAAACATGACATGTATCTAACCAGAATTTGCTCAATAATTGCAAAACACTCTAGCTAGTGCCAAAACAGAAATACACAATAGCTGCCAGATGTCCACTCAACAGGAAAACACACTCATCCTGGGGCTTCCAGATCTTTCCTACCTGCCTGTAGGTGATTCCTGCATATTTTTGGCTCCTGCTGCTGGGGTAAAAATCAGCTGACTAAAAGTGTTTATGTACAGCAACTATGTACCTTGTCAGGTTAGAGGAGGAAGGACAGTTAAAAAGCAATGTCCCTAGATGAAGGAAATTATTTGCCTATCCTCACAACTTTGTGCTTTCTGACCAAGGTGAGTGCAGAATTCAAATGACAGGCTCTGTCTGTGTCTCAATGACTCTAAAAGCAGCTAAGCTGCAGCAGAACAGGCCAGGTGGTAAACAGAATATTACCCTTGCATCCAGGCCAGTGCTGAACTTCCAAAGAATGGAGCTCACACTTTGCAGCCAAGGTCAGCAGCAGCAAGGGGGGTGGGGTGGGAGGAGAGGGTGTTGCACATAATCACCTCACAGCGAGAGGTCAGCAGGAGAGGACCCATGGCCCAGCCATTTCTGAGGTGCCCAGGAGGAAGGCAGACTCTGTTCTCTCACATGTGCCACCTGAACACGAAGAATTCAACTTGTTCTGGTACCCAAGGATTATACCTGAGTCCCTACACCCCAGGTCCAGCTCAGTTGCCTCCTTATTAGTGCATTATGGCATTCCTTCTTGAGAAAGAGTGACAACAACACCCTGGGGGTTAAACAAGGAACCTTAAATATCTACACTATTTGAAAGCTACATCACTCAGCCCACTTCATGTGTTCATTCTATTTGTTTAAACATCAAATGAAGTCCTATTAAGCACTTGCCTTGGGAAACACTATGAAGTCAAGGATAGAGATTGTCCATCTGGGTTCCAGTATCTCTTCTGGGTTCTTAAGGAGGCTGCCAGCAAAGCCAGTAGTTTTGATGCAATGTGGTAAGGGCCACATTGGGAACAAGGAAGGTGTCACCTAGCTCTGGTAGGCTTCCTACTACATAGAGCCTCTCAATACACACCTTTGTCCAAAGCATCACTTTGGTTATATCTTTCACCATAGCAGAAAAAAAATTTATTTTGGAAGCCAGAAAATGTTTTTTTAGCTTTGATGTTACCTCCCTATCACTGTAGGGACTGTCTGTGAAGAGCTGGGGAGAGGAAAGGAGATGTCCTGGAGGAGGAGACTCTGGTGATGCTCAGCCTCTTAGTCTGGCTCTTCTTTCAGTGCCTGAAGACTTCCCTCTCTTAACTGAAGGCCTTGGTGTGGCAAAGCTGCTGGCCACCAGATCTGTATTCCTACTTAGCTTCCTGCAAGTGCCAGATGTGATAGTCTGCTGGGTCCCAGCTATGTCCTTCAGAAAACAGAAGCCAAAATGGTGTTGGTTGGAGTTTTTGGACATGATGCCCAATAAAAGGGTCAGGGGAGGCATTATTTACCCATCACTAGTGAGAATCACTGATTAGGACATTTGAGTCTGCATAGGCTGTCATGAAATGTCAATTAAAGCTGTTATCATGTAAACCCTTATCTGGAGAAAACATTGCCTCCTGGTCAATCAGTTGGTAGATGGATTTAGTTCTTTCCAGGCTTTTGAACCGAGGGTCTTAGTTCATCATTGGCTGTTACTGGGAGTCATCAGTGACTCATCACATTGGTAGAAGTCTACCCTTATATATTGCCATGGTGTCCTTTTATGGGACTACTCAGAATATGATTGCTATTATCATCAGGGTGAGCAAATGGAAGCAAGCCCAGTGATGTGCCAGCAAGCCTATAGTGAGTCTTTTGTGACCTAACCTCAGAAGTAATATCCCATCTCTTTTGCTGGCATCTGTCTGTTAGTAGGGAGGCATGAGATATGAGGCTTTGAGAGAGCATGACTACTGAGAGGCAGAGGTCAACGAGGGCCAGCTGAAAGGCAACTTGGGTCAAGGGAGGAAGGGTTGGCTAAGGTTCAGTTGTGACTCAGATCTTGTGAAAGGTAAATGGAGAGGACATGGGACAAGGAAGACTGAGCCTCAGAACTTGATTTTCAGTAGATAACACCTTAGCCAACTTGATGGGGACTTTCAGAACAAAGATTGCCCATTGATGGAATACAGCATGGGCAACATTGGCCAAGATTTGGTCATCAGATAAGACTGCCTCTTCAAAACATGGCCTTGAGATGAACTCTGAGGTTCAATAGCTAGAGACTGTTGGGTAACTGCTTTCCTTGAGGGAAAATGGTAAGTTCTATTTTGAAGGACAACGTGCCTTCATGGTTGCTACCTTACCGCATATAAGTCAGAGTTCTATAAGGTCTAGACATTCAGAAAATGCTTCCACTAAATATTTGACAAATTCATAACTTGTTCTCAATGTACTTTAAGCATCCATTATTTATGATTTACATGTAATGAATATTTATAATCGCATTGAGACAGTATCCAGTTAATGAACTAGACACAGTTAACTAACTTGGTGGTACAATGAACTTTGTTACAGCCTCAAAAATTGACCTATTTTTTTACTTCCTCTAAATAAATTTAACTTTGTGCACATAGCCTTTAAAAAGTGGCCTATATAGACCAAGAAAGAACTAGATTTGGTGGGTAAATCCAGAATAGTTCTTGTTTTTACAGTCTCTTAACCTAATGTAGAGATTCCCCAAAGTGTGATCATGCAGCTTCTATATGAAGAATCTCAGACACAGTTAAGACCCCAGAGAACATGTTCTAACTCATGCATGAGCCAATATGTCCTCCCTCAAAACCACGCAAACATTTTATTAAGTAAGGCACCCTTAGCCAAACATCTCCACAGGCCATACCTATGGCTCATCTTTTGTGGTGGGTAATTATGCTATGATAGTTTGTAACTAACTGTTAAACTAATAACTATAAATATCTGTGATTACCTGTCCACTGTTCTCTAGACTACAGACTGCATGAAGGACAGACTTTAGTTCCATATCAGTAACCATATAGAGATTCAGTGAATGAATTCTTAGTAAGATGTACCCCCTCTTTGCTCTGTTTTGAGAATTCAGATTTTTATCTATCAAATTTTCCCCAAGAGGAAGATGAACCATAACCTCCCCAAACAGGGCCACCAACTGAGGTACTTGAGCCTACAGGGGATATTACTTATTTGAACCACTGAAGCCCATGTACCCCCTTTGTTGATTCATTTATATAATCCATATCTTATTCTAATATAGATTGAATGTTGTTTATGCATGCTCACAAACAAATTCTACAATTGTACTATGAATTATTCACAGGTTAAGTACAATGGAAGAAACATAAGCTAAGTAGATGTGGGCTGAATCAGTAATTATTCAGACTCTTATCTGGCAAAAGAATGAAGAGCTCGAACTGGCCATCACAACATGCTCTTAAGTATAGGAACTGGGGCTGATCAGCCATTAAAAGAAGATTCCATGTCTATCTTCTTCCTTTAACCCCAGACATAAAGCTCTGTCTTCCTCACACTCTCATGTTTACCTTAGGGGAACCAGAAGATATTAATCATTCCGTTCACCTGTGTATTTGTATATAAAACTGCTTGTGTTTACTGAGGGCTTAAACTATGCTGGCCTTGTGTTAAGAGTGCTGGGTGAACATTCATGTGTTCCTTTCTACTAAGCTAATCCCATCTCTGTGAAAGGGATCGAACATAGCAAATTTGTTTGATTTGAACTTATGTTCAAAAGGTTCCAAGTATGCCAGGCATGGTGATAGCTGTCTTAGCACTGGAGAGGCTGAGGCAGGAGAATCATGAGTTCAAGGACTGCTTAGTCTACAGAGTGAGTTCCAGGCCAGTCTAGTATACCTAATGACACCATTATCTTCAAAAGTCAAAAATAAGTAAAACAAAATACGTTGCCTGAGTAAGTGTTCTCAGACTTGAGCCTTCTGCATGTTCCCTTCATCGCCCTATACTTTATGTCCTTGGTAAAGTTCATCCCAATTTCTGGGCCTCAAAGTTCTCAGGTGAAAACAATGGGCTATGGGACCACACATCTATCTTACTAGTTCTATTGCTATGTTAGGCAGGACACGCTGGCTGGTGACCAATCACCAGGTTGCCATGTCCCATCCCATCCATACAAATGGGATTAACTTAGTAGAACAGAGCATTTAACTTCAGACTTGTAACTTCCTTTGTAGGTATCTATTATCAAAACTCCAAAGCATGATGGCCATTGGACACTTTGAAAATGTTTATGACTATAGAACAAGTGCTTTTATATTGGAAATGTATTCTTAAATTCACACAGCTTTAAATACAAAATCCTAGTGAAGCAGGAAAAATAACAGCATTCACTGTGTTATGCAAAGTCCAGACCCTCCTCCCACTTAAACATTTTGTATTTATCATCTCACGGGATTCTGGCAGCCCTATAGGACAAGTTTCCACTGCCCCATTCTATGGATAAGGAAACTACAGCACAGACAGACCAAGCGCTCTGTGACACACCTGTTCTTTGAGCCCAGATGCTGTCTCTTTATCCCTCACTCTGTCATACCCCTTCCAAAGTGCCAGACCTATGGCTTCTCGGGTATTTCTGTTAGGTTCTGCCTAACTTTAAAAAAAGGATGTATTACATTTCTTCTTCTTCTTCTCCTCCCACTCGTGTGTGTGTGTGTGTGTGTGTGTGTGTGTGTGTGTGTGTGTGTGTGTGTGTGTGTACACATGCAGGTGCCCATGGAGACCAGGAGAGGGCATCAGATCCCCTGGAGCTGGAGTTACAGGCAGTTGGTGAGCCACCTGAAATGGGTGTTAGAAATTAAACTCATATCCTCTAGAAACATGAGGCCTCCTAACCACTAAGCTGTCTCTAGAGTCCAGCAGTTGTGGCTAAATTTGTCTGTCTGTCTACCTACCTATCTGAAACAGGGTATTACTATATAGACTTAGCTGGCCTGGAACTTACTCTCTAGACCAAGCTGGCCTCCAATTCACAGAGACTCACCTGTTTTTGCCTCTCAAGTGATGGGATTAAAAGTGTGCACCTCCATACTCAGTTATGACCTGATCTCTTTTGAAAGCAGTATGCCTGATTACACCTAACTTTTAGTGTTTTTCAGTAAGAAAACATTTTACATTTTAAACAGTGCCAAGAAGAGCTTCTTGGAAGTGATGTTCAACTTCAACAATCTAATCTTTGTTCTCAACACGAAAGTCTCTAAACCTTGGGCTGTTAACCATTGTCTGTGAGAGGCTGTAAGGCAGGCATCTTACCCTGTGTATGCTAAGCTTGATATTGTTACTTACAACTGCCAGGGAAGGCATGGCAGCATACAGGACACAGGAGTATGCAGCAGCTATTCAACTCCCGGCAGACCATGAGGCACAGAATGACCAGAGCTGGTGACCAGACCACCATCTTCAAAATCCTACCCCTAGTGACCCACTTCTAAGAGCTAAGCTCCACAACCTCCCAAATAGCATCATAGGCCCCAGAAACAAGTTTTCAAAACATAAGCATGCGCAGGGTGCTTCAGATCCAAACACTGTCATTACTGTACAAAAGTAGCCAAGAGTTGACAGATGGGTATACATGAATTCCAAAAAACTTTCATTTTACATTAGAATTTTATGTGACTTTTAAATTCATTCATTACCAATTTCATACATGTATATAATGTATTCTGATTGCAATCACATTGCATTCCCTCTCACCCCCTTCTACCCCACTACCTTCTGCTAATTTTCCTTCTGCCTTCCTGTTATTTTCTTTTTATTTTGTAACCATTTGAATTTAACCAGGATTGATTTTATATGTAGTTAAATGTTATTTATATATAGTTAAATATGTTATTAAATAAAAGTAAGTTGGGCATGGTGGTGTATGCCTCTAATCCCAACACGAAGCAGAGGCAGGTGGATCTCGGGAGTTCAAGGCCAGCATGGTCTACAGAGCAAGTTCCAGGATAGCCAGCCAGGGCTACACAGAAAGGGCTTGAGACAAGGACTACTTTGTCTCAAAAAAACATGAAAAGATAGATAGATAGATAGATAGATAGATAGATAATATAAATAAACAAATTTACAGTTAAATAATAAAAACTAGGGCCTGTAGAGCCTATGAGCTGGCTCAGAAAGCAAATTAGCTTTAGTGGGCAAGCCTGGCTGATAGGTATTTTTGGATCCTCTATTGTGGGTTTATCCACCGATGCAATAAGTCAGATCAATCTGAATTAAAAGGGCCAGGTTTAATGAGCCAAGCACTCTCCGGTGACCTTTACAGCGCCCCACAAGTGAGATGGGAGAGAAATCACATGGCAGGTCTAGGGACTGAAGATTAAATACCCTGTTGGAGCAGTCTTGAGTTTGAGCTCCCAAGGAGGAACCTGAACTTTGGTGATCCTTCTGAGGGGGGCAGTGTTTGGAGAAGGAGGAGTGGGGCTGAGGTGGAGCTTCCAGCTGAACACTGGCAACCTGAGTACCATCCAAGAACCCAAAATGGAAAGAGAAAACTCCAGAAAGTTCTCCCCTGACTTTTTCATATGCCCCTTAGCAATCACACACCTGTGTGTGCATGTATGTGCTTGTGTGCACCTATACCTGCATACACACATCCCTGAATGTACACAGACACTCCTGCACACACATACACCTGCACACACACACACACACACACCTTACACAAACATCCAATCATACACATACATAATAAAATAGAAATAAATAGCAAAACTAAAAAAGCAATAAAAAAAATCCCTAAAGTTCAAAATAAAACATAAAGAGAATTCCTGCCTTGGGCCATGAACAAAAGGAAGAAATGTTTGGCCCTGACAGGTCTTTGAGCCCAGCATTCCAAGCTGGGCTTCTTTTGGGAAGGAACTGAGGCAGCTTTTGTATTTCTAATCCCTTTGTAGCATGAATCTACATTTTTGTAGCCACTCTTTACCATATTCTAGAGATCTAAATTTTTACAACAAATATTGAAACACCAGAAATTCCACTTCTTCCTTGGCCACCAGTGAGCAGAAGTGGAGGTCACCATTTAGCCTTGCTTCAAAATTCAAAACAAAGACAAAGTAAAATATATTCCCAAGTATCTACAAATGCACATGAAATATAGGTGTATTTAAAAGAATAACTACCAGAGGGACTTAAATTTCACAGCCTCTGCTAATGCAGGCAGCTAATCCTATTTAAATTCATATTAGTCTTGGTATCTTTTTCCCTAAGATTTACCTATTTGTATGCTTGCATGAGTTAAACTGCCTTTTGCATGATATCAGTACTTTTGTAATTTAAATCTATAAAAGGCAATTTCTTTTAAATATACTTCCTAACAGTGAGTGCGAGAGGCACTGAAGTTATTTGAGAGCTGTACACCTCAGTAAACATGTGCACTGAACTCCGGGGTGACATGCAGACTGTGGGAATTAATCTCACACCTGAGGGGTGCAACCGCAAATAAAATCGAAGCTGGGAAAGAAACGGCCGTTGAAAAGAGCCAATTCACAGCATTATTGAAGGAAATTGTGTGTTTTAAAACTGCTATTTAGGCAAGGAAAACTTTCCCTTCTCCTGAGAAAGTGTTAAAGACTATGTTTCAGTCGTGATGCTTTTACGTCCATAATAACCCACCCGAGGAGCACTGCGATGGCTGAATGTTCATGCTGGCTGATAAGCTAAATGCAGCTGGCCCCTAGCGGCTCGGATAGGTTTTAAGGCACCAACAGTAACTCCCGGTGGGATTCTGTGTGTTTGGGTGTGGTTAGGGCCTGAAACTAAAGGACTCAAACATGAATTTGATGGGCTGGCATTATGCTTTTCCTTCCTAGATGCCTACGAAATGCTCGCCCTCGGCATTTCCACTTGACAAAAATGAGATGCAAGGAGGTTAATGTATAACCTGGTCCCAAAGCGGTAACATATCCCTGATATGTGGGGCACACACATCAATTCCAGCAGGGCTGGGCTTTTCCCAGGGAAAGGCAATGGAGTGTGAAGTCAGAGAGGAGGGACTATGAGAGCGGTGCCTTCGCTTCTGGCTACACACAGTAATTTTCTCCCAAGAGAACCAGCCCGGTGCTTTCCCGCTCTCATCCCCACGTAGGTGAGGCTATATTGTCGGGAGTCAACCGGGCCACACAGCCTTGGAGGAACTGAACAAGAAAGCTGGGAACTACAGTGTTCCAAGACAGGCACCTGCATAGAGCCGAACTCACTCTCAGCTTCGGATGCATGTTAGGGAGGAAACACATCCTCTTCAATTTCCATACATCTCTGTTCTATCCCCTATGGTTGTGATCCGCCCTTGGGTCATGCTACCTAAGCCATGGCACCTCTGCCATAGCCCACCGTCCATAAAAGAAATCATTATAAATGTTTCACGTGGGACTTCCACAAGCCATCAGACTCACCACAGTGTTCAGATTAATTTCCTTCCTGCCCAAGAGGGTCACTCTATTAGAGATTCTCCAGCCTCTGCTCTATTAGAAACAAACAAACAAACACCAAAAACCTGAATTTGAAACAGCATGCAAATAAGCAAATGATGCACTTGACTCACTAACCAACGAATGGGGTCAACTTGACTTGATTGAGAACCTCAGAAATCAGCTGCTTTCGATTCCCACAGTAGTGTGCTGCTGGTCTCTGAAGATGGACAGGGTGAGTGCAAGTCAGTGTGCGTGTGTGTGCGTGCGCGTGTGTGTGTGTGTGTGTGTGTGTGTGTGTGTGTGTGTGTGTGTGTGTGTGTTTGGGGCAGGAGTTTGTCAGTTTGGTCTCATTACTTTCCAGAACTCACACCATACAAGAAAAAAAAAACAAAACCAAAATATAAAGACTATTTCAATGGTGACACCACACTAAGACAACCATCCATCACTTGGTGCAATTATACAGTTTTCCAGGGAGGACATTCATAGCAGTTACCTGACTGCATAAAACTTCAGTGAAAAGAAAAGAAAAAAAAACTATATAAAATCTGAAGTGAATGTATGAATAATATGCAACTGTCTAGACAGTGCAGGTCACTCGCAAAGAGAGCAGGTTGGGAGGAAAATTGTCCATCAGTCAGACAACCATAACTGATTCTGATGCTAAGTAATGGAGGAGCTGTGCAGTGGCTCTGTGACAGGCGCTCAGCCTCACTGCTGAGCGCTTTGTCCTAGATCCACACTCTTTACTCAACTGCCGCTTATGCAGCCTTTGGCAAATGCACTTGCTATTTAAACATTAAAATAAATGCCCAACGAACAGCAGGTGAGTGAAAAAGTGCCAGTGACTCATGTAACTTGCCTTAGCTTAAAACAAAAATAACCCTTCCCTGACAGCAATATGGGCTTTGCATAGCATGGAATCTTAGCTTAGGCTGAGAGAGTTTGAATTATTTTTTTTTTTATACATTTTCCCCTTTTATTTACAACAGATGTTTTTTTCTCATATAATATATGGTTTCCCTTCTTTCCTCCCAGCTCCTCCCCAACACCTCTTCCACTTGGATCCATACCCTTTTCATCTCTCCTTAGAAAACAAACAGGCTTTTGTGGGAAAATAATAAAATATAATAAGGTAATGCCAAAACTTACACATCAGAATTAGACAACACAAGCAAACAGAAGAAAAGGGGCCCAAGAGGAGGCACAAGACCTACTTGTTCTCACACCCAGAAGTCCCATAAAAACACTCAGCTGAAAGCCATAACATATACACAAAGGACCTGTAGGCTCAAAAGAGAGAAAAAGATAAATAAAATCTAAAAAAAAAAAAAAATAGATAGGAAAAGAAAAGGAAGGAAGACACCTGACACAACCTTATGAGACAAGGGACCTTCAAAGACGCTGTTGACTTTGTTTTCTGTTGGCCGTTACTGCTATGCATGCTGCCTACTCTGAGTATCCCCAATGAAAATACATTTTCATTTGCAAGTGGTTACCAATTGGAAATTGCTTCTGGGTTAGGGATGGAGGCCTGTGTCCACTGCTCCTTTCAGTTCTAGGACCCCCCCCCCCACCACACACACACACACTGGTGCAGACCCACGCAGGCCCAGTGCCTGATGTCTCAGTCTCTGTGAGTTCTGATGTGTGTTGATCCTGTCAATTTAGAGGGCCTTGTTTCCTTAGTGTTATGCCTCTGGTTTTTATACTCTTTCCTTTTCCCTGGGGCTCCCTGAGCCCTAAGGAAAGGGATATGATGGAGACACCCTGTCTAAGGCTGTGTTCCAAGGTCTCTCACTCTCTGCATGTCTGACTGTGGGTTTTGTACTGTGTTTGTCTCCATCTCCTGCAGGAAGAAGCTCCTCTGATGATGGCTGAGCAAGACACTGATCTATGAGTACAGCAGAATGTCGTCAGGGGTCATTTTATTGCTACATTTTTTTTTCTTTTAGAACAGTAGTGTTTGGTTTTACCCTAGGTCCCTGGGCTATCTAGTCTCCAGTTCCTGGTCACCCAAGCAGTGTCAGGTATGGAGTCCATCACATGGAGTGGGACTTAGGTCAGATCAGATAGTGGTTAGCTATCCCCCACAACCCTGTGCTACAATTACACTAGCATGTTTTATAGGCAAGATGCCATTGTAGATCAATGATTTTGGGGCTGGATTGGTGTTTATGTTTCTCCTTTGATAGTGTACACAGTTTCCTTCTGTACCAAAGAAATTTTGGTATGGGGTGAAGGCTCTGTGTAGGCAGCAGCTCAACTCCTCCATGTTCAATGAGTTGTGTAGGTGTTGTCTTCAGCAATGGGGTCTTGCTATCAGTGTGTGGAGAGCAACAGCCAGTGTCCTTTGGGGATTCCATGTAACCCCCTTGGCCAACAATTCAAGTAGATAGAATCCAGTCCCAGTACTGGAAGTTCCATTTGGTGACAAGTGATGACCACCAGTTGGAACTCTGTCTCTACTATTATTTAGTAGGACACACACACACACACACACACACACACACACACACACACACACACGTTTCTACTGTATTGGGTTTCCATTCTACCCCTCAAATGCCCCTTAATTTTAGCTATCTCTCCAGATATTAGCTATGCCCTCCCTAATCCCTCTCTTCCTTCCCCCTCTCCACTTGAACTTCCCCTTCCAGACACCCTCCATCCATAGCTATCTTCTACTGCCCCTCCCAGTCCCTTACTCTATACCTAACCTCTTCAGTTCTATGGACTGTAACTTGGTTATGATTAGATTAACAGCTAATATCCACAAATAAGTGAATGCACATTTCTCTTTTGGAGCCTGGGATACCTCACTCAGGATAATTTTTTTTTCTAGTTTGATCCATTTATCAAATTTTATTGTTTCATTAATACTCCTTCATGTGATATCTTTCCTTGAATGTAAAGGTGTGTTTCTTTGGTGCAGAAGAAGGATGAGTCCTGTTTTAGGATCCATTCAGCTAGTTTGTGACTTTTTATTGGGGAATTAAGTCCATTGATGTTGAGAAATATCAGTGAGCAGTGTTTGTTGACAGCTGTTACTTAGCTGGTGTGTGTGTGTGTGTGTGTGTGTGTGTGTGTGTGTGTGTGTGTGTGTGTGTTTCCCCTCTTTTGACTTGCTGGTTTGAGATTATATATTCTTTATGCTTTATTGGGTGTGGATAGTCTCTTCACATTAGAGATTTTCCTTCTAGCACCTTCTATAGGGCTGTATTTATAGGTAGATACTGCTTAAATTTGGTTTTATCATGGAATATCTTGTTTTCTCCTCTATTGTGATTGAAAGTTTTTCTGGGCATAGTAGTCTGGGCTGGCATCTGTGGTCTCTTAGAGGCTACCTAGGCTTTTCTGGCTTTTAGAATCTCCATTGAGAAGTCAGATGTTATTCTAACAGGTCTGTATTTATATGTTACTCGGTCTTTTTCCCCTGCTGGCAGCTTTTACATGTTTTTTGTTTTGTTTTGTTTTGTTTTGTTCTGTATGTTTAGTGTTTTGATGGGGAATGTTTTTCTGGTCCAGTCTATTTGGTGTTCTGTGTGCTTCTTGTACCTTGATAGACATCTCCTTCTTTAGGTTACAGAATTTTTCTTCTATGATTTTGTTGAAAAATAGTTTCTGTGCCTTTGACTGAGTGTTACTATTATTTCTTCTCCTTTCTATGTTACTATTATTTTTAGATTTGGTCTTTACATAGTGTCCCAGATTTCCTGAACATTTTGTGCCAGGATTTTCTTAATATTTAATATTTTCTTTTACTGAGGTAGTAATTTTTTTCTATCATGTCTCCAATGCCTGATATTCTCTCTCCCATCTCTTGTATTCTATTGATAAGACTTGTCTCTGAGGTTCCTGTTGAGTTCCTACATTTTTCATTATCAGATTCCCTCAGTTTTGTGTTTTCTAATTGATTCTATTTACGCTTTTAGGTCCTGAACTGTTCTATTCATTTCCTTCCACTGTATGTTTGTGTTTTCATAGATTTCTTAAGGGATTTGTTAATTTCCTTTAAGGACCTCTGTCATATTCCTAAAGGCAATTTTAAAGTCCTTATCTTAAGCTTCAGTTATGTTGCAATACTCAGAATCTACTGTGTTGGATTTGCTAAGCTCTAGTAGATATATATTGTCTTGGATATTATTGGTTGTACTTTTGTACTGGCATCTAGACATCTTGGTTTGGGAAGACTGTAATTCCAGGTGTTGGTATATGGTCTTGTCTTTGTTGGGTATTTGTTCCTAGGTCTCTGTTGCACTCTCTGGTTCTGAGGAAAGTGTGGTGGCTGTGTGTTGCCTGGTAGGAAATTCTTCTGGGATCCTGAGAGGTGTAGCTATTAGGGGTTCTTGGGAAAAAGTGTTCCTAGGTATTAGAAACTAACACTTAGAAATGGGAATGTGCTAGGAATGGGGGCTGCAGGGATCCACAGGCAGAGTGGGGATGTGCTAGGAAGGGGTGCTAAAAGGATTCACAAAAAATGAAAGCAGGGTGTTCCAACAGGATCGATCTGCTTGGTCCCCAGGAATGGGGACAAAGAGTTAGGAGAGGCCATGGCAGATAGTCTGCTCCAAAACTAGGGATGAGATTAGGGGATTAGCCATGCAGGAGAGAGGGACCGTGAACTTCTGAAGCTTCTCTGTCAGGCTTGGCTGGTGGCTTCCCAGAGAAAGCCTACTGGAGGTGTGGTGGGAGAGCAGGGTAAGTGGTAAGGAGGGTTGGAGAAGATCTGTATGATCCACTGGAGTGGGGGGGGGAGGAGAAAATGAGGCTGCTGAAGGTAGTGTGCTACAGAGTAATTTGCAGGGGGTGAAACTTCGGGATTGGATTTGGAGACATGAATATCTGTAGTTAGTCTACTTGTTTCCCTGGCCTGCAAGGCCAGAATGTTCCCAAAGAATGCCTTTAAGCAGATGTAGCTATGGACATTTTAGGATGATAGAAGATCTAACACACAAGTTGTCTTGTTTCTAGAAGCAAATAGTTTCTAAGTGATTTGATGTGAGTCTGCCCTAGGTTCCTTGCTAACTGTCTGAGGGTCTCTAGTACTGTGAAGAGACACCATGACTACAGCAACTCTTATAAAGCAAAACATTTAATTGGGACTGGCTTATAGTTTAGAGGTTTAGCTCATTATCATCATGGTGGCATGCAGGCAGACATGGTGCTGGACAGGTATCCAAGTGTTCTACATTTGGATCCAAAGACAACAGGAAGAAACAGAGAGCCACTAGACCTGGCTTGAGCTTCTGAGACCTCAAAGTCTGCTCCCAGAGACACACTTTCTCCAACAACACCACACCTACTCTAACAAGGCCACACCTCCTAATGATGCCACTCTGAGTCTATGAAGGCCATTTTTATTCATACTACCACATTCCACTCCCTGGCCCCCATAGGCTTATAGCCATATCATGATACAAGATGTATTTAGCCTAACTTTAAAAGTCCCCATAGCCTATAATAGTCTCAACATTGTTTAAAAGTCCAAAGTTCAAAGTTGCTTCTGAGACTCATGCAATCTCTTAAAACTGTAATTCTCTATGAAAGCAAAGCGAGAAAGCATATCACATACTTCCAACATATAATGGCATAGGATATACATTACAGTTCCAAAAGGGAGCATAGTGAAGAAAATACTAGATCAAAGCAAAACTGAAAACCAGCTGGGCAAATTCTAAACTCTGCATCGCCATGTCTGATGTCAAAATGCTCTTCAGCTCTCCAACCCCTTTCAGCTTTGTTGACTGCAACACACTTCTCTCTCTTGGGCTGGTTCCACTCCCTGCTAGAAGCTTTCCTCAGCACGTATATCCCACAGCTCTAACATCTCCAAACATTTGGGGTCTTAAAGGTAATCCAGGCTTCGCCTTCACAGATTCACATAATGGCCTCCTTGGACCTCCATGAAGAGACACCCCTGTCACATACCTGGCCTCAACCGCTTTCCTTAGTTTGAAGGGAGAGTCCATAACCCCTTTCTTCTATACTTGACTCTAAAGCCAGAACTACATGGCCAAAGCTGCTAAGTTCTGCTGCTTGCTGGAGCTGAAACCCTGAAAACCCTGTTATTTTCCACAGTGCTGTGGGTCAGTATATAAGCCTACCCCAGCCCCTCAATAAATGGCATTCAGCATTTGGCGTTCGGCATTCTTACATTGCTGTTGAATGAATGACCCACTGTTTTGTCTCTTATTTCAATCTCTAGGCCTTTGCCTGATAAGTGGAACAGATTGTAGTAGCATGGGCTCTATATCTGCCTGCTTGTTCTAACTCCGGCTAACAAGTCCATTAGTTCACAAACATTAAAGCCTACTTTTTCATGTTTCCCATGTATAGTGAAGACCAACTGAGAAGGTCCAGCCTTGTAGACTGAACAACAGCTAGATTCTTGATCCTTCCCTTGGTAGACAGCCCTTGTTGGATTAGCTGGACCATAACCTGTAAGCCATTCCAATAAAAGTGTGTGTGTGTGTGTGTGTGTGTGTGTGTGTGTGTGTGTGTGTGTGTGTGTATAGATTCATTCTGTAAGTTCTGTTCCTCTAGAGAATCCTAATAATTAGCCTTTGCAGCAAATGTTGTTAATTGCACTGGAATCTTGATTGTTAGCTGGAGAGAGGTTTCAATTAGACTCCAGATAGAGGCTCCTTTCCCTTTTCATGTCCTGTCATTTCCCATTTGCCCTAGTTTACTTAACATTGCTGTGATAAGACACTGACTGAAGGTCACTCAGGGAAGAAAGGGCTCACATCATCTTACAGGTTACAATGCATCATTGGGGGCAGAACAGGGCAGGAACTGAAAACAAGAACCTGGAGGAAGGAGCCAAAGCAGAACCATGGGAGAACATTGTTTACTGGCTTGCTTCAAGCTTCACTATCCTTTTTTTTTTTTTTTTTTTTTTTTGAGACAGGGTTTCTCTATATAACTTTGGAGCCTGTCCTGGAACTCACTTTGTAGACCAGGCTGGCATTAAACTCACAGAGATCTACCTGCCTCTGCCTCCTGAGTGCTACCACCCAACCCTCACTACCCTTCTCATATCTCCCAGGGCCACCTGCCTAGAGAAGGCACTGCCCACATCAATTAATAATCAAGAAAACAAAGGTATATCTCCTGGTGATGTTCTCCCTTTTCAGGTAACTCTAGTTTTTGTCAAGTGGACAAAAAGCTAACCAGCACAGCATCTTCCTGTCCTGCTCAATTGCTGAGGGTGTACACTATTTTTCTGTGCATGTACAAGGCTTCTGAGCACAGTCAGGTCTGGTAGCATTAAAGTGTATTTCCTCACTGTCCAAATTGCAATGAATGTATACAAGGAACTCATCCCCCTCTCCCTGAAATAAAACAGCAATGGAATAAAAAGCCCAGTAGACTCTTCTCCAGGAAGTCTACACCCATGTGCTCATATCTGTCTTACGTTCTTCCAAGTGCCTCTCTTTCCCTTAACCCTTATGCTTAGGCCTATATTAAAAAATCTTTATCAAACCCTAACCCTGCTTCCAAAACTGAAATATATATCATAGAAAACTATCAAAATATTCATGCACATAATGAGTGTGGTTGCAGAAACAACTTTTTCCCCCCTAACTGGCCTGTGTGTCATTGTCATCACTATCCATCAGTCACACCTCCATCAGAATGAATCACATAACCCCAGCAAACCTTTGAGCCAAATGGAACCCAACTACTGTGCATTACACTCAGTTTGAAATAAGCCAATTCTTGCAATGAGGAAGATTTAAGTGTCATACAAACAGAAAGAATACAACTTAAGTCTTTTCAGAAAGAGAGAGGAAGAAATAAAGGGAGGGAGGAGCAATCATACCTAGTGCAAGAAATGAAACTTGACAGTATTGTCAATCAAAGTGATGCTTCGTTTTGTTCAAAAATCTAACGTATACACATGATTTTTTTCCACGTATAGGAAAAGGCTGAGTAAATTCAGTAACATTTATTGCTTCCCTCTCATCCTTTTAATAACCCTAAATTAGATCATGTTCCCCTTTGGAGACCACCTTCCAATGCTATTTCATCTTTTAGAATATATAATGCCAACAAAAGTGGCCAAATGATTTCATCTCAGTGGTGTCATATTTCACATTTTTAGAAGTGTTTAGGAGTTTGTGGCAGAAGCACATATGATGACAGAGTTGTCTATTTAGAAGAAGCTTTGAACAGTGATGCTTAACAAACATGGGAGAGGTGAGGCCTGCCCAGCTCCCGCCCTGGCATCCGCACAGTCAGCCTGTGGGGCTCCCAGCTCTGGTGTGCACAGCACCCAAAACATCCAGGAGAGTTCTCTATCTGCTTTATTCTCTGTTCATTTCCTGGCTCATTCATTCATTCATTCATTCATTCATTCATTCATTCACAAATATGAGGCAACCCCCTCACTGACATGCCCATGATGGATCCAAGGAGCAGTGTTGAATACAGAAATTCACAGAAAGACAAAATGTGTGGATCAAAAAATACACATATTCCATATTATCTCATATGTGCTGTATACATGCATGCATACATACGTGCATACATATATACATACTATGACATGACATGGTGACTGGGTGGAGGAAGAAAGTGAGAGATAGGGGTGGAGAGATGAAAGAGGGTTGGTAATGGGGTGAGGAGAAAAATATAAGAAAATTATATATACGATTTACATACATACGAAAACATCAGAATGAAATCCATTATTTTGCAGACTGACTAAGACATCAATACAATAGTAAACTACTTAGTTCTTTGGGGGGATAGCAGGCTGCAGTCTTTGGTTTATATCAATATCATCATCTTTTTAGAGCTCTGGATCTGGTCAATCTAGGTAGGCAGCTTGCCCTGCGAAGCCTGTCTCTTCCTTCTGAGGGCTAGGATTATAGGTCTCCCCCAATCCTCTTGTTTTTTTTAAGTGGGTTCAACTGCTGGTCCTCACATTTATGAAGATAGTGCTTTATCCAAAGAGCCATTTCTTCATTCCCTCTCTAAAAAAAAGTGATGTTGTTGACCTACCACATCATGAGGTAGGGACTGCTGTCATCCACACTCTCTGATGAAGGACCAAAGGCCCAGAGAAGATGAATGGTTTTCCCTGAAAAGCCAACTGGAGGAGTTACCTTGACTCTCACTTCCCCAGAGCCATAAAAATGCACCAAAGATTTACCAAATCAAATGAACAATAAAAACCAAACAAAGTTGTACCTTCTGGGTTTGGGGGGCTCTAAGTTAATAGGAATGTTAATTTTTCTAAAATAATAATATTAATATTGATAGTAATAATACTTAGCCTTGTATTTTCTGTAAATGTGATTCTGGAAGCTTAAAACATACAACTTATTAAAAAAAACAGGCCATTAATTAAAAAAAAAGTAGTGATAGGGAACTTTTTATGTACAATATATACAAACTATTATTAAAATTTTTTCTCAATGAGACAATTTGAAATAAAATCCGTGACATTTAGGTCCCTACCTTTAAGGAATAGGGACATTAAGTAACTGCATACAGTCACTGGTTTCTCCAGGAAATTCATGGGGCAGGACCCTCCTGTACTTCTGAGAGATGAAAGAAAAGGGGTTGATTGAACTCATGAAATAAAGATGTGATTTCATCCTGCCTGAGGGGCTGTGTCTTAGTCATCTGGTCTAAAGTTCTCAATGAGAGACACTCCTTTGAATTGGAACATCACCAGAGAAGGCCTCTACACTCCCTACATCTCCTAAGGGGAGAAGAAACTCCTGAGGCAGTGTTAACATCTTGTTATAAATTATTACAGCTTTAATTTGTCAAATTAGCTCACCATACCTTGGGAAGCATTTGGCAGAGCTATAAAAGAATGGCATGGGGGAAAGGTAAATCCTAATTAATGTTGAACCTCCATAACTTTTCATGGTGCTATCTCCTTGGATAACATTATTTCTTACTGATTTGTGGAAGCTCTTTATATATGTTAGGAAAACTTAGCAGGTTCTGCCTCTTTAGCTTTCTCCTTCTTCTATTAACAGGATTACTGCATTGAGAGAGATGCATTGTAATTGCTTGGATGGCATGAGCCACTTACCCCTGTCCCTATTCAAGGGTGGCTCATTGCCCCGCTCTGGGCCATCAGAGTATACCACTCCAGAAAGAAGAATCATGCAGTGATAGATCTGTGGTCCATACAGGGCCAAAATCCTCCTACTAGTTTCCTGTTGGAGCTACGGGAGAAGCTATGGGACTGTTACACTGCTAGAACAGGAGGCTAGGATTGGGGCATCCAAAATGGCTTCCTTTGAAGATACTGGAGTCATTTCGCTGGTGGGCTATCTAACTGCAGAGAGCCCCAAATTTGGAGTGCTTCCTCACATTTGAGTTAGATTCCTTCATTTCAGTTAAAAGTGGCCTGACAAAATTATGTGCGAAAGTCATCAACACTTTACTTCTTCACAAAAGCCAAGTGTCCTTTGTTCATCCTTTAATTTTTATTTATGAAGATTTCTGTGCAAAGAGGTTTTCTTTGCCTTACCATGCTTGGCATAGAAACCAGGACCTTGGACTTGCTAGGCAGATGCTCCAGCACTGAGCTACACCCTAGTCCTAGACATCTTTTTTTTATTTCTTTTGCTTTGATATTACAATACAATGGTCTCATTTTGTGAGATGGAGTCTCATGTGTCCTAGGCTGGCCCCAAACTCTATGTACACAAAGATGATCTTGAGTTCTTGATTCTCCTGCCTCTGTTCTTCTAAGTGCAAGGATTATACGTGTATGCCAACATGTCCAGTTACAAGTTCTATTCTTTTTAGAATCTAACTTTGTTGATGACCTTTTGCAGATCTTCTTCAAAAGTTTACCAGTGCATTTAGTGACTAATTCTCTATTTCTTCTGGTGCTTTTATTGCTTTGTTTGCACATCTAATCTTTAATTCAATTTTCCTTGCAGATAGACAGTTAGCTATCCCCAAAGCATAGCAATCCAATCTTTTCCCAATTATTTTGGTGCTGTGTTTTCTTTGTCCCAATCATATTCAAGCTTTCATTTTTGTCTTTGCCCCCTATTATTAATTTTCTCATTGAGATTTTCTTCTCTTGTACCAGCTTCACACCAGTTTTAATTGATAAAGAGTAATAACTGGAGATAAAAAATTCACCCTCATTATTCTTCTAGCCATTTTGAATATACATACACCTAGATTAGTTTTAGAACTATTTTTGTCAAATTTCATAAGCCTTATTGGGGTTTGCACAGGGCTATACATGGAAGTAGGTTTGGAGAAAATGCTGTGTAAGGATGAGATAGGTTCTTAAATTCTTAAAGTCACTCCAATTCCTTAGTAGAATTTAGTAATTCTAAATTTTTGCACACTGGTCCTGGACACATCTTGAGTTTTCCCCTGCACATTTTCTGTTTCTGTTAATTATTTTAGTAGACTTGTATTTTCTTTAACATTTTTTTAAACTTCTATTTATTTATCTGTATATGTGTGTGGATATTAGTGTTTTGAGTCTTTCTCTGTCCTGCCAGCCAGCACCCAAATCATGACTTGGGGACTTATTATTAATTATGAAAGCTCAGACAATAGCTTAGGCTTGTTTCTAACTAGCTATTACAAGTTAAATCAACCCATTTCTATTCATCTATGTGCTGCCACATAGTTCATGGCTTTTACCTCTTGTCATGTACGTCTTACTTCCTCTGCATCCAGCTCTCAATTCCACCCCCTTCTTCGCAGCAGTCTCTGTACCTGGAAATCGTGCCTAGCCATTGGTTTGTATTGGACCAATCAAAGTGACACATCTTCACAGTGTACAGAAAGATTGTTCTACAATGAGTACCATTGTGCGTGTGTGAAGTCAGAAGACACAGAAGACACAGAAGTCAGAGGCAGTTTTCTTCTTCCTCTATGTAGATTCTAGAGATGGAACTCAGGTAGTCAGACTTAGTACAATGCTTTTACCTGCTGAGCCATCTTGATGGCTCATTGTATTTTCTGACCAGAGTATGTTATTATATAGGAAAGCTATTGCTTTTGCAACAAGTGGGGACAGTAAACAATCTTGGTTCTAACAATCTCACATTAAATATGAATGACAATTTCTTTTTTTAATGCATCTATTTATTTTACATCCTGGCCACTGCCTCTCCCTCCCATTCTCTCCTCCCATCCCTTCCCCTCTATTTCTCCAACCCCCAGTCCCCTCCTTGTCTGTCTTCAGCCAGGAAAGTGCAGCTCTCCTATTCAGATCAGCAAAGCTTGGCATATCAAGTTGCAGTAAGATTAAGCACCTCCCCATGTATTAAGGCTGGGCAAGGCAATCCATGATGAGAAATAGAGTCTGAAAGCCAGTAAAGGAATGGGGGACAGCCCCTGCTTCCACCATTAGGAGTCCCATAAGAGGACACAGCTACACAACTATAACATACATGCAGAATGCCTAGGCCAGTCTCATGTAGGAATCCTGGCTGTCAGTTCAGTCTCTGTGAGCCCCTATGAGCCCAGGTTAGTTGATTGTGTGAGGCTTCCTGTGATGTCCTTGACTCCTCTGGTTCCTACACTCCTTTCTCCTCCTCCTCTGGACCCCAGAACTCTACTGATATTTGGGCTGTGGGTGTCTACATCTGCTTCCATCCGTTGCTCGATACTCCTCTTTGATGACAATTGGACCAGGCAACAATCTGATCACAGGAGATGGCCAGTTCGGGCTACTTGGATGTCAGTGTTTTTTTAAGAAGAACTTTATTTTTGATGATGTGTGTGTATTGGAGGTGGAGGTGAGATAGGAGCATTCGAGAATATGTACGCAAGAAGACCAAAACATGGCACTGGATCCTCTGGACCTGGAGTTGTAGGAAGTCGTGAGTTCCTTTATGTGGCTGCTGGGAACTGGACTCAAGTCTTCTGGGAAAACAGCAATCACTCTCAACCACTGAGCCGTCTCTACAGCCTCCTAGGGTTTGGAGTGTGTGTGTGTGTGTGTGTGTGTGTGTGTGTGTGTGTGTGTAAGAAACAACTTACATACCACAAATTGGAACTTTTAAAGTATACAATTTAGTGGTATTTATTATGTTCACAAAGTTGTACAACCGTCACCATTTTCTGATTCCAAAACATTTCATCATCCTTCCACGAAACCACACAGCCATTAGCAGTTGCTCTGCACAACTCTTTCTCCCCAGCCACTGGCAACCGCTAATCTGCTTTCTGTCTCTGTGGATTTGTGTATCTGGACATTTCACATGTGTGGAATCTTGTGATGTGTGGGATTTTGTGCCTGGCTCTCAGTTACAGTGTTTGTAAGAACTACCCATTATTTGGGGCATATTTCAAGATCTTCTTTCTTCTCTCTCTCTCTCTCTCTCTCTCTCTCTCTCTCTCTCTCTCTCTCTCTCTCTCTCTCTCTCTTTGTGTGTGTGTATGTGTGTGTGTGAGATATTCTGAATTGATATGCTGATCCATAGATGGGTTATTATCACTCAATCCTCTGAGTGCATAAAGGCTTTTTTTTAAATTTTGGTTTGTTTGTTTGTTTTGTTTTGTTTAGCCATGTACTGAATTGTTTACAAAAAAAAAAAAAAAAAAAAGATGACTAGTTTCTTAGATTGAACCAGTATGAACAGTTCGTGTTCACTAGGTAAAGCTAGGGCATGTAGGCACATGATAGGCTGACTTTTGAAACCATTGGCTGGCTGCCCCCGCCCCCCAGCTCTGTGGCTTTTTCCTTTAAAAGATGCCTGCTATGGGACACTAAATGAGTTCCTACTTGACTAAACTTCCTATTGTATTGGATTGTCTCCTGGATTCCTACTTACCTTTCCTAGGACCCAGCTCAGCTTTCCATGGCTGGGCTAAAACCCCTTCAGTTTTGTTTTGAAGCCTCAAACTAGCAACCCACTTCTTCTGCCTGCCAAGTGTTGGGATATAGGTGTGTTCCACTATGACTGGCTCGTTCTGATTTTAATGATTGCCTTCCAAATGCTATTGGCCTGGGTGTTTTACCTCTGTTGGGAATGGACTATTCAAATCTTTATTCACTTAAAAAGTTGTGTCTTTTTAATAGTGCCCTGTCATTTTTTAAGTGTTCCTGATACTTTAACTTTTAAGTTTTGCCACATATATCTTGTAATACTTCATCCTTAGTGGTGTATGGATTTTCTTACTATGGTGAGCAAAAATTGTGTAGAATTGTTTAAAATCTCCTCTGACAATTTTTTCTCAATTCAGATTGTTTAGTTCACTTGCATTTACTATTATTATACTTTGTTATTTTAAGAAACAAGAAAACCAAGTTCTTTAAATGCCATGTTTATTCACCCTTTCTGGACTTTCAATTCATTTGCAAATATCATTTTTAATGTTTTGTAGGGATCCAAGTTTCTGTTTGATTTCTTGAAGACTCCCCTTCTCTTTGACTTTAATTTTCCTGAAATATGTTTATTTTTTCTTCATTTTAAGAAGTTTGCAGGGGCTAGAGAAATGATCCAAAGGTTGCAGGCACTGGCTGCTCTTCCAGGCAGGAGACCTGGGTTTGATTCCCAGCACCAGCATGGTGACTCACAACTGTCTGTAACCCCAGTCTTAGAGGATCTGATGCCTCATCCAGCATTAGGTATACACATGATGCACAGACATATATGCAGGATAAACAGCCATATACATAAAAATAAAAGTAAGTAAATAAATAAATAGTTATCTGTGTATGTGCAAAACACATCCACACATTTACGTAATAGAATTCTAGGTTGCTGGGTTTTGTTTATTGATTTCATCTATAAATTTCCTATCGTTTCTGACTTTCATTATTAATAAAGATGCACCAATTTCTATAGCTTTTGCCCTAAATGTCATGTTTCTTTTTATCTGGCTGCTCTTAAGATTTTGACTTTGAGCCAGGTGGTAGCAGCACATGCCTATAATCCCAGCAGTCAGGAGACAAAGCCGTGAGTTTGAGGTCAGCCTGGTCTACAGAGTGAGTTCCGGGACAGCCAGGGCTATACAGAGAAACCCTATTTCAAAAAAAAAAAAAAAAAAAAAAAAAAAGCAACAACAACAATGTCTTTGTGATTAGACTAAGAAACAGAACTAAGGATGCATGGACATGGCTCTCTCAGAATATATTTTCCTTGGAGTTTACTGTCCTTCTTGTATCTATGGATAGTTATCTTTTGTCAAATGCTAGGAATGCCTGAGCTCACAGCTCTCTCCTTTTTGGGTAGATGTGTGTCTGAGCATATGGTAGTGTGGTGATGTAGAGAAGACCTTTTTTCTCTCCATAGTTTAGTTATTAGAGATTCTACATCCAAGCTCATTCATCTTTTTGTCTGCTGTGTTAATTTATCTAATAATCCAATAATATGATTTTTAAAAATTTCAAGGATGAAAATATTCAGTTTTAGAGTTATCTTTGCAAGTTTTTAACTGTTTGTTTCTTTACTCAGACTTCCCAACTGGTCTTACGGTTTTCTGTTTGTTTTCCCTACAATCATAATTTAAACAGCTGTGTCAAAGCCCTTATCAATTAATCATAACATTTGTGATTTCCATAATTTTCTTCCAGGTTAGTAGCCCCATTTCCTGTCTCCTCCATATCTGTAGAAGGCTAAAGCCTTTGTTTGGCTTTTGACTCAGATATGGAGTGTTGAATTTTATCAGAGATAACTTTAGGGACATGTTTTTTGGCTAACTACCTCACTTGTTCCACTGATGTCAATCTCGTCAGCTCATCTCTCAAATCTCAACTTTAAGACACGTACTGCATGAAAAAACTTCATAGGAAGCTGTTTCTTTGGCCTGACCAGGGACCTGGCTGGTAGTCCTCACTCTCCTCTTCTCCAAGTTCCCATCCCTACTCAGTCTCAACCCTCAACTGATGCATCAAGAAAGCAAACTAGGCTGAGTCCTCTTCCCCACAGCTAGGTCTCTGCGGCCTCCTGGGCTTGCTCTGATACCTCACTTCTCAGCTTGCACAATTCTGACTTTTTATCAAATAAAAAACTAGCCACAGGAACTAGGTGCGGCAGCACAGTCCTTTACATCACAGAACTTGGAGAAATTAGAGGCAGGGGGATCTCTGTGAGTTCCAAGACAGCCAGGACTACACAGAGAAATCCTGTCTCAAAAAACAAATAAAAACCAAGCACAATCTTGCTTTCTGACCCTTTTTCTCCTTGATCCTCAGCTTCAAGTACTCTGAGGTCTATCTAGGCTCCAACATAGCATCCTTCTTAGGTGTAGCTGGGATTTTAACTGTACACCTATCTCATTCTCTATTTCTTATGACTGGTCATCCGTAAAAACAAAGGGATTTGACATATGTTGGGAACAGTGATGATAAGAACATTAATAGCTAGTTTGACTTTCCATTTCAAGTCATATGTTTCTGCAACGTGTGTGTGTGTGGGGGGGGAGATACATAATCTTTTAATCAAAAGCTAGAAACAGGCTGGGGAGATGGCTTTGTGGGTAAAGCCCTTGCCTTGCAAGCACAAAGGCTAGAGTTTAACTCTCCAGGATTCACATAAAGGTGGACACAGTTCCAGTGTTCCAGAGTGAGATGGAACAGAGACAAGAGACTCACCTGGCCAGCTAGCCTGGCAAATGCAGCAGTGAATCTCAAAAGGACAGTCTCAAACATGGTGCAAGCATCGGGAGTTGTCCTTTAACCTCTAAGTGTGCACCATGGTGCCCACACGCTCATCACCCTCAAACACATGTGCATGCACAGGCCACACACACACACACACACACACACACACACACACACACACACACACACACACTCCATACAAATACACATATGCATTACATATACACAAAAACACTTTAAATATAAGAACAATAACCATGTTTTAGGGCATAATCATTCCAAATATAATTAGCTATAGATCAAAAATATCCAAAGAATATTATTTATATGAATTGGAAAATATGATTTCCAGGATGCATATATACAGACTTCTATGGCATTGTTGATAAAATAATGAGTATCACGGCTATTTATATGACATTTACATTTTATTTACTGTTATAAATCATCTAAAACTGGTTTAAAGTATACAGGAGTCTCTGTGTAGGTTATGTGCAAGTAGCATACCATCTATATTTGTGATATTAACAACTTCAGAATTCGGTAAATGCATGGAGTCCCTCCTTGAATCAGTGTCCCGATTCATCTCCCTCTGCAGAAGTCCTGAAGACAGTGTGGTCGACAACCAGGGATGCTTCACACCCTTCTTGGCAACAAGGGCATTGAATTTTCGCAGCACTGTGCCCTTGGAGAGTAATAAGCCTTTTTCCCTACTAAAAACAACCTTATAGATATTTGCCTATATAGGTCTTTGTTACTAAAATAGGTGTCTGTATTTTAATTTCAACATTGCCCATAAGAGATTGTACAATGCAAAAGCAATGTCCTAGGCGTCCTTTCGCTTAGCAAACCCAATGATGGAGCAGGACATTTACCTTGGTGTGATACAGAACTTCCTGTACTGGACACTTAGGGCCATGTATATGCCATTGTTGAAGGCCAAGTAGCTTTCACTCTAGGTGAAGTCTGAGGGCAGACTAAGAGGATGGCCTATTGATACGCATTAATTCATGCCTTTCCCAGAAAGATAACCATTCATGCTTGTTGATTATGCTGAATCAAGAGTCTGACACGTAAGGGGAGGTCCCTTCCTTTATTTCTCTCTCAGGTCAGTCTGGCTCCAGAGTCTAGCACCTAAAAGCTGATGGATTGGGCAAGCCAGTTAGCAAAGCTGAAGTAGCCTTAGTGCAAAGATTGGAACCAAAGTAAGCTCAAGTCAGGACGATGGGCTGAAGGGCAAACCAGGAATGGAATTAGTCTGTAATGGTCCTGGATTTAAAACTGGAAGTTCCTAAGAATGTCCTTAACCCTGGAAACTGGGGTAGCATGTCAGTCTAGGCATTGGTTCCAAGCTAACCCCTGTGTTCCACAACTCATATCCCAAAGACTTCAATAAACCCAGGGTAGAGATCTCAGTGCCATCTTAGCTGTAGCCAGGTAAGATGGGGCCAGGCTCCCTACAGGGGTGAAGAAACAACAGTTGTCGTGAGGGATGATATGGCCTGCTGAGAAGAATCCAACAAGGGATATTCAATACCAAGCAGGACTAGCTGGGGAACCTAAGTGGTCCTCAGAGGCCCCTGGAGAAGGCTAGAAAAAGCCATAGGGATGGAATAAAGCCTGGACTTCCTGTGTTACAGTCCAATGGGAGCTTACAGCATTATTTGAGGATTAAAAGGAAATCCTGCCCCTGAAGCTGGTACGCTGGGGACATCTGGGTTACATACACATCCAGATATTGTCCTGTTATATGGGAAAACACATGCCAATCCAAGAGTTGATTTTCCATTTATTTCTTTGATAAAGAATGTATGAGCACATTCTTATTTTTCATTCACTGTTGTTCATTCCTCATCAGGAGCTCTGATGCACAGTTGCCTGTGGACGAAGGTCTGCCTCAGTGGAAGGACTCAGATAACAGTTTGCGTTCCCAGATCTCCCACTTATAGACCCAAGTCCCTGGGAATGTTCTTAAATCTTTGAAGCATTACTCCCCAAGACCTTGCAGTCTTTCAGAAGCATGCTGGAGAATTAAAGAAGATTATTAATGAGATTGATAGCAAGCAGGGCTTGCATAGGACATTCATACCAGCCTCCATAAAAAAAAAAAAAAAAGGGTTACAAAGCTGGGTGTGGCAGCCATTGAGACTGCCCATTGGGTGAAGGACCTACCACCAAATAGGATGATCTGGATTCAGTCCTGGGAATCCACATGATGGAGGGAGAAATCAGACTCCTGAAGTTTTGTCTTATGACAGTGGTTCTCAACCTTCCTAATGCTGCGACCCTTTAATAGAGTTCCTCATGTTGTACTGACCCCCAACCGTAAAATTATTTTGTTGCTACTTCATAACTGTAATTTTGCTACTGTTATGAATTGTAATGTAAAGAGCTGATATCAGGATATCTGATCCCTGACCCCTTTGAGAGTGTTGTTTGACCCCAAAGAGGTTACGACCCACAGGTTGAGAAATATTATTCTGTGGCCTAATGGGCACCATGGCACACCCTTCCCTGCCCCCCCAAATAAATAAACTTTTATTATTATTATTATTGTTATTATTATTATTATTATTTTAAATTCTGGGTGTGGTGATATTGGTCACAAGTTTGAGGCCAGCCTGGGATGCATAGTTTGAGGCTAGCCTGGGATACACAGTAAGTTCTGGTCTGCAACACACTAACAACCGAAAGGACAGAAGGAAAAGTACAATGGAGGTGTGATTTGTCTTTACATTTACAAGTATATTCATCATCATATGCCATACTGATTTTCATTTTATTATATGACGATATGCTATATTTTAATCATTATTTTCATTGTACTACCTGGCCCAGGGTCTCTCTCTCTCTTTCTCTCTCATTCACTGTTATCCCATGTCGTCTAAAGAGAAATTTTCAAAACCTCCTAGTGGCAAATTAAAATTCAAGAAGTAAAGCAAAAGCCAAGGGTCCCCTGCAGTGAGTTGTCTAACAGCAGGTTTTACTTATAGTGAATATCACTTTACTGCTTTTAACAAACTTCAAAGAAAATGTTGTAAAGCCATTCATTCTACATGTCTGTTTCACATCAGTCACAATTAGGTCCCAGCCTCACTTCTCTCCCCTTGTTAGACCTCATAAATCCTGTGACTAGAGTGCCGAATGTGGATCACATTAGGAGTCGTCAGAAGTGGCCTGATAGATACGAAGTACTCGAGGTCACCCAGCCTGGCACATCGAAGCCGAAGCTGCTGTGACCATGGGTTAAGGACCCCACCCACCTCAGGGTTCAGTTAGTGTAGCCTCAGAGATGGCATTGTGGCAGCCCGAAATAAAATGCTGTAGCATAAGAAATGCCTGCTGCCCCGTGTCCCCAGTGAGGGAGGGAGATCCTGCGGAACTCCAGTCTCCTCTGCCCTCTCAATTTGCATTCTGCAGCGTTCTGCTTCGAAGGAACCTGGAGTAGAGATGAATGGCACCAAGGCCTCTCTGGCAGTCACTTCTCCCAACCCTCCCTCCAATCATGACCCTTTCCTCCCACTATAAAGTCGGGGAAGTTGCTCATCAGTGGCGAGCAAATTTTTCTACTTGAAAAGCGCAGTTAAAAGAAAAGGCTACATGACTGAAGAAAACAGACTCCTTGTTCTACGTGAAAGAGTTTAAAGGGTTTGTGGTTATCACTCCCATGGCGTTTAAAAGATACTGAGACTCGGGTCTGCTCATTTACCCGGCCCTGGCTGCTGCTTCCCACGTGTGGCTTTTTCCCTGATAACCAGTTTTATTCCCTTAGAGTACCCCCCCCCCAAAAAAAAAGACTCTTTTTCTTTAATAGAAACATTTCCCCAATGTTCCACGTGTTTGCTAGCCTTTTAAAGTAGACTTTCTTGACATAGAATCTAGCCTTCTTGCGGCCAGGCAATGATTTCTGGCAAGGCCAGGGAGGCACGATGTTGAGGGAGCTCTGATACAGACAGTCTGGGTTCACACAACGCCTGGTGTTGCCATATCAGCCTTGAGACGTTGGGCAGCTGCAGATCCCTAGCCACCACCATGCTCCATTCACAGACATGGGATAGACCTTCCTCCCCTAAGGCATGCGGTGAGGGTTAAGCAACCCTCTGCTTATTGGAAGTGTTTCCAATGATGCTTGAGAGATAATAGATGTTTAACAGGAAAAGCATAGTTTAAAAAAAATGTGTAATAAAATAAAATTAATAAGCTAAATTCAAGGGTGGTAAAACAGTAATAAATTAGTGTGTGCAGTGCTGTCGCAGAGAATGGCTTCAAAGCCCTATTGAAGCACAGTTGATCCCACTTAAATGGCCTGAGTATAATGCTTTGCTATTATGCTGAGTCCCTTATCTCTGCATAGTTCGCACACTTCCTTTGAACAGCCTATTGCTTCTGCCTGCTCACTGGGGTCAGCGCCCACCTGAGGAGGCATCCACTCCAAAGTTTGCTCCCTAGAACCTGTGCAATAGGGAGCAGACAACAAACAAGTTGGGCAGCAGTACTTTTTGAAACTTTAGTATATTTATCTATGGGGTCTGCAGAGGACAACTTGCAGGGGTGTGCTTCCTTGCAGGAGCGTGCCCCCTCTTTCCACCATGTGGACTCTTTGGATGAAAATCAGGTTGTCAGGCTTGCTGGGGAACTATCTAGCCCACCCAGGCATTATTTTTAAGCACTTGAGAATCACAGCACATGCCTCTATCAGACAGACCAACAGGGAGGAAGAGAAGGGAGGGAAGACAACAGGGAGAGGTTTCGGTGGCACACACCTTTAATCTCACTACTTGGGAGGCAGAGGCAGGCAGATCTCTGTGTGTTTGAGGCCAGCCTGGTCTACAGAGTGAGTTTCAGGACAGCAAAAGGTACATAGAGAAGAAACTCTGACTCAACAAACAAAACAAACAAACAAACAAAAAGCATGCAAAGTAATGAGTTTCCTTATGGCTTTTTCAGAATACTTTGCTTTTATAGGTGCACCACCCTCTCTTCCCAGTCACCCCCCCCCATTCCTTTAGCTCCCTGCTTTCCTCCAGTAGCTTCCCCTCTGCAATGGCTAGAAAATGAAAGAGCCTATATAGCTCTCAATGCGTGAAGGCATAAGAAAAATGTGGTGTATATACACAACGAAACTCTATTTGCCTGGAAAGGCAAGTGAAATCATGACTTTGTAGGAAAATAGATGGAACTGCAAACCATTATTCAAAGACTAATTTTTTTTTCAAGTATGGATATGTGAATTATAAGGTATGACTTTAGATAGCCTTTTCTAGCTTATGACTTAGCATTATATTAGTCAGGATGGTCTAGATTTGCTTCGGAAACAAGAAATCCCTGTACTTGAGAGGTCTTAATAAAGCAGAGGTCAGCCACTTCTGTAGTTTGGTCTCATGAGGGCTCTATTCATCTATTCAGCCTGGACACTCAGGTGCCCAGGCTGACAAACTCCATCTTAACATGTGTGTTTTTGATATGTGATCCTCTTTGGGGGAGGCACAGTTTGTGTACAAACTATTACAGAACGTTGGAGGAAGCACTATCTAATTCAAGGGAGGGGGTCCTTGGGGTTGTGCTATAGACAAGTAGGTCTTGTTCCCAGGAGGCCCATTCCCTGCTCTTTATAGATCTTGTTTTCCCTCTGGTAAAAGGGAAGTTTGTTGTTTTGGGTGTTTTAGTTTTGGTTTTGGTTTGTTTTGAGATGGTTTCTCTGTTGCTTTGGCTTTATCCTGGAACTCACTCTGTAGACCAGGCTGGCCTTGAACTCACCCTGTCTCTGCCTTTTTCATTTGAGGACATAGGGGTTATGTAATAGAAACTTTTGATTTATCTACTTACTTGCCTCCTATTCTATTTTTAAAACCCATTTCAAAACTCTTAACCAATCAATAGAAGAAATCTTACTTGACAATTCTGTTTCTTTTTCTCTTGTGTTGAATTCTGGGTGGTGTTCTCAGACTTGCCTCCCAATTCATTTACTCTCTTGCCAGTTTCATACACTTTATAATCCCACTGATTTCTCAATAATTTTATTTCAGTTACTAAAATTTTAATGATTATGCTATTTTACCCGGTTTTCTTGTTATTTTTCAAAGAATCTTTAATTATGATTTATATACTCCTGGCCTTTCTTCACTTCTGGGAATGTTTTGAGCTCCCTGAACTGAGGTCTTTTCTGGATTGTTGTTATTTTTGAGGTGAAGACTCTCCCACATTTCTTATCTGTTGGCTTGTTTCCTTCTCCATTTTTTTTTTTTAATAAGCTTATCTTCATGGAGACTATGTGAGTGAAAAAGAGTCTGTGAAGGTTCTACCTGCTCTATGCTATCTCTGGAGGGGTTTTACACTTATCAACTGTGAGCAATATTCTACAGTGGCTTCTTACTCTGAGGTCTCTATGGCACAAGAGACAGAATCCAGGTCTTGCTGCCTGCTGCACCAACCTGCTTCTTTGAGGTGAATCTTGCTACTCAGCAATATTGCAAATGTTTCTGACCATCTTTGGGGCTAGGGTACAGATTGATATTTAGTTCAGGAGACACCAGATTGGCAAGTCAGGACACCAGACTTCAGATGGGCAGCTTTGTCCTGGCTCCCAGAACCCCCATTGCTCAAACTTTCCTGGTCCTGTACAAGGCCCTCAAAGCCACATGGTACTTCTGCTTTGCTTCTCTTTTTTAATCCATCTCTGAAGATTTTCTTTGTGTCTTGGATAAGGATTTTTTCCTGTCTTGACTTTGAGTTTAAAAATGTATTGAAATGAGGGAAGCAAATAGTTTCACCAAAATATATCTACATGTGAAGTTTGTGTTTGTTTTTGTGTAAGCTTAAACTAGTGTATTTTAATGAGGGCCATTGAAAAGTCTATCTTAAATGGAAAAAAAGGCACAGGGCTTGGCAACTGACCACATGCAACTGCTTAATGTTATATCAGAGTATGGAATGTGTTCCAATCCTTGAAGATGAAACGTGGCTGGCAGAACTGTCATGGTGTAAATGCCTTTGAAGGTTCTGCTCGTTCTGTTCCTGTCTTGCTTCTCTGTTTCTCAGTCGGTTGCCATTTGAACAACCTACTGTGTCAAACCCCCACTATCAAAAAATGAGCCTCGCCCAGTGCCGTGCCTTCTCTACCAGGGTGGCTTAGCATAGTAATACCTATGCACTGTCCTGTGCAGTTTGTGAGGGTCAGGAGTCCTGGGATAGTGCCTGCTGCTCGATACTGCTTTGGAGTTCCTCATGAGGTTTCCAGGACTCCTCTCATCTGAGGCCTTAGTCTGGGCTGGAGCATCTGCTACCAAGGTAAGACACTCAGGCGGCTGGGCAGGCAGAGCTGGCTGCTGCTGGCCAGAAGCCAAATTCCTCAGTGTGTAGAACTTACCCTTTGACTATTCAAGCATCCTCTCTCAGAGGCATCCCATCTACTCCAAAATGAGTGATGAGAGCAAAGTGGGGGCACAGGATCTATTATGATCTGGACTCTCGGAAGTCAGTTACTGCGTCACACTTTGTCTGGCAGGAACAAGCCAAGTAATGAGGTCTGGGCCGCATTTAAGACAGACTGAGGGAGGGATATTAAAGAATTTGTGAATATACATTGTTTTCGCTACCACAGCAAGCAAGTAGGATCTTGGCAGCCAGAGATAGATCTCAGGTAAAGACAGGCTGTAGTTGTGGAAGTCAGCTGGGCTGAGGGGTAAGAGGGAGGGGTAGGGTAGAGCAGCAGTGAAGAAGTAAGGAAAAGACGAACTCATGCTTGAAGGCGAGAGGTCAGCCTCACTGGATGACTTTGAAAGCAGTGTGGGAACAGAAGGGGGAAGATGGTTTGTTTTTTAAAAATCAATCTTCTGCAACCCCTAGGAAAGAAAAGGCACATCCAACTATATTGTTAGTGTTCAAAGACTTGAATGTGAGAAGAAATTCATCTTAGAGTCAACAGCTTTAACACAAAGAACTCCAGAGTCTCCTCACACAGACAGTTCCTTGTTACACAAGCAGACGTCTCTAGCCTTCTGCTCTATGCCACAACAATGTCATTAAAAAAAAAAAAAAAAAAAAAAAGCAGATGGAGAAATACAATGTGGAGACTGGGAGTTTAGTCCTCATAAGACTATATCCCAGAAGCTGAATAAGTCATTTGATTTCACTTGGTTTCAGTTTTCACATCTATAAAATGGGAATTGAGTATGGTCTTGACACTCCTCCACAGAGGAACTGCAAAGAGGATGGTAGTTTTAAGATTACAGTTTGAACCATGGAGTGCCATTGGTGTGCAGAAGTAGCTATTAGTCACATAGATAACATGAAATAAAAACAAGCCCGTTAAATCTCATGCGGCGGCACATATTGGCAATCCCAAGAGATGGGATGGAGGCATTGGAGACCCGGGTCATCTGTAACTACATAGTGTGAGAGTTGAGTTATACAAGACCCTGTTTATATGAAAGACAAGGTGACAGTTCTTTCTGGTATTAATCAAACAGTGAGGTAGCAGGAGAATTAGGTGTGGTCCTTTATGAATGCCCCCTGCCCATGAATGAATTAAGAAAGCACCAAGTTAGCCACATTCCGTACAGTAATGTGGACACAGGAGTGACACAGACCTCGAGAACTGATCGAGCACTGGTCACTGCGCACCTTCGGCCACTTCCCAGTGGAGCCTACCAAGCCAAAACACAGACACAATGGAGCATTCATCCAGAAAAATCCAGTTTTGCTGCCGCTTGAGAGCTGAGAGCTCCCAAGACAAGGAAATGACACACACCTGGGCAGGTCTGATGTATATTCCTTTCTGTGGAGGGCAGTGGAATTCGTTCCTGGGCCATTCATCATAGTGCTAAAATTAGATCCTGCTTAGAAGAAATGATATATTACTGATTACATAATAAAGATAGCTGTAGTTCTCATGAGAAACAGAAGGGAGAGATATATTTAGGCAGAGGGCAAATATATCCTTGATATGAAAAATGGATTCATTAAGTATTTAATCTTTATACCATTCCTGTGAGATAAATGCACACATACATCACACGTGTTTTAAAATGACTTGATAATTAATATTGTTACACTTGAGAGAAATGCTGGTTTTCCATCAGGAAGTCATGTCATGAGTCAAAGACTAGGCTGAGGGGAGCCCTCTGTCCGACTTGCAGGCAAAGGGTCAGTTGGAGATTTGCTTCAGGGCTTCTCAGTGTCCACTCACTTTGCTATGCAATCCCCAAAGTTACCAAGGCTCTTTTTAACTACAGGCATATTTCTAGGAATCATGGGATGGTAGCTGAAAGGACTTGCTGCACCAAAGGACATCTGTTGGTTGATCACAGTTTCATCTTTTCTTTAACAGCCCTATTTCTCCCCACCACCATAATCAAATAGGAAAAGCCTTCATATTTTAAGCCTGTAGTAAAGGCACTTCCAGTAATTCTGGCTTTAAACAGACAAGGGGAGGTTTGATTGTCTAACAGACAGGCAGATTGATAGTCCATGGATCTGAAATGTCAATAAAAATAAGTCTAGGTGAAATCAAAGGGCAAAATTAGCCTAAGAATTGTAGCTTCGAATATAATATCAATTTAGCTAAAATTATCTGAAAGGGATAATGGCTAAGAGTAGATACTAACAAGTTCTGAGGGATTAAAAGTTCACCCTTTGGAGATGGAGAGATGACTCAGTGGTTAAGAACACTAACTGCCCTTCCAGAGGACTTGGGTTTCATTCCTAGCTAACAATCATCTGTGACTTCACTTTCAGGGTATCCAAGTACCTCTCTGGCCCCCACGGACTCTGTGTGAATGTGGTACACAGATACACATGCAAGCAAAACACCCACACACATAAAATTTTAAAGAGCTCCACCCCCAGGCTCTCTCCTTACATGTTTGTGCTACAGGAGGACAAGGCTATGGGAGCAGAACGGGACAACAAGACCTCTGACCAGACACTAACTAGGTGTGAGATTTGGGGTGAGGAACATGACCTCATTTTGTTGCTGCTTCTTCATCTATGCCTAGTAGAAAATTCAGACTGCCCTGATCCTCCGGGCCAGGTGTGTTGCATGAATAGCCTCTTGCCCAGGGCTTAGAACAAGCTGGAAGACAGCAAATACATGTTTCTTTGTTGCCCATCTCCTTAAGGCTATCTGGAAAGGGTATCCTTAAATAGTATAGAGTACTGTACATAATATATGTGCACTGATAGGATACTGCAGCATGTAATATATATGGTTGCACTATAGTATATATAGTACTAGGGTATATTGTACATATAAATTATATACTTTATTAAATATAATTAATTTTTCTTCTTTTAGTAATAAAAATTTTGTTTTTCTCTATTGGTGTATATATTAAAATTTTTCCTCTATTTCCATTTTCATGCATGTGTATTATGTACATGTTTGTACATATGTCTGAGCATGTTTGCCTGTGTGCAAGTGCATGTTTAGGCCCAAAGGCTGATGCCAGGAATGATTCTCCTCCACTCTTCTGCTTTATTTTTTGAGGCAAGGCCTCTCAGTCAAACCCAGAGCTTGCTCATAAAGCTAACCAGCTTGCTCTGGGTATCTCCACCCACCTGGCATTTTATATAGGTTCTGGAGAATCTGAGCTCTGGTCCTCAGGCTTGCAGGGGAAGTGTTCTCACCATTGAGCCATCTTCCCAACCCTGATGAGTGGAGTTCTAAAGTACTCCAGGGAGTCAGGTTAAGTCAGGCTCTGCTGCAGTAAAAAGCAACATGCAGTGCTCCCTGACTCAGTATTTCCTTTAAGCTTCATACCTAATGAAGAGCCTGATGGCTGCACTCAGTTTTGTCACTGATAGATCTCTAGTTCCATGACCTTTTAAAGCCTCTATCACAACATGACATGCACTCTTTGCTGTGGGAGGGTGGTAGCTCCTCACTGTTTCTAAGAGGAAGAGCTATATGGCAAGGCCACTTTCTCCTCAGTCCACTGTGGTGCCTTGAGTGGACTTAGAGAAGGAGTCTCCTGCCACAGGCAAAATACTGAGTAGTTGAATGCACTGAGACTAGTCAAATTTAGAGAGGTTTTCAGTAGCTCAGGGGCCTAAGCTGCAGCCTTGCTTAGGAGCCACCTAGGAGCATTTAGCTCTGTGCATGGGCTACCAGGTTCTGGTGGTACCTATATAAGCCTCGTCTCTCCTCCACTTTAGGCCCATGAGAGGCACTCTGGAATTTTAAAGCTTGACACTTCTAAGCAATACATACATTGCTTAAGCTGCATCCAAATTCCCAAACTTGGAGGCTTTCTGGTGAAATAATTGTTTATTTAGCTCCAGACACCTTGTTTTCTCTTCAGATCAAAGTGAACTCTTGTACAGCTAATGTTCCCATACAATTTGCTGTTTCTCACAAATGCCCAAATGAGTAAATTATTGTCTTTCTTTCTGAAGTTGGTTGAATTATTGCCCCCATTTTCCACCCATCCTCAGCATTCAGGCCTCCTGCCATGAGCCCTCCCAGGTCTCTTGCTAAAGGACAAGAATTGATTTCTCCATGAGTCAAAGAAGTGGTCAATTCTTTATGAAGGCTCTCACATGCAAGGATGCTGACCCCACTATTGACTCAATGACAGAAGCTACCAGGCTGGGATGACTCTGGAAGGAGACTGCATCGTGATGGATGCTTAGACCTGTTAGAAGCAGGGGCATAGTTCGCAGCTCCAAATGTGGGTAGCAAAATCTTGGTTCTACAGGTGCAGCCAGAGCTTAGCCCAAGAGTACAGGAGATAGCAGCCCTCTGGGGTTTGAAGAGAGGGTGCCTACCACATCACCAGGCCAATGGATGCTGGATTGAAGACAATTGAACCAGTTCCAGAAAACATTGACAAATTGATACCTGTCTAAGGTCAGCTGGAGCTGAGACTCAGAACCCTACAGCTGAGGACAGAAAGAACTAATAACTACTACAGAAGGGAGACAATTCTCCACAGAGGACACATAGGAGCCTTCCTGACCCACTGGGTCACTGTGGCTCCCCTAGCCTCACACCCCTAGCCTCTGATTCAGTAGGACTGCTCACAGCGTGCATTTCGGTCAGTTCACGTGATTTGGCCTGGGTTGAGAAGGACTTGACCAGTGTGCCAGCTCTGAGGGCTTCTTTCTGAACAGGACCCCACATTTGCCCTTCTAAGCTTTACTGTATATGTGTGCCTCACTGCAAGGAAAAAAATAATAGTAGCCAGTGAGACCTCTTGGAGAGCAGCTTTTTAAGCTACTAATTACACACAGCCATGTCTTGGAGCCCAGAAGGTCTCCAAGCAGTGGTCTTGGTCTCCACCCTTACTTGTCAGGCATTCCACAGTAAAATCTGACTCATTGAAGAGACACTGTGCAAGATAAACACTGAAATCGCCACATTACCCTGAAAGGATAGAGTTAAAGGCACTTTGAAATACCTTACAGTGGCTTGAAAAGTGACCAGCTATTGGCTTGTCAGTATGGTATTAGCTATTCTCACCAAAGCCTGGGGTTCCAGGACTCTGAACAGGGAGAGAAGAAAGGGGGAAATGACAAAGAAAAAGGAAGTAGGGAGACTAATTAGGGTTGTTCATTACCAAAAATATTGAATACCACAGCACCCCAAGAGAAAAAAGTAAATACAACAGAAGAAAGCTGGCTGGGAGTTAAACATATTTCAAAATGAAATAAGGCTAATGTTCCAGACAGTGCTCTGGGAATGACACCACATTGTCTTACATAACATTTATGAAGAATAAAGATGTACATGCCCAAGTCAGCCTTCCCCATGAAAGACACAAAATGATCTTTTATTAATATTACTTTAAACACATTACCATTGTGTATGATCTCAGAAGACCAAGTACAAAGAGCATAGTATAGAAATCAAAGGAATAAATTAATATGAGAGAAAATTATATACCCTTCTAGAAATGTCTCTCTAGTCTGTTACTCTGTAAAGTACTTTGTAAATGTAAATACTGTATGTAAATATTAGATAAATAAGTGAATGAATGCATAGGACCTTCCTCTGGGTTTTGTAGAACACAGAAGGCATGCCCAGTTGAAGGAATACACAGCTTTTCACCTGCTGTGGAAACAAAAGCAGAATCTCTTTTCCAAAGTAACATATCCTTAGACTTAAATTTTGAAGTCAAGCCATCTTCAAATTATATAGGTTGGATTAATCCAGCAGCATTTATAATCAAATGTCTTTTAGCAGCTGCTGCTCCTTCCTCAGCAGTCAAACAATTCAAAGACAACACAATAACATACAGTACCCAGACTCTATTTTCTATCTTTATGTAGCTTTTTTTTTTACTCCTTTATTTTTATTTTTTATTTTTATCTTTATTTTATTTTATTTGACACAGGGTTTTTCTGGGCATCTTTGGAGGTCCTAGAACTCACTCTATAGGCTAGGCTGGTCTTGAACTCAGAGAGATCTGCTTGCCTGTCTCTGCCTCCCGAGTCCTGTGATTAAAGGTGTGTGGAACCATGCCCAGCTACTCAATTTCTTAAGAACTTTTGCTATCCTTTTTCTTTTCTTTCCCAAGCCTACATATATCTTTAAACACACTGCAAACCTTTTAGAGGTTTTTTTTTCCTCCTCTGAATCTGTCTTTATTGTATATCTCTATATTTTTCTGACCACATGAGTCTTTAATCTGCTAAGCAACATGGCTAGTATTAAAGCTGTGGCTGGCTTCACCCCACTCTTTGGCTTCCTGAGAGTCTAGATTCATGGCTAGACATGGTGGGAACCATGTTTATTGCTGCAGCTCTGGGGAGTTTCTACGTCCATGCCACCCCCAAGAGGCATGCTCATAAACACCATTTTGATATTTAGTAACAGGGTCTCTTAAAAGAGCCGTGCAGTTTTTGCAGCTAACGTAAAGTCAGGAAGCCTCTTTTTAAAAAGCCGTGCATCTGTTTGCCTCTAGCAAACAGAGTCCACCTGAGAAAATGCTGCTATCAAGAAGCTGTGCTAATTTAACATCTACTGGCTTTGTGGATGTGGTTGTGGCATATAATCTATGCAAAGCTTTGTTTTGAAATATGTACATATCCGTCTTAAAAGAAATGTTTAAGTGTGTGTGCCACACTGTTGTGTGGAGGTCAGAGGACAACTTGCAGGAATTGGTTCTCTCCTTCCACCATGTGGGTCCTGAGGATTAAAATCGGGTAGTGAGGCTTGGCAGTGAGCATCTTTACTGGCTGAGCCCTCTCACTGGCTCAGTGGTTGTGGTTTTAACAAATGGATACTTAAAGGGTATATCATAGTAGTTGTGATGTGAGGTCATTTCCAGCATGCCCTCACCAGTGGGTGTGAGTCACACATTGGACTCTTAGAGACCTTCAAGAAAACCCAAGGAGAGGGTGAGCTGATAGAACATCATTGCCCTTGGGCTAATATGGACAAGAACCTGTCCACAGCTGTGAGAAAGGGACCCTCTGTCTTAGTTAGTGTTCTATTGTTCTGAAGAGACACAACAGCAAAGGTAACTTAAAAAACGAAAAGCATTTCATTGGAGGCTTGCTTACAGATTCAGAGGCTTAGTCCATGATCTCAGCATGGCAAGAAGCATGGCAAGCAGGCAGACAGGCATGGTGCTAGAGCCGCTCTGAGAGCTTACATCCTCATGCTGCAGGCAGAAAGGAGACTGAGCCCACACTCAGTGACACACCTCTTCTAAGAAGGCCACACCTAACCCTTCCTAAACAGCCCACTCTGCACTAACCATGCAAATATATGAACCTATGGGGGCCATTCTCATTCAAACCACCACAGGCACCATCCTTTAAGAACCAGGTCACTGGGCTCATGGTGGAGTCTGGACCTGGGCTGCTGCCAAGGACCATGTATGGGTCCATGCAGTTGGGGTCTGTGATGAAGTCTATTGCCGCTGTTAGTACGGGGGTCATTGGAACCATACTGTGCTGAGCTGGCCATCCCTTCACTGGCCCTGCCCCTTGCTGGATACTGCAGCAGGCAAACTGCCTTACCCCTCAGGAGAGAGCTTGTCTCTGCCCTTGGGAAAAAATGGCCCCATCCCTCACCATAGGTGTGCACCTCACCTGGGAAACACACTAGAGCTGACCCTGTGGTCTGTGACACAGCTGAGCTGACACATGAGAGCCGGAGACTTGGCCCTGACCCTCCCCTCATCTGCCATGTGGCAGCATAGGTGAGGGAAATGTGCCCCACCCCTACTCATTACCACTTACAGCAGGTAAGAGAGCTGGCACCAGTGTCACAAGAGAGGGAGAGCTAGCCGTGACCCTCACTGGCAGCAGCACGCAGGAGAGAAGGCCCTGCCCCTCATATTCCTCCCTACCGCATCAGGAGAAAGGGCCCTGAAGCTTGCCTGGGCAAAACAGTAGAGCTGTCCTTGATGATATGAGCGAGGAGGGCCGAGACCTGAGGTCCCGAGAGCAGGGAAACTGGCCCTGCTCCTTGCTGTAGTCTGCATTAGGTACACTAGCCCAGGCAATGCTGTAGAGCTTGTCTCATTAGTGATGATGAGGAAAAGCTAGTAAGTTAACCAATCCAGCTACTACCCAGGCTCAGAACCAGGGTTATGAGTTGTTCCACCTCAACTATGCACTGTTAGAGCATGTGAAGGAGATGAACCTGTAAATCCAAAACAGCAGGATCTCTACAACACAGAACAGGATATTCAAGATGAGGCCCCGTGAGAGCCCATTATCCACGGGGTAGCAGAAGCCAGAGGTCTTGAGTCAGATTGATGACAATAACCTCAAGATTGGCTTCTAGGAAGAATTCTGTTTTTTGTTTGTTTTTGTTTTTCAAGACTAGATTTCTCAGTGTATCCTAGCCTGTTCTGGAACTCACTCTGTAGACCAGGCTGGCCTCGAATTCACATAGATCCACCTGCCTCTGCATCCCGAGTACTGGGATTAAAGGTGTGTGACACTACTAAACAGCAGAATAATTTTTAAAACAAGTCACCATTTAGAAACTCAGAGTCCTGGTTAGTTTTTTTGTTTTTTTGTTTTGTTTTGTTTTGTTTTTTGGTTTTTTTTTTTTTTTTTTGTCAACTTGACACAGCTAGAGTCATTTGAAAGGAAAGAACCTCAGTTGAGAAAATATCCCTACTAGTTGCCTCGGTGTAAGCCTGGATCATTTCCTTGATTAATTATTGTTGTGAGAGGACACAGTGCAGCCTACTCTGGGCAATGCCTCCCCTAGGCCTCTGGTTCTGAGTAAAATAAGTAAAAAAGCCAAACAAACAATAAGGAACAAGCCAGTAAGCAGCAGCATTCCTCCACAACTTCTTAAATTCCTGCCTTCAGGATCCTGCCCTGACTTCCTTCAGTGATAGACTTGAGATGTACAATATAATCTAAATAAAACCTTTCCTTTCCTCCCCAGGTCATTCTTGGTCATGGTGTTTATCATGGCAACAAACCCTAAGACACTCAAGAAGGAGTGCCAAACATCAAGTAGGAAGCCAACTACATGACAGTGATTCTTTTTTTGAGAACTATAGAGATGAATCCCATTCACTATGCATAAAGATATTTTGTCACTGAAGGTGAATTCCCTTTGCTGCCAGCAGGATAGAGAACTGCATACAAAGCAAACTTCATTGAAGCATTGATTAGATTAGTAGAATTTATTCTAGGTAACAGTTTAAAATGTAAATCACAGGAGATAAAAGGATTACAGAAGCCTCATCAGCATCTGTTGACAAGGCAGGAAGCCTGTGCAGGATGCTTGAGCGGCTCTTCCCACTCATTCTCCCTGGACCAAGGGGGTGGATGGACTGATGGACTAGCTAAAATAACCCTGGGCTTTGCTTCACCTGCACAACTGACCTCTTCCACACATCCAGCAGTCCTTCAGATCTTCCAGCCTCCTCTTGGCATCATCAGAAATCCAGAAGATGCTAACGGAGTGTTACTGGGTCATAAAGAACAAAATCATGTCACTGGCAGGATGATGGGCAGAACTGGAGACCATCATGAAATAGGCCAGATTCAGAAAGACAGATACCATATGTATCTTTCTCATAGTTTAGTCATGAGTTTTAAAAAGAAAGTGTGAAGTTCTGGGAGAACTGTCTGGGGAGTTGGGGATAATGGGAGGAGGGAACAGGGATAACTGGGACTAATACAATCTCAAAGTTCGTAGTATGTGTGTAAGAAAATGTCACAGTGAACCCCATTATTTTTATTCAACTATAAATTTCCTAAAATTAATTTAAAGGTTCTCTTTAAAAGGTTCCTAGTGTCATTAAGCAAACTTCCTTTCCCTATTGGTATTGGTCCAAACAGAGGCAAGGTTTAATGACATACCACTGTTCAACCCTCACGAAAAAAGCTTCCTCTTGCAGTAGGTGGGAATGGACACAGTCTCCCAACAAACATATGCAGAGAAGGAGAGGCTTTGAACATTGAGTCCTAAATCAGGTGTCTTCATCCAGCCCCTCTCCCAAGGCTCCAGAGTCTAAGTAGAAGAGAAGGCAGGAAGATTGTGAAAGTCAGAGGCAGTGGATGACCCCCAAGGAAAAATGTGTCATCCAAACACAACAGGACTGACACACACATGAACTCAGAGACTGTGGCAGCTCCAACATGACCTGCTTAGCTTTCCACCAGATGGAGGCCCAGCACCTAGAAGAAGTGAATGCCAGATCCCACCCCTAACCAAGATGCTATATGAAGCTGATTGCTGGAAGGCAGAAGCCAGCACCATCTTTAAGGCGCAGCATTTCGCAGCTCTCTACAAGTTTTCTCCAATGGCATTGCACTGGCTATATCACACTGGTTGATGGTGCACTCTAGAGCAGGCCACATTCTCAGGAGCAACACAAGACAAACTCCATAGTTTTTTGTATTTTTTTTTTTTTTTTTTTTGTATTGGTGGGTTTTTGTTTGTTTGTTTGCTTTGGTTATCTTGGTGAGGTTTTTTTTTTTCTATGTTCTTTGAGAAAGAAAGAACATCAAGTTGGGTAGAAGTTTGGGAGAAGTTGGAGAAGGGGAAAGAAATGTATCATACAATCAAAATACACTGGATGAAAATGAATTTTAACAAATAATTTTGTGTATGTGTCTTTTGTTTGTTTGTTTGTTTGTTTGTTTGTTTGTTTTGAGACAGGGTTTGTCTGTATTGCTTTGGAGCTGTCCTGGAACTCGCTCTGTAGATCAGGCTGGACTGGAACTCACAGAGATCCGCCTGCCTCTGCCTCCCAAGTGCTGGGATTAAATGCAAGCTCCACCAACACCGACACAAATAATTCTTAAAAGACAATGTATATACACTAGGCTGCCTCTTTTAACTTCTGCATCTGAATAAGACATAAGTTTACGATACAAATTCTTAAGAGTCAAGTGTGTATACTAGAACATTCAGTAGCAAAAGGGATGCACTTGGTTGACCAAACAGGTTTCCCAAGTTCACTGAGACAAAATACTGAACCCAGAGTCAGGACTTGGGCTTAAGCCCCAGGTTAGTCATGAGTCACCTTGGGCATGACGATTCCACTTCTTGGAGGTGCTCACTTCTCTATAAAGTGGGAATGATGATGTTTATTTCACACATTTTGGTGACAATGAAAATACCAGCACGTGTGCAGAAGTGCTGTGAAAAGAAAAGGAAGATGGGGTCCTCACTGACTTCCAGGAATCGCTGAGCACTGTATCTTTAGAGCACTGTATCCACGAGCTGACACCTGACAAATGAGAGCTAATTACTGTGCCATACAGAGCCCACTGTTACTGCTGCCTTCATGATCCACTGACAGGATATATCCTATGAGCCTAAAAGACGTTTCTCAGAAAGAATTTCAAGCCCTGTTCCCATCTCGTTCCTCATGCTCTGAAAAACAAACACATGTCACTCAAGGATGGGTACAGTGGGACACATATAATCCTAGCCCTGGGAAGGCTGAGGCAGGAAGAAGGTATGTTCTAGGCCAGCCTGGGCTACCTAGAGAGTAGCTGTCTCAAAGTGAGAACAAAAGCAAACGTGTTTCAAAATTCCTAAACATAAAAGAAAAGATAAAAAAACCCAGAAGACTATAAAGACCTCCCTTTCAGGTTGCCCTGTTTTTGTCAAGTGGTGTGAGTGTGTGTGTGTGTGTGTGTGTGTGTGTGTGTGTGTGTGGAGAGAGAGAGAGAGAGAGAGAGAGAGAGATGGTCACAGCTTCAACCCCTGAATTCTCTAAGCAGCAATAATTATTTAAGCAGCATGTACTCTAGTTGCCCATAATACACATTCTTGTCATTGGATATTTTATTTAATCCTCACGAGAATGCAAAATTATATTAGTGAGCCAAATTAAAGGTTAGACAACCGAATCTTAGAGAGCTAAGAGAACGTTCCTGAGGTTATGGAGTGACTTGGTGACTGGCAGAGATGCCATGCCCTCCGACCTCTCAGTACTATCACATCGTCCCTGAGAAGTCGCTCAATTACTATTTTGTGCACAGTTTGCCTTTGACACAGATGATCAGAGTATACAGAATTATGTCTGCCTGGACCTGGCTGTAGTCCGATGGTTTTATCATTGCACCATCCTAGAATGCTTCCGCTCCCTTGCAGGTGCTGTGCTGGGGGAGGAGATGGTGTTGTGCCAGGGGTACACGCTAACCCACAGTCACTGTCTTGGGGGGCTTTCAGAGAACCACTGCTTCCTCCAGTTTTATATTGATGTACTTGGCATTAGATCTATTCTTCAAACAATGCAAAGTAACAAAAATTTCCTTCTTGTTCACAAAAAGAGTCACCAAAGATCCCCTTTCATTTTGCTCATTCGTTCAATGAAAAGATAAGTATTGATTACTCCCCCCCCCGGGAGGCAGCTTCTGTCTAGCCAATCTAAAGGTAGGGTTGCATCATTATCCCTCTGTTTAATCACAGCTGCTCCGGAAATAGTAGGGAGCATTTACTGTGGATTCATTAATTTTTAGTTACCCACTTGGGTGGAGAAGAGCAAACTCAGGACAAAAGATGTGCGTACTGTGCATGCGTGTACCTCACCGTGGTCAAGAATCTGGGTCTTTTCTAACTTCAGACATTTACAAAGACTTTTGAGCTTAAGTTGGTCAGACTAGGCTCTGGGGGTAGAGGCCCGTACAAAGCCTCACAGCCTAGAACTGAAGTGCACAAACCCAAGTGGAGGCGGGAGGGAAAGCGGCAGGGACAACCCCGAGGCTGAGAGATTGCTAACAGCAAAGCCCTTCGCGTGATTTCTGTGCATCCACGTGAGCTTGAACGTTCCTCCCCCAGAGAGTGGTGCTGCTCTAGCTGCAACAGATCTGGGTTTTAAGGCCTTCTCTGAAGAGTGGAGATTTTGTTTAGTGGGTGGTGCTTTCCGAACTCTGCTGTAACCCACAGCGAACAGCAGTGCTGGGTATGTAATGGACAATAGGTGTGTCCTTGCTTGATCTCCTTGGAGCGACGCTGGATGGTGTGCCTGAAGCAAAGATCACCTGAATGCTATCATCTCATCTGCTGGAAGTGATTCAAACCCAGCAGTTGAGAGGTGTGATTCTCAGATTCAATGACACATTAGGAAGATCATACACTGTGATCCGTGAAGTGGCTTCACCCCAGTGAAAAAGAATGGCTCAACATATGCAAACCAATAAATGCAGTAAGTACACAAATAGACTCAAGGGCAGAAACCACAAATCCACTTCAATTGTTATTCCCAAAGATGGGAGGAGAAAGGCCATTGGCCCAAATTGTCATGGCCAATTTAATTAAAGCAAGCAATTAATAAAACCAAGCTTTTTTATTTGTGAACAGGCTGCCTCCCCCTCAAGTAGGGTTCCAGAGATCAGCATTGGATGTAAGAAAGACAAGGCTCAGGACTACAGGGTTTCCAAATGCAGGGGGCAGGGAATAGGTAGGTGTTACATGAGGAGAACATAACATGATCCAAAAAAAAAGGTTATCACAACATGGTAATCATAGAGGGTCATACAACTTTTTGAAACAAAGGTAGGGTTACAAGACAGTTATAAATAACTTTTTGAAGCAAAGTCATAGTTGTTGACATTCCTTGAACAGACAGTACAGAACCATTTGTAGTTAAGGTTACAGGTGGGGCATAGCCCAATCCTTGAAAAATAGAAGTTTAATCGTAAACAGGAAGGAACCTAGTGTGTCTTTACTATGAGACAGCTTTTTAAGCTTAAAATGGAGGCAGGAGGTGGCTTTTCACAATAGACACTGAAAATGCCTTCCACAAAGTTCAATATCTTTTTATGAGAAAGACCCCGAAGAAGCTAGACATAGAAGGAACAATCTTCAACATATTAAAGGCTGGCATAAGCATTCTGGTGCTATATGACAGTAGAATGTCACTTAGACCTGACGTTATACTTAGATGGAAAAATCAATGTTCCTTCTAAAACTAGGTATGGGACACAGGGGCCCATTCTCTCCAGCCTTATTCTGTATAAAGTTTGAAGTCTTAATCAGAAAGAAACAAGACAAAGAAATCTAAACAGGAGAGAAAGAAGTTAAATTAACCCAGTGTGCTGAGCGGTGATCCTGTACATAAAACCTGAACACCACCACCCAAAGCACTTAGGCCTGACAAACAGAGGAGCAGGGTACAAAGTCAACCCACAAAACCCAGGTGCTTTTCTGTGCAACAATCATGATCATGCTGAGAAAGAAATCAGGAAAAGAGTCCCATTCACAATACCCCTCAAAAATCAGCAAAAAAAAAACAAAAAAACAAAAAAAACCCAACCTATGAATGGATGTAAGGCATGAGGCCTCTACATTAAAATCCTTAAACACTGAAGCAAGAAAGTGAAGAAGGAACTAGCAATCTGTATGGTGAAAGTGGCTATATTACCAAAAGCAACCTCCAGGTTTATAAGCAATCCTCTTCAAAATGTTATTGGCATTCCTCAAGGAATGAGAAGAGCAAATCTTAAAAATTACCGAGAAGCAGAAAAAAACCATGAAGAGCCAAAGTGATCCCAAGCAAGAAAAACGATGCTGGAGGCATTGTGCCACCTGACTTCAGATTATATTACAGAGCCATAGTAACTAAAACAGCCCAGCATTGGCACAAAAGCAGACATACAGAGCAATAGAATATAAACAGAGACTTGGAAATATGTCCACACCTTTTCAAGTACCTGCTTTTTGGCAAAGATGACCAAAACAGACCTTGGAGAAATATCAACTTTGACAAAGGATGCTTCCACATGTAGAAGAATTAAACTGAGCTCTTATCGCTCACTCTGAACAAAAGAAGATCAAAAGGATCAAAGACCTTCAACGTAAAATCTGAACACTAAAACTGCTAGGGGGAAACAGAGGAGACAGTTGGAGAGAATGAGCAAAGGGCTTCCCAAGGAGAATCCACCAGCTCAAGTCAAGTGGCAAGGGCTGACAAGTGGAATTCATGGAAGAAGAGGCGTCTTCGTAGCAGCTGATGGGTAAAGACAGACTCCAGTGTGGGAAAGTCTCTGCCAGCTATACCTGTGATCCCCGCTTAGCATCCCCACTGTTTAAAGAACTCAGAAAGTGAAACCCCAAGCCCCCCTTCCCCGAATCCACAAATGAGCACACGAATTGAATAGACACTCCTCAGATAGTTATTACTCTATGAAAATATGTTGAACATCCTTAGCCATCAGGAAAATGCCAGTCAAAACTCCATTGTAGTTCCCTCTCTCCCCAGAATGGAAACAATAGCAACTACTTGTGGGGATGGGGGTGGGGACAGGAAATATTACACACACCAGGTGCGATTGAAAACTGGTCCAACCACTGTGAACATGGGTCTGAAGGAGCCTCAGAAACCTAAAACAATAACTACCACATGACCCAGATCCATCACCTCTGGGAATATACCCAAAGGAGTCCAAGCCAGCCAATTATAGACATCCTGCTTATCCATGTTATCCTGGGGCACCATTTACAACAGCCAAGTTAAGGGATCATCTTAGATGCCCAATAAAGAATGAGTAAGTTTAAAAACATGTGGTTTTATTCAGCCAGAAAGAAGAACAAAACCATGCCATTTGCAGTAAAGTAGATAGAATTAAAGGTCCTTGTATTAAGCAAAATGTAAAATAAGCCAGACACAGAAAGACAGATACTGCATGCTTTCTCTCCCATGCAGAACCAAGATCACTATTAAGTAGATGTAAAGATATAGGTAGTCATAGCTACAGGTTATGTAGGCATATATCTGACATGAGAGGAAAAGGGATTAGCAGGCAGAGAGGAAGCCAGAAGAGAGTAACAGAAGAGGAGTACACTCAAAGTATATGACATACCAGGCTGAAAACATCATTATGAAACACATTGCCTTGAAAATGAATGCATTCTACAAATGTTCTTTTAAATTCTGCCATGATTTCATTATGTATCCCTGTGCAAATGACCTATTTTCCTGCTCCTTGGTTTTTTGTTCTCATCTGTAATAAGGAAGATTGATGGGTTTCTGTATGGGGAAACTGGCTGCAGTAGTTAAATTAGTTACTACAAGGCAGCTCTTATGGCAGGAGTGAACACCAGCTCTTATTACTCGTCTCCCTGAGTAGGCAGAATTTCTTTGAGATGTGAAAATAAGATACAAAGAGAGTAGGAGGTTTCCTTCTCATCACTAAGCCTGTTTTTAGTGACATTCAAGTTTGATGTCCAGATAAAGACAGCAAGCAGATCGTACACACCTGTATCCTATCACTCCAGTCCATGACCATTAAAAGGGTAAGTTTTGTGTCTTTGTTCTTGTTTTTTATTTTATTTGTTTATTTTGACTTGTTTTGGGTTTTTCGAGACAGGGTTTCTCTTTGTAGCCCTGGCTGTCCTGGAACTCACTTTGTAGACCAGGCTGTCCTGGTACTCGTTTCCTACAACCTGCCTCTGTCTGCCGGAGTGCTGGGATTAACGGCATATGCCCCCCTGCTCAGCTGTTTTGTTTTGTTTTACTGAAGCATGTTCTCATACAGTCAATGCTGTCCTCAAAATGTACTGCGCATCTTTGACTTTGAATGCCTAGTCCTCCTGTGTCCACCCCCTAAGTGCTAGAATTACAGGCCTGCAACAGCAAGGATAGCTGGTTTTGTTTGTTTTTCAAGACAAAGTTTTACCATATAGCCTAAAGCTCTAACTCAAAACCTCCTTCCTGTCTTTGCTTCCTGGGGAGGGGAAAGGGGGGATTACAAGCATGTAACACCAAGCCAAATCTATTTTTTTTTAAATTAACAGTGTGATGTTCTCTCACCTGGAGTTTGCTGGATGGGTGAGACTGGCTGGCCCTGGGACCCAGCTGTCCCCACCTCCCCAGCACTTGCATATTAAGCATTCACCATCATGCCTGGTCTTTTTATTTGAGTTGTGGAGACAAAGCTAGGGTCCTCACACTTGTACAGCAAGGCCTTTACTGACTGAGCTGTCTCCCCAGCCCTATGCTGCATTACTTTTAATTGCTCTGCACAATGTTTACCTGTTCGTGACATCTGTCAGGAGGTACAGCCAGCAGAGCATGACTAGAAGGGAAGGCCTGGGGACCTGCTGTCCTGTAGGAGATACAGAGCTAGAACATGACCAGGAGGGAAAGCCTGGGGATCTGCTGTTGCACTGTAGGAGACACAGAGTCAAATCATAGTATTTGAAAATAGACTTTGATCTATTTTCAAAGTCTATTGGGGTGGTGAAGCCCAAATCAACTAATACAAGTACCTGATAATCCAGTAGTAGAAATAGCAGTGACTCATAAAAACTCAATTAGTTAGAAAGGGACAAAAATGTCAAAGTGGGAATAGAAATGAAGAAGGGATAGGAAGGCACACCATGCACACAAATCAGGGGAAAGGTGTCAGCTTTATTAACATCAGCGTAGGCCTCGGATAAGAAGTACTGCCGCTGATAAAGAGGGCTATTACACTGTGATAAAGGGCTGTACTCTCCAAGAAGACAGCGCGATGGATGATTTTATGTCTATAAATTCAACATCTTATCACAAGTGGATACATTTATTGAGAAACACATCTTAACAAAATTAGAAGAGAAAACAGAAAAAGTCAAAGGGCCTTTATCTAATCTCAAAATTGAATTCATGATTTAAAATCTTTCAACAAAGAAAACCCCAAGTTCAAATAGATTCATTGGTTAGTTCTACCAAAGAGCTCTCTCTTTCTTCTCTCTCTCTCTCTCTCTCTCTCTCTCTCTCTCTCTCTCTCTCTCTCCCTCTCCCTCTCCCTCTCCCTCTCCCTCTCCCTCTCCCTCTCCCTCTCCCTCTCCCTCTCCCTCTCTATCCCCTCTCTGCTTCTATGTATCCGTCTGTGTCTCTATGTTATATGTGGACAAGTATGAGGCTAACAGTGTTCATGTGTGCATGGGGGCCAGAGGAGGAGATATGGTAAGCTGCTCTATTATTTTCCACCGTATTCTTTTGAGACAGGATCTCTCAAGACACAGTGACCCTCCTGTCTCTGTCCCACACAAGTGCTGGGGTTATTGTCATTCACCTAGGTTTCTACAAGGGTTCTGAGGAGTTGAACTCAGATCCGCATGTTTGATCAGCCGGCATCCTTACTCTCCAGTCCCTGTAGTTCTACCACAAATCCAGTCTCATGAAAACAGAGGGAAGCACTTTGCAAGCTGTTGTTTGAGAGTAGAACACCCCTGCTAGCAGAGCCCTACCTCCCCCCCCCACGCTGCTGCCATGCCCCAAAGAAAGGCTGAAGGGGATAGATACTAAAGGAGATTAAAGCCAAAGTGAAGGACAAGCCACAGAGAAGATCCACAAGGTTGTCTGCTAGACCTGCTCCTCCAAAGCCAGAGCCCAAACCTAAAAAGGCCCCTGCAAAGAAGGGAGAGAAGGTACCCAAAGGGAAGAAGGGGAAAGTGGATGCTGGCAAGGATGCAAATAATCCTGCAGAAAATGGAGACGCCAAAACAGACCAGGCGCAAAAAGCTGAAGGTGCTGGAGATGCCAAGTGAGATGCGACTGTACAGTTTGAAATACTATTTTTTAAAATCAAGTTTTATAAAAATGCAGTCTTGTTTTACTTTTTTTTTTTTTTTAAGCTATATTGTTAGCACACAGAACACTTCATTGTTATGTGTGTGGGGGCGGGAGGGAGGACATGTGTCACTAGCAAAATGTTTCCTAAGCTGGATTGATGATGGTTGATGGAAAACATTGCTCCTTGACAATTTAAAGGTCTCTTCTTGGCTCAGGAGAGAAGTTCTGGTGTTGACATATGTGGCTACCATGACACAGAATGCCTTGTGTGGAAAAACTCTAAATTCACATTTTATATCCTCTTCCCCCTGTACCATCAACATAGACTTAATTCACTTAAAACCAGAGACCTGTTGGAACCTGACCCACTAAAATTGGTTTTGCTGGTCTATTGGGCAATCTGGTCTTTGCAGTGATAATTATCCTCAAAGGAACATCGGTTCCTTTATAGACGAGATTGTGGGTCTTCAGAATGATAATTCTACCGTTTTCATTTCGTTTTCTGAAAGTCAGGGTTGGCTTGTGAAAAGTTGTTAAACAGCATCCTTAATGTGAAATGTCAACCCTCACTCTAAGCTCTTCCCTTTTCAAAGCATTGAATGAAGACTTCACTGGGCTTTATAGTGGCTTTTAGATTTTGGTAGTCCATACAAGAAGGGAGTTTGGAAGTTCTTGTAAACTATTAATTATTGTCTGCCCATGTCCTGCCTGAAATACCATGATCCTTTAATAAAGTATCTTTAATAAAGCTGGATAAGGTTTGGCTTGGAAAAAATGTTTAAAATGTAAAGCAACTCTACAATAGTGGAAAAACCTTGAATCACTTAAGTACAGAAGTTGTATAAGGTTTTATAATGTAGTAGTATTTCTTCATCAGGACCACCAGCCTGCAAATAATGAAATGGAGACTTATTACTAATTATGAAAACTTGGCCTTTATTGTGGGCTTCTCTCAACTAGCTCCTATAACTTACGTTAACCCATTTATATTCATCTACATTCTGTCCTGTGACATTCCCTCATCTCTGTATTGTCCATCCCACTTTCTCTGAGTCTGCCTGGTGGACTCCACTTTTCTTCTTCCCAGAGTTCTCTCTGCCTGCCAGAAGTCCCACCTATACCTCCTGCCTAGAAATTGGCTGTTCAGCTTTTTATCACACCAGTCATTATTACATGGTGTAATTGAACAAGAGCCACCTTTAATTCCAGTATTTGGGAGGCAGAGGCAGGTGGATCTCTGAGTTTGAGGCCAGCCTGGTCTACAGAGTGAATTCCAGAATAGCCAGATTTTTGGTTTTGGTTTTTTGAGACAGGGTTTCTCTGTAGCTGTGGAGCCTGTCCTAGGCACTCACTCTGAAGACCAGGCTGGCTTCAAACTCACAGAGCCAGGGTTACACAGAGAAACCCTGTCTCATTTTTTGAGACAAACAAAACAAAAAACAAACAATAACAAAATCCCAAACAAAACAAAATTTTAGAAAACCTAACAAGACAATTGAACAAGACAGCTAGAATATCACAGGAAGTTACTAAACAAGAAGTTAAAAACCAATAGTGTTGCTATTTTAACTGATCTATGTGTAGTAACACCAGAAGTTCTAAGGAGGACTTGGGTTGGATTGGCTTTGTGACACTGGATACCCAAGAAGATTTTTATTGTAAATTAACATGCTCATTGACAAATTATACACTATGATTAGACTCTGAGAGCCTCCAGCACTTCACTGTGGGGTTACGTTTGGGAAGCTTGGTCTTGAGTTTGTGGTTTTACTTTGAAGTCTGTGGAACCTTTTGAGGTAGAGCCTACCTGTTAGAAGCAGGCCACTAAGGCCCAGGCTTTCAGAGTTATGTCAGCCCCTGAATCTTTTCCACTCCTTGTGACTAGCCATCACCACGAGCTCCTGCCTCACAGCCAGAGCTGTCTCTATGGATGTTGCTTTCCTGGCTATGATAGACTGAGACCCTCTGAAATCTGTTCTCCCCTAAATTGCTAATCTTTGGTAATTTGTTCCAGTGACTGGCAAAGTAATGTACCAGTAACTAATACTGTATATAAGAATGCAGAAAATGAGAACTAGTTAATGCAACCTTTAAAAGAACAAGTTTGGGGCTGGAAAGATGGTTCAGAGTTTAAGAGCATTGACTGCTCTTCCAGAGGTCCTGAGTTCAATTCCCAGCAACCACATGGTGACTCACAACCATCAATAGTGGGATCTGGTGCCCTCTTTTGGTGTGCAGGCATACATGTTGTATACATAATAAACAAATCTAAAAAACAAAACAAAAAAGAACAAGTTTGAAAAGCCTATTTCCACTTTCAAGCTTATAATTATTTAGATGAAGATTAAAGGCCAACAAAACAGGATAGAGTTCTGAAATAGATCATAGATGTATGTATGATCCATTAATTTTCATATACACGTGTGTGTGTGTGTGTGTGTGTGTGTGTGCCTGTGTGTGTCCAATGAGGAAAGTTGGCAAAAATAATCCTATTCACTATACCCATTTTAAATACAAAACCCCCAAAGAATCCCAACCTCTTCCTTGCAGCAGGAGTTAAAGTGAGGCTGAGGCAAGAGCTCAGTGCAGAGTCTGATAGCATGTGACTTTGCAATTGTGGGTGGACAGACCTTGACACTTCACAAAAATACTAGTTGTAAGAGAAAAAATCATAACTTGGATATAACCAAAATTTAACTCTTTTAGTTAACAAATACCACATTTGAAAACTGAGGGAAGTCACAGAATGGGAAAACAATTCCAAATTGATTTTGTGCATGTATGCGTGAGTATGGTATATGTCTCTATAAATTCACATGCTGACATGTGTGGGTACATATGTGTGCACATGTATATTCAGAGCAGAAGCTCAAGTTGGGCATCTTCCTTAATCATTCTTCACTTTATTTATTGAGGCAAGTTTTCTCAATGAAGTCAGAGCTCATCAATTCTGCTAATTAGCTAGCCAGCTTGCTCCTGGCTGCATTGATAAAAATTTGTCTCTTGACTCCAGAAAGATTTTTGCTGGAACTCACAGTCACAGTATGCCTAGAGATACAGTAGACTATGTACTTAGTATGCTGTCCTCCTGTGTACTCTACCTACTTAAATGTAATCTCCCTATAAGAGCACAATGGAACCAACCTTACTGTGCTTTGGACTTTTCCCATGCTACCAGCTTTAATTTTGAATTATGTACTCTTCCATGCTCCCAACCCATAATTATGTATGTGTGTATATATTTGTTGTGGTAGTCATTTGCTGAAAGCCAACATCTTGGAAGCCACCGTATACAACAAATATGGTTGTATGTAGTCATGAATGTTGAAAGCATTTGTGGGTACAGCTTTGTAACTACTGTAGTTGACATTTTCTTTGGGCTGCCAACCAGTTCCCAAATAAAAACATGGAAACTTATTAGTTATGAATACTCCACCTTATCTTAGGTTTTTCCTACTAACTTTTAACTTAATTTAGCCTATTTCTAACCATCTTTGTTTTGCCTAGGGACTTTTTACCTTTCTTTCATTCTGTATGTCCTACTTTCCTGCTTTCTCTCTGTCTGTCTGGCTGGCAGGCCCCTGCCATTTCTTTTTCTTCCTTCCCCTGAGCCTAAATTCCTCCTCCTACTTACTCTCCCTGCCAAGAAGTCCTGACTATACCTCCTCCCTCACTATTGGTCACTCAGCTTTTTAGTAGACCAATCAGGTGCCTTAGGCAGGCAAGGTAAAGCAGCAACACATCTTTACATAGTTAGTTAAATATTCTGCAATAAACTTCTGTTTGCAGCATTGGATGCTATTCTGGGTTTGTTGAGAGAAAGAAAGTAACTTCTTTTGTAAAACTCTGCTACAGAGTTCTTTTAAAACACCCTCTTTCCTTTCCCATACCATGTTTTCTGTGCTGTTCAGTTACTACAGAGGCATAGCAGACAGACACAGAACACTCACGAATCAGAGAAAGACGGCTCAGACATACACAACAGGTTGCAGATAGACTGGTAACTACAGACAGACAAAAGCATAGGGAGAGAAGTAGGGAATTTCATTCTTGGTCGAACTAATGCAAGAGGACATTGCTTTACTGTTGTTCCTTAATGAGTCATTGACATGTTTTGGTGCCCTCTGGGGTTGTCTTCAATGCATTCACTAATGCTCCAGGGTCTTGTTAGCTCCCTAGTGCAGGAATTGTAGGGGGCTATCGGCCTGCTGGGCATTATGTGCATTCTGGAGACCCAATCTCCAGTCCTCATACCTGCAGGACAAGTGTCTTATCTGTGAAGTCATTCTGTTATGATGGACTGACTATAACTTGGCAGTTAACAGAAACAAACTTGTTAGTGAATCTCAAAGACATTGTTGGTGATGGGGAGAGGAGGCGGGGAGGGCAAGCTCCGTGGTGCCACCCTTAGCAGCCTGAGAACTTCCTCTACACTCTTAGGGACCGCAATTCAGGTCTCATGATTTCAATACTGAAAAGAATTTCAGGACTGGCCAATTTAGAAGTAGAGTTGTAAAGTTTGTTGAAGATGTTTTTAATACAGATTGAAGCCCAAAGAAAGACAGACATACCCAGGGGTGTTTGGGCTCTTCAAGGGAGAGTTGTAACTAATGGTCTTAACATTAGCCATAGATACCTTTTGATGACTCTCAAATTATATATCAAAAGGTTGCCAAGAAACCCCTCTTTCTCCCCTTCTCTTCCTCTCTCCCTCTCCCCCTTTCCCTTCCTATGTGTAAGATTATACCAGTGGCTCCAGAGATGCCTTGAGTGGAATTGTAATCCTACCCAGTAAAACCAGAAGCCACTAGGGTTGCACAAGGGTGTCTAGTATATGTCCTTTCCCCATAAATGGGGGTTCTGGTGAGATTCCTAGAAAATTGTAGGTTTACAGTTGGGAAAGGAGAAAGGCCTTAAGCAGTTGGTAATGATGATGGGATTCTTGCTTCCCTGCTGGTGACAGGCTTAAACCAGATTCAAGGATCTGATTCCTATTTCCCTTTTTGTGTTCTCAACTTTCTTTGCCTTTCTACCCCACCTCAATATCACTTTGGGTAAAAGAGGCCAGACACACAAGAGCACCTCCTCTAGGTCTCTACACAAGAACTTTTGGGAAAGAGCAAATGTAAATGATAGAGTTAGGAGCAGTGTGCTTTGGACAGGCTTGAAATGAAAGCAAAGCATGGGAATACTTTCTGAACAGTGTAAGTGTTCTATTTCTGAGTTAGTGTTCCTCAAGTACAGGGCCCCCTTACCTGGGAGGGATACGAGCCAAGTTGTCCAAAGGATGACTGAAATGGTAGAGATGATTGTGCCATGTGTCCCCGCTGCCTGTACCTGTACATATACATGTGGTGATATATTTTGTTTATGATCTGACAAATAAAGCTTGTCTAAAGATCAGAGTACAAACCTAGCCACAAGCCATAGACTAGGCCAGGCAGTGGTGGTACACACCTTTAATCCCAGCACTCGGGAGACAGTGTCAGATGGATCTCTGTTAGTTCAAGGCCACCATGGGCTACATGAAATTGATCCAAACTAAAGGAAAAACAGAGCTCTCACAAAAGTGATCGCAGCACTTGGAGTGACACACCTTTAATTCCCTCACTGAGGAGGTAGAGATAGGAAGGGATATGGCTGGGTGGAGAAAGGAATAAAAGGTAGGAGGAGACAAGACCTTGAGGCCATGATTACCTCTTTGGTCTGAGCATTGGTAGCGGTAAGAACTCTCCAGTAGCTAACCACTTTGTTTCTCTGATCTTTCAGCTTTCACCCCTCTGAGATTTTATTATTAATACCAATTAGAATTCATGTTACATATTAGAATTCATGCTACATATATAGCCATTGCAACCTATATTAAGTAGGCACAATAACTAATGAGCAATGCATAATAACAAAATAGAGAAACTGTGATAGTATACTATAATGACAGCCATTTCTAGAAAATCTAGCATTTTAGACCATGCTTGACTGCTGGTGCCACAACAATAAAAAGGGAAATTCTGCTGTATCAAAACTCACTGAGCTATACACATGCAACCTATATAACCTTGTTCTGTATAAACTACACCTTTGTTTTATAAAAAAGAAAATAAGCTAAAGCATCTCACTTATAGCAGAAAGAAGCAGACTGAAATAATATAATCCAATTCCATCTCCTTCAAAATAGGCAAAGTGAGCTCCTTCCCCATGGTGGGTACACACACACACACACACACACACACACACACACACACACACACACACACAAAGAGAGAGAGAGAGAGAGAGAGAGAGAGACAGAGACAGAGACAGAGACAGAGACAGAGAGACAGAGAGACAGAGAGACAGAGAGAGAGAGAAACACTAAAGGAATCAGGAGGGAAACTGGGAAGGCTTTACTTTTCTTCATAAACTCAGAATTATTGAACACTTTGAAAGTCTGTGCCTATGAACTGGTAAGAATAAAGATCGAAGAAATGGGTCAGAGAGTGCCATCTACACTGTTATGAGCTTAGCAGAGAAGCAGTGACTTTATTTCTGGTGAGTGACCAGGGACTGTCCTGTTGCTTTGTTCATTCACAGTGGCACTTTCACCAGTCAAGCATAAAACAGTGCAAGAAAATCCCGGAACAGCAGGCATTGGATAGGACAGGAGTGGAATGTGACAGAAACGATCTGTACACCCTAATTACAAAAGTCTCATTTCCACCCACCCCCTACAGATGCAAAGTCAAATTCAGTGTTGTCGAATTAACCAGCACACACAAAACTTTCCAGGAGGGGCAAGTATGACTCAACACATTCAGTGAGACCCCGTGCTTGCCAGGCTCCCCTCCACCTTGCTGTGCTGCCCAGCCAAGTGCTCCCAGGCAGCTCATTTTGTTTTCACACATCTTTCCTTTCAAGGCTCTGCTTGTAATATTTACAGAAAAGGCAGTGCCGGTAAACAGTTTCACACAATGAGGTGTGAGAGTTGATAGGGTCCTATTCAGCCTCTGAACTCCCCTGATGAGCTGCCAAAAGTTGTTATGAATGGCCAGGCTGACAGGGTGATGGCTGATAAAGGAAAAACAAACAGCTCGGGTAATTCATGAAAACACACAGCGCCAAGACAAATCCGGTGGCGAGTGACAGCTGAGATAATGGAATTCTGGGAGTATCTCTTAAGGGGTCCTCTCCACACAGCCACTCTGTTAATAGATTCCCCTTAATGTATCAGGATCCTCAACTTATTTCTACAAAAATTATTTATGGCGATGTCTGGTGGGAAGTGCCGGCTTTGGGCTTTGGACTTCTGTGCAGTGACCAGTTCTTCATGCTCTCACTTTCCCCCGTGCAGTAAGAATCTTAGGAAATGGAGACCAGTGCCTGCCATTTAAAGAAATAAAAATATCCTATTTGCAGTTTGATTACCAGAAACATTTCTGAGGCATTCTTCTCTCATTTATAAACCATTTGCTGCAAACCTTTGATTAGAAAATAAATATTGGCTTACATACTCAACTGCTAATGATTTTAAAGAGAACAGTTTTAAATGTGGTTAAAGTCAATTTCCAAATCACAGCCCATTTTGTGTTCATTTCCTTAAGTCAGGCGTGACGAAGCAAGAACGTATCAATTTGTTGATGTTTGGCTTTTGTGCCCAATGGTTTTTCATGAAATGCATTGTGGTTTTTGAAAAAGGAAGAAGAAGAAAAAAAAATTTAGCCCATTTCTTGGTGTTTTTAGGAAGCAGAAAAATAAAGACATATATTAGCATGCATATATACATACATAAATACTGTCAGGTGAACCAAGAGAAGGAGAAAGAAGGGAAGAGAAGGAAGCATGGCACAGCAGGCCTGGGGGCAAATGGTTGAGAGGTGTGTGTGTGTGTGTGTGTGTGTGTGTGAGAGAGAGAGAGAGAGGGGGGGGGTGGGGAGTGCATGTGTGTGAGTGTGTGTTAAAGAGCTGAGGCCCAGCAGTTGTTGAGACATGCGCAACCTGGGTCCTATCAGCTGCCACCCAAACCAAAATCCACATGTTAACAGGAGCCCAGGTGATTGGCACACACACCCAGGTTTTGAGAAGCCCTGTAGTTGACGTTGCTTCTCTTCCAGTGTCTAAGGGTGGCAGCCTATGATGGTCCCTGTTTCACAAAACATTTGAAACTGTCACAGGTTAGTTATTTCAAGCTTTCTCTAAGTAAGTTACAATAGGTCTTCATTCAAGTTGGCTTTTTTGTTTGTTTTGTTTCATTTTCTTCTTTTCCCCTTGAAGAAATCTTAAGGTGTCTTGAGCGTTCCATGCCTTCTGGGAAGGTCCACCTCTTCCTCAGTCATTTCCCTTTTACCTTGATAATTATACTCATCCAACCCACTGCACAATGCTAGGCACTGAGCCATCCTGCCTTTTAAAACACAGACAGGGAAAAACAATATGGTTTCCGTAACAACCACAAGGACACTTTTATCTTGACAATAGAATCAATTATTTGTTTGTTTGGATTTTTGTTTGTTGAGACAGGGACTCTTTTTGGAGTCCTGGCTGGCTTTGAACTCACAATCCTCTTGGCTATGTGCCTCTTGTGGACTGCACCACCATATCAGCTTAGGATCAGCTGTTTAACTATTGCAACATACAACTGAATATCCTAAAGGAGAGCTCAAAGGATAGCACAAAGGCCTACAGCCAGGTAACCCTCATGAGTGTGTGGAATGCAGACAGAATCTGCCAATAGAGTTGCTTTAGTGTCTGTGTTTGCCATTATTTAGAGTCTTCTGCAAACTTGGAGGGATCTTGGGATTTTGTTCAACTATCAACCAGTTTCTTAGGGATTGGTAAATTTAATCACATACAAATTTCAAAATTTATGGCCTAAAGCCAAAAGTTATCAGGGGTTTGTTGCCTTAAATGAAAAGGGGTTGCTTGGGCGGGCTGTGGTGGTGCATGCCTTTAAACCAGCAGAGGCAGGCAGACCTCTGTGTGTTCGAGGCCAGCCTGATCTACAGAGAAGTTCCAGGACAGCCAAGGCTATACAGAGAAACTCTGTCTTGAAAGAAAAAAAAAAGGGGGGGGGGAGTAAGGACTGCTTGTTTGAGTTTGATTTTTTTTAAATTGTGTACATTAAGTGCACAAAATAGTAATGACTTCCTTACAGTATTTTCATGCATGGGTATAATGTGCTTTAATCATATTCACCCCCACTTACCCTCATAGACCCTTACAACACCTATTCTTTCCCCTCCCTCCTTTGTACTCTGCATGAGAGACAACATGCCATATAAACAACATGCCATATTTCCCTTTCTTGGTCTCACTTCCCATGCTGATTTCCAGTTCCACAAATGGTGTGATTTTTTTTTTCCTTCTTTATGGCTGTCTGGAACTCAACTGTGTATTTAGACCCCATTTTTCTGTATCCACGTATCTCTTTCTGGTCCACCTGCACTGATTTCACAATTGGCTACAGTGGGTAGTCCTTCCGGTGAACACATTGATTTCCAGCATGGCCAGACTAATTGACATTTGCACTAACAGCTTACACAGCATCCCCATCCTTGCCCAGCATTAATTGCCATTTTAACAAAGAGTTTATATGTGTAATTCATCAGGTAAAAGGCACATCCAATGGGAAAATGGACATTTTGCCTACACAAACAAAGAACACATACCGGAAATGAATACATGAAATGGTGCTCAAGTTTATTCATAAAAATATACACACCAAAGCAACCACAGCAGAATATCCTCAGGCTAGCATATGGGCACAAATGAGGAGACTTGACAATATTTGCTGTGAGAAGGAACAGGCTCTCTCCTCCTCACTGCTGGGGCTGGACTGCCCTCAGCATATGGAAGGCTTAGTGGTCATTTCTATGGAAGGCCTGGTCTTTATCTCAGCAGTCCCATGCTGGGGAGTTAATCTAGGAAAACATTTGCAAAAGTCCTTTCAGCGAGGTGACCAGAGAGGTGCAGGGCTGTAAGAAGCAACAAGTCAGTGGTTGAGCACCCCACGATGCTGCAACCCAATGAACGGGAGCTGCCTCTGCCATGCAGATCTAAGCACCCAGTGCTTGATCAGACACACAAAGTGAAAAAGCAGAGACAACTTGCTCCCTTGAGATTAAACATGCATACCTACTTGTAGGTGATCCCCACGATTTTCCCGGAAATGCTTGAAAAGAACCAGCTGATATTGCTACTTTTGTGATGAGAGAACAGTTTGGCAATAAAGGGGAGGGGAAGACATTCTTATTTTTAAGGGTTATTCTATCTTTTTTGTTTGTCTAGAAGTGTTGTGCGTACGAAATGGAGGCCAGCAATGCCTTGGCATTGAGCTATTGAGCCATGTTGTCTTCAGTCCCAGCTGTAATAATATTAGGAGAAACTGTCTAGAAGGAATTATTTCCCATGAGTTCGTCTTCACCACTGAATGTCTTCGGGCAAGGAGACTTCTCACAGAGCAGCCAGACATCCCAGAGAACTGTCGCCTGGGCATTCAGGCTGAGGCAAGAGGATCACAGATTCCAGGCTAGCCTGAGGTACAATAACAAGATATACATACATACATACATACATACATACATACATACATACATACATACCGAGAGAGAAAGAGAGAAAGCCAGAGACAGAGACACACACACAGAGAAAGAGAGACAACAGACAAAGAATGTGTAGATAGGGTGCTTCCTCTAATCCAGTGTTCTCCACCTGGTGAATTCCCTGCTCAGAAAATGGCCCAGCCTGAGTATGTGGACAGGGACACAAAACAGACATCTGTCCTTTGAAAAAGAAGAGTGGGTTACAGGTCACCTGGTCACAATCCTCCCAGAAATGAGCACTTTTGTTTTCCATCGTTTGCTTGTTTGCTTTTTTTTTTTTTTTTTTTTTTAGAAAGGATGTCTTGGATGAAGAGTCAATATCCTTTGGATAGTCATTAATCTAGTGTATGACTGGTAAGGAAAGAGAAATCAAAGAACATTCCAGTGTGATGTGCCAGACAGGACACTTGAGGGACATGTAGCACTGTGGACTTCAGGCCTCCTCCATATCCTAGCAGAGAGGTAAGAGAAGAAAAGATGAAGGCAGCTTTGTAGTCTTAGGCTGAGGTGCAAGTTCCAGACCAGTGTTTTTGAAATCATGGCCAGGTGACTTCTCTCTGAACCTCCCAGGATAGGCCAGCAAACCTCCCGTTGTCCGTGGTCATGTGCAATCAGGTTTCATCAACTCACATGAAGTCCTCTGTGGATGTCCGGGTACCAGGTGGCAGTGCTCCCTGTGGTATCCCAGCAGAGTGGGGTAGGGTGGGGGAGGGGTTTATTTCCTACTGACCAGAACTGATCGAGTGGTCCCAGATATCTATTCCCACTTAAGGGTGTCTGGGAATGAAAGCTTCTTGTGAACCTGTGGAAACAAAGCAAAAAGGACTTGTACAACAAAACTGGTCCATCGCTGCCACCCTTAACATGCTCATCTGTACATTGATGCGGTGCCTGCCTTACAGTGTACTGTGAGAATTACATAAGGATTTGTGAAAGAGGGGAATGATACATAATAGACACTCAATAAACAGTGTTACTGTCGCTGAAGTCACTGACAACTCTTGCTGGGCCCTTTGAGAGGTGTATTAGTCGGGGTTCTCTAGAGGAGCAGAACTGATAGCATAATTGTACCACACACCACATATGTATATAAACATTTGTTAAACTGGTTTATATTAAAATAGCAACAGCTGTCTCACACCCAAGAGGCTGAGAGCCCGGTAGGTGCCCTGAGGCTGGAGCTTCAGCAGTCTGGGTCACCCACAGTGGCTGTCTCCCCCTGGAGAGAACCCCGAATTTGCTCAGTCTGCAATCCACAGGGCTGGGTGCCTCATCAGTCCCAATTTGGCACCCAAAAAAAGCCTGGAGCCCCCTTAAAGATCTGCTGGTTCTCAGTTGGTGCAGGAAGCCTGGGAATGCTTGTTTGAATAGCAGTAAAAGAATCGGCAGCAGCAAGGACAGATAGGATAAGGCAATGGAGAGAAAGCCAGGCTAGCAAAGGTCAGACTCTCCTCCTTCTGCCACACTCCTTAAATCAAACCAATCCAAACCAAACCAAACCAAAACAAAAGAGTAGGTTGCTATTAGAAGCTGCTACCCACATTTTCAGGGTGGGTCTTTTACACATCAATTATGGTAATTAAAACAATTCCTCAAGTGTGGCTCCCTACTGGTGATTCTAATTTGGGGCACAAACATCACAGGGGGCTTATTAAATGTGACTGGGGCGGCTGCAGAACCACAGTGGCATTGTTATGTGCCCACCAACATGCCAATGACCATGGTAACACTCCATCATGTGAGACATGACACTCAGGAGAAGCCTCTGGGTGTCACTGGATGCTGGGACCCAATGCAGAAGGGCCTGATCACCTGTACCCAGCCATCACTTGAACTGAGGCAGGTTCTAACACTTGCCTGGATGCTCACCAGCAGCCAGGAAAAGCCAGCAAATTCCAATGCTCCCCAAGAGCAGGGACGCAATCGTATGACGGCAGTAATAACAGAAGTATCCGTTGGTTTCTTCTTTCTTCTTTATGCATTGTTCCTCTAAATGGTTTTATCCTTATTTGTAGAACTACCACAAGAAATATGGTCCATCTGTGTGGAGTGTGAGAGTTAGGTGAGATGCATTGCTAAATAGGCTGTGATGAATTTCTAAGCCCTGGGTGAGAGCTGACAGACAATTAACACTGTTCCGAGAGGGTTGGGAACTTAACTCAGTAGGAGAGAGTTTGTCTATCATATACAGGACCTTAGATTTAATCCCCAGCATAGCCAATAAACAAATAAAAAAAAATAAATCTAGCAAGGGGAGTGGGAGTTTAAGCTGTTTCACCCACGCTTGGCTTCTCCCCACCATTCCCAAGGAAGGAAGAAAGTTACTATGGCAAGTTCATATATTCCAGTCAGAGCTCCATGAATAAGAATAGCACACCCTTCTATGCCTTTATAAAAGTTTTGGGTTTTTTGCTTTAGTTTTGTTGTTGTTGCTGTTGTTTTTTTCTTGAGACAGGTTTTCTTTATGTAGCCCTGGCTGTCCTAAAACTCATCATGTCATCTAGGCTGGCCATGAACTCACAGAAATCCACCTGCCCCTCCCTCCTGAATGTATCACACCTGGCCTGAAAGTTCTAGATTTTCTATCAGGGTCTACTAAAAGTAAATTGTGATAAGAAACTATGAAATTGGCCCATTGGTCTTTGTCAAAAATAACTTCTTATTGGTAAGAGCATTTATTTTTGTAGGCATAAGAAAAACAATACAATTACTCAAATATACATATCATTCAGTCCACTAGCTAACTAAAGATGATGACACATCTTTAATTGTCCCTAATTCATCTGATTTGCCTTCAGTTTGTTCTTAAAAACAGAAGATGGGTTCAAAGAAGCTGTGCAAGCATGCACAAACTCTGCATAGGTTCAAGCAACAGTCCCAACCACGGGGAGGGGGAAGTAGACACAGGCTCCCATTGCTAAACAAGAAGCTGTCTGCAAGTGATACTCCAGGGCAAAGGGAAAACCAGATTCCTTCAGTGAAGTATCATTGAGTACCTTAGCCAGGCCTCAGGGCAGGCCCCATGCCCAGGAGTAATTGACTAATACAAAATGAAGTCAAAGGTATTTTTGTAGACTTTTTGTTTCATTTTGCTTTGTGTATTTTTTTTGTCTTATTTGTCTTATTGCTGCTTGTTTGTTTCAATTTTTGTTTGTGCATGTGCTTCCTATTGTTCTGTTGTTATCATTTTGGTTTTGTTTGTTTTAAAGAACTGGAAAAAAAAACCTTAAAATTTGTGTAGGTAGGGGTGTGAGGAGGATCTGGGAGGAAGGAAAAATATTGTCAAAATAGAGTATATGAATAAAATTTTTAAATTAAAAAAGTTAAAAAACAAAATGGAACAGAAAACCAAGAGCAGTGAAGGCTTCTTGCCAGTTAGTGCTTGCACAGTTCTGTGAGCGAGCTCTAAGATGGTCTCCAGCATTCCCCTAGCTTAATTTGGGGCTCAGACCAACAAATGACTGCACGGCCATTCCTCCATTCCGTGGTGACCAAGAACATTTGGAAATTGGTTTTAAGGGCATAATTATCATTTTTTTATGGTCTTTTAGGAGTTTGAAAAAAAATTGGCAGTCACAACAGCTATCATGTCACCTAACTCCAAGAAAAAGCCACTTGCATTCCCAACATATGTTATACTCAGGCACTGTTGGTCTGATTCACAGTGCTGTGCCACATTTATGACAGCCGGCCAAGGAATTAAAGCCCTTTGACATTCTACACCGGCCTCTGACATGTTGCCAATGTAAAATGACACAGCACACCAAAAATGGTAACATTTAAAACTGTGATAATATATGGGTCCAGAAAATCAACTGATGACACTTGCAGATGCTAATATGGAATGCTAACCATCATTTGGTTGCATCTAAAATTGCATCCTTCTCAACAATGACAATACACACAGACACACACACACACACACACACACACACACACACACACAAATAGGGACCAATAGAATAAATAATATTGGGTACTAACCACATGTAACCATGTTTTAAGCATTTATGTGAGTCACTCCAGAGTTCCTACTGAACAGTCCTATAAGGCACATGCTAATAGAACATGCTAATAGAACCCTCATCTTATAGACAACAAAACCAAGGGCCCAAGAAGTGAGCTCACCAAACATGTTCAACATACGCATCTCTCTTGAAAGCAATCTAGAAACCTGAATATGTCTCTTTAGAACTCTTTCCATAAGTCAAATGTTACCTGTGACATACATTGTGACTATGAAACTCTGAGCTAGACTTGCCATTTGCTGGTCACCAGACTCATCGTTCTGTTTGAGCACTCTCTATTTTTTTTTCTAAAGTGGCAATATACTCATTATAAAACTCACAAGCATCAATGTTATTGTGGCCTGAAGCATGTTCACACATTACTTCAAGCATTGACAGTCTGAAGACCCAGGTCTTTCAGAAGGTAGTTAGGCTCAAGTGAGACTGTCTCCGTGGATCCTGACCTAACAAACTGATGTTCTTAGAAGGAGTCCTGGACACTGAAGGACACTGGGGACAGAGCCATCTGCAAGCCAAGGAGTCAGACCTCCAGAGAGACCAAACTGTTCACAGCTTGAGAGATCACTACCTGTGGCTGAGGTCACTCAGCTCATGATTTTTTTTTTTTTTTTTTTTTTTTTGCAACGCTCACAAATGAATTGACCATAGCAACCAACAGTAAATGCTCAATTAATGGTTTCACTGTTGGTTCATTTGTGAATAAAAACACATACTACAGAGCCTTGGGTTTCATGTGCTGAAAAAAAATTCATGTCCAGCCAATAGACATTTTTGTGAAACTTCAACTAAAAGACTCAATGAACTCAATTCTCTGCACCAATAGTGTCTTCATACAGTGATTGTAACTGTTTACCGTGTTCAGAAGTTGAATTTGCATATGACTTCGGACCCTTTCTACTCTTGTGGCTTCTACACCATATGCTGTAAGTCCAGGTTGTGAATAGCAACATCAGCCATGTTGACAGTAATGCCTGAAGCTATGACACACAGAGCGAAGGAAGATACCTGGGCACCAGTCCATGTAACTGAGGAAAGAAGAGGCCACTGATGTTTTCTTGGATGAAACTATCTGAGAGGCGGCTGCAATGTTTCTAAGTGGCCAGTCCTGTGGGCTTCCTTCTGTGTTGAGTAAGGTTACAAGACCACATCTGGGCTCATAACAGTCCAGTGCAATGGATTAGGGAGAGCTAGAGGACTGGAGGCTAGTAGCGTATGAGCTGCATTGTCACCAATCTGGAAGGGGGACATTGGATAATGAGCCTCCAATCCTCATCCTCTAATTAAAGGCCAGCAAAGTTCAAACAACTCAAATATTGGATGTAATTCAATATCTTGTTAGCCATGCTGAATCTACGAATTTTCTGTATATGTATATTTCTTGGGTCATTTAAGCTTGTTATTTGAGAACAGAAGAAAAACCAGTAAGCCATCAAAGACCATTTGCTGATTACTTTCCAAGTTACTATAAAATTTGAACTCACTAATACATAGAACCCCAGACGTGCAGGGGAAGGCAAGTCACCATGGATAGGCTTCGGGCTGCCATACAACAGTATGTCTGAGGCTCACATGCTGGTAATCAATGGCTCTGCAACCTATAGATACTGCTTCATGTTTGAGAAATGTGATCGTGAAATACATGAGCACAAGCCCTAGACGACAAACCCTACTCGCTTGTACCCAAACTCAGTTTGTTTTTGTTAGGAACCATATTTCTTGACTGCAAGAATTGTCTGAGTTGACAGGGAAACACCAGCCACTGGTCCCTCTGCAATACACCACAAAAAGTAGCTCCAAGTGAGGTCACCAGCATTGCTTCCTAGGCATAAGCCAAAGCATCTACATAAAGATGCCGAAGGGTCTGATAATGTGACTATGAGCCCTCAAAGAGCCGAATTGCTTTCCATGGAGAAACCCTAACCATGGCCCACCCCAGTGGTCAAAATGTGGGAGTAGGGGACAGTGTCAGAGAATTGGACTCAATCCAAGCAAGGAGTAGAGGGATATCCTGGTCCTTTCCTCACCAAGATCACACTTAGCAGCCCCACGAAAGGCTCAACTCATTCCCCTGCATCAGGCAGACAGAGAAGGGACCTGGGGTTCTAGCCTGCTGTGATGATCCATCTGGATTGTCAACTTGATGGAGTTTAGAATGACCACAGAGGCAAACCTCTGGGCACATCTGTGAGTGTGTCTAGAGTAGGTTAATTGAGGTGAGACATGCCCATCTTAAATGTGGGAGTCCTGGGCAGAATGAAGAGACAGAATGCCAAGCAGTACCAGTTGTCACTCTCTGCTTCTTGATTGGGACATCATATGAATGTCCTCTGTGCCTGCTGCCATGCCTTCCCTGTCCCCACAGGCTGTGTCTCCTCCAACTATGACTCAAAACAGACCCTCCCTTCGGTTGCTTCTGTCAGGCATTTCACAGCATCTAGAAAACTGATACATTGATGGTACCTACCATAGGGAACAAAGTTCTCACAGAGATGGGACTGAAGTATCTGCCAGCAGGCCACACTTAATGAGCCTGCCGCCACCCACAAGACCACCATGACCACAGTAAGAAGTGAGCCTGCCACCGCTCACAGACCCCAGGGATCACAGCTCTATTAGGCCGGCTGGAGGAAGCTGATTCATATAGCAACCTTTTATTTGTCACACCAAGGATTTAACCCAGAGAGTCACATCCCAGGCGAGTGCTGTGTTGCTGAGCTATGCCCCAGCACTCTGTCCACAGCTACAGTAGTTTACTAAATGACCTACCCTAGCCTGGAGCTCACACTATAGTCTGATCAGGCTTTGAACTTGGGATCTTCCTGCCTTAGTCTCCCGAGTATCTGGGATGCAACCTGAACATGCCTAGCATGTAGCAACCTTTCATACTAAGTTAAAAAGTCAGAAATTTTACAAAAAGTCAATAGTACCCTTTAAAATTATCATTTAAAATGTAAAAGTAGAACTAAGTAAGAATTACATTGAATTGTTTTCAACATATAAAACTATCTAGAAGACTTTAAAAGCCCTTTCCAGTTCTGGAAACTAGTAAGAGCCAAACAAACAAGCATACAAAGAAGACAAGCTAGCCACAAGTAGGACTTCAGAAATTGTGGTGTCCACATAGCTCATACTGATAGCAGCCTCCTCCATGCTTCTCAGTGAAGCATGCAGATGTTTGTTTCCTGGTGTTGTGTAAGCAGTACCTTCCTAGGCCAGCCTTGCCCACCACCACCAGCAGAACTGTCATGCTGGGTAAAAGGCTTGAGGCAGCTGCTTTCTTCCGAGTAGCAAAGCTATATACTACTTGTCTGAAGCCCAGGAGTTCGGGTACTCACTCAGCATCGCTGTGTGCCTCACGTCTAGACATCCCAACTTGAAACAATAGTTAGTGATGCTTCAACGTACTGTTTCCAGGCCAGTGCAATCTGTCATTCGAATGTTGGGGTTTCTTGTGTCTTATCTGGAAAAGCCCCTCAAATCCCTCTGGCCTTCGGCTCCTTTATGACTCTAGGTATCAGAAAGGGCAAGGATCGAAAATGAACACAGATAACTTAAGGGGTGACCCTATCCATTACCATTTCCTCTCCTCTGCAGTCCAGGAAGGCTTTTGAAGTCACACACTCCATTAAAAGTGAAGCTGCAAGGGCATCAGGTCAGCCACTCAACACAGGGCCACAGGCAGCATCGATAAATGCCACCGGGATGTGGAATCTGCTTCCTTTGATTTTATTCCCTCTGCCCTCGGACCATTTTTTGTTGTTAGGAACTGTGGGGGTGTGGGAGGGCAAAGAAGAAATGTCTTGTGGCTTCAGTTAAAATTGTTTATAATACTGAAAGTTCTAGAGTCACATGCTGCTGTTCTTTATCTGTGTTGTTCTGTGAACAGGGTGGGTGTTGTGGAGAACACAGAGCCCTTGGGAAGCTGACCACTGGACTATTAGATGTCTTGTATTCCTTTTGCATCAGAAGAAAATAAAGCCTGTTGCTGTTGCTCAAAGTATTCCTTTGTCCTGGAGACACGGGATGAGTGTATATGTGGTAATGATGTGACCCAGCCTCAGGCTACTGTGCACCTTGATAAGTAGACCTAGTCCTAGGGCTGCTTGTGAAGAGCCCACTCCAAAATGACAGCACTCAATGCCAGTAGCAACTGCTTGGTGGGTGGCTGCAAACACTGGGTTTCCACCTCTGCTCAGTGTTGACAGGAGGTGAGCCAGATGGATGACCTTGTGGATTGTTCCTGTGTCTGAGGTACCAGGCCTTTGACAGTGACCTTGTGCAATTGGATGGTAGGGATGTAGAACTCTTAGCTACCTCTCCAGCACCACATCTGCCTGCATGCTGCCAAGCTTCCTGCCATAATGGACTAAACCTCTGAAACTGTAAGTCAGCCCCAATTAAATATTTTCCTTTATAAGAGTTGCTGTGGTCATGGTGTCTCTTCACAGCAATAGACCACTGACTAAAACACTTCCTTAGGGGAAGTTAATACAACGTGCATGCTACCCAGGTAGCAGGTGTCTGTCATACAGTAAATGCTCTACCAGTAAGAGATTTTATTGTTAACACTTTGAGTCAACCTTCTCTGTCCACAGGCACTCCCTATGTAACCTCTGTGCTTGGAAGCCAGGCTTGGTTTTTTTGTTTTGTTTTTTTATGCCAGCATTAAAGATTGAACCCAGGGCCTTTGACATACTAGGTAAGAGCTCTCCCACTGGTCTGTACCCTAGCCTTGAGATTCAAGCTATTGACAGGCACGGGAATTTAAAGTTGTTTACATTGATTACAGTAAGGCGATTATATTAAGAATTAGTTCCATTGCATTAAGACAAACAACCTCATGAGAATCAGAGGACCCATTTCCAAGCTGCTCTTTGTTCTCTTTCCTGGGGTGGCACCTGTTTGACCCCTCATTCCTGAGTCAGAATTTAGGGCTTGTCCTATCTTCTCTGTGCGAGAAACAGAGAACGCAATGAACATTACATAGACGTAAACATATATTAACCTCTATAGATTTATTGACTGAGTGATTTCATTTATTGTATGTGTGTGGCTGTGTACATGTGTACGGATCACAGGACAACTTTAGGGAGCTGGTTCTCAACTTCCACTTTGTTGCTGCAGGGCCTCTGGTGTCTGATGCTGAGAATTCGGTGGCTGGCCTCAAGCTTCCTGGAGGAGTGCTGGGATGTCCAGTGCATGATGCTGCATCAAGCTTTTTATGTGGATTTCGAAGGATGACTCCTCTCCTCATGTTTCTTCCACGGTGCTTTTCCCTGCAAAGCCATCTCTCAGCCTCAGGCCTCATATTCTTTAGGAAGAAATCCTTTCTTTTTATGAAGTGGAGAAGACTGCAGACACCACCTAACCAAATAGTTGAAGTTAAGGAACATCTTGTGTCCTATGACATGATGAACAAAGAAGAATTTGCATTAACTGTATAGATTGAAAAGCTGGTTAGGGGATTCTACAACAGGCCTGGATCCATCACAGACTTCAGAGTTACCAGAACAAAACAACAAGACTTTCACATTAATGTGATCAAAGATACAGAATAACAAGTGGAAGGGATGAGCTTTGCTTGGGCCTTTGCAAAAGATCTTGCAGTAATCGCCACTGAGATCTGAATATGGTTGTTAGACAACTGTATCACTGTTAAATTTCCCCAATTGACTGATGGAGGGGCAAAAAGTGAGTGAGTGCAAGTGCAAAAAAACGGGAACAGTTCCAGAGTCAGGAAGAACTGAGAAGAATCCATTCACTACCGTGGCTTCCAGAAGCTTAAATTTTTCAAAACAAATTTTTATGAAATGTTTTGGTGGTTTGAATAAAATATATTACCTGTGTAAGGATACACAGGCATGGTACACTTTTGCCTCAAGATGGACACATCTAGTTTAAATGATGCATGATGAAATAATCAAGTATTTTCCAGGACTGTGCCGTAAGCAAGAACAGAAGGATCAGCATATCAGACAGTAAATCGCGGGTGGAGAGGGGGCAGAGGCAGAAAGAGAAGGGACCACCTAGTTCCCCTAGTTGGAAATAAAATGAGCAACGCATTTATTTAATCTTCTTTCCTAATCTCTGCAAAGTTATCACATAAAAATTAAAAAAAGAGTATACTACTAGATAATGGACATCAAATGCATTTTAAAGATATATTTCTATTTTATGTGTTTGCATGTAAGTTTGTGTACCATGTGCATGCACTACTCTTGGAGGCCAGAAGAAGGCAGTGGGTTCCCTAAAATGGGTGCTGGGAATTGAACCTGGGTCCTCTAGAAGAGCAGCCAGTGCTTCTAACTGCTGAGTCATCTTTCTAGCCCCCCCAAAAAAATTTTAAAGGAAATTATTATATTAGGCAAATGGTTAGGAAATCTTAGGCAAAAAGCAGATGGAGAATGGATGGACTGAATGGTGTAGATGGAATGATAAAAGCTGAGCCCCAGACTGACTCCGACTCCCTGAACATGGGTCTCAGCTAGAAGGCCTAAGCAGTCTAAGAGACCTCAGACAGTGGAACCAGGATGTATTCCTGGAGCACAAAAGGACTTTGGGGGCACATTTCCCATGGAGGAATATTCCCTTAACTTACAGACAGAAGTCCTAGTCCCTATTCCAAATGACTTGACAGATTTAGATGACCCCTCTTGGAGGGCATCACCCTATATATGAAGTGGGGGTGGGTGGGAGGGGATGTACGCGCCTACCCCTGCCAGCAAGGAAGACGCGACTCCTGGAAGAGCTTCTTCATGCAGTTTTAATCAGGATTCTTGAAACATGTTTCCTGTGACCCGTGAGAGCCTGGGGAACTCCTGCACAGGCTTAAATACCCTTGAGCTAACCAACCCCAGTGAGCTACATGGACCCTGCAGATAGGCTACTCTAACACGGAAGCAGACAGGCTGAACAGACTTAACCAAGTAAGGGCTCGTTTACGCCAGAGAGCCTTCACCAACGAGAAGGTGTAAGGTGGAAGCCAGTGCCACTTTAAGGCGTGGCACTTTGCGGCTCTCTACAAGGAGAGGGTGGTGGAGGCATGAGAGGGTGGGAGAGAGAGAAAGGGGTGTAGGGAGCTGTGATACTGCAGTCGCCATTACAAGATGGCGCTGACATCCGGCCCCTGCTGATTGCGAGAACACGCCAAGTCTCTGCCCAGCCCGGGGGTCCCATAGGGTGATGAGTGAGCAGCCAACCAGAGGGCGATTCGCCACCTCGTACCATCCTGGTGCGGCTAGGGCTTATAAATACAGCACCACTCTGGGGCTTGGGGTCTTCCTCCTTTCATCGCTTGGATGCAATAAAGCTTGCTGCAGAAGGATCCTGTTGTCCGTGTGCGTTCTTGCTGGCGAGACGACTGCGCGGGCTGCGACAAAGGGGGAGAGAGGGGGTACTGGGATCAGTGAAATATATATATTTTAAAAAAAGCTGAGCCCCAGAATCAGGAGCCAGGTATGGGGTGGATGAGGGACCAGGATTAACACTAGGGCACACTGAGCACCTACCTGCAAATGGCAGCCACACTCCCAAGTCATCTTATCGCTAGACAACTACCCCAACAGAGGAAATGAAATAAGAGGCCCCAGAAGCAGGTGCTGAAGGAACATAGGCTGACAGGATGGGTCTAATGCACTTCGGGATGCTTGTTTGCGACAGTCTCAGTAGCCCAGGTCTCAAATTTGTGATCTTCCTGCTTTAGCCTCTCCTTTAGTGCTAACTTTACAGGCTCATGGCATCATATCTAGCCCAGCATAATTTGTGGTTAAATAAGGATTTGGTGTTGCAGTTATTATTGATCAAATAAAATTTACTATTGGGAAAAGTTTCACTACGTCCCTGATCATGCTTTTGGAAAATTAAAGTTAATAATGCCCTTGTTTTTTCCATATTTGATTACTTCCTTATGCTCTATTTCCCCAACAGCACCAGCTATCTTTGTAGATTCAGTATCCTCCTTTATTTCTTGCAGGTTACTGATGATCTGCAGTCTGTTTTCTACAAGCCCCATTTTCCTGCTTGTTCAGGCCTTTCTCTTTCATATTGGAAGGTCTCCTCAAAGAGTCACGAATTCACTAGCTATAATCTGTAAGAGGAATATGTTACTGAAGGAAATTGTAAAGGGTTCCCTCTAAAGAATATATGACAAGGGCTGAGGCAATGGCATGTTTCCTTTATAAACCTCCCAGTGGTACTTATCAATTGATTCATCATATTTTCTTTGGTAAAAGTAAAAACACAGAACAAGGAAGGGCCAGCAAAATGGCTCTGCAGGTAGAAGTGCTTGCCTGAGACCTGAGTTTCCTCCCTGGAATCCACAGTGGAAGGCAAGAACTGATTCCTGGGAACTGTCCTCTAACTTCCACACATGCCAGGAAATGCACCTGCATTCACACACACGATAACAACACTAGGAGATGCACATGCATTCACACACACATACACACACACACACACACACACACACACACACACACACACACACAAACGTGATAACAATACCAGGAAATGCACTTGCATTTACACACACATAACACCACTAGGAAATGGACCTGTACTTATACACACATGACACATGCATGTGAGAACAACAATGATGAATTTAAAATATTTTTTAAAGTAATTGAAACACCAGAGTATACTACAACCCAAGCAGGTATAGGAGTTGCTGTTATGAAAATGAAACCTTTCTTCTTGATGGAATGAAGATGGAGATAACAAATAAGAAAGACCCAGATCACTGACAAGCCATCTGGACAATGACTGTTAGCAGGGTGGGGCTGCAGTGAGCCAGACAAAGTGCTTGGAAGACAGAAGTCAGGGAGCCATGCATTGTAAAGAGAGGTCAGACCTTCCTCAACCCTGAGAGTGAATTCCTCAGTTTGCACCCTGTGGGCCTGACCGAACTCAGGTCCACAGTCCAGGCACAGAAGGTCATAGCTAGGGTGTATGCAGCTCAGTCCACCAGCAGAAATAAACTGTGGACAGTTCAATGCTTTGGGCCTGGGGGGCACAGGGAGAGCTAACGCCACTCTTCTAAAACAGGAAGGAAAGAAAATCACAAGGCAGTTTCCAGCCAGGGGTGCCACAGGCACAGCTTTCCTCCCACAGTCAAAAAGGACAAAGAGAGTCGAGGTGCACCATGGAAGAGGCATCTACCAACACCACACAGTGGAAGAAAACCTGTGAAGCTCAGCACCAGGGCTTGATAGTTTTCCTAAGCAATACAAGTCAGGCTCTTCTTAAACTCTGAGTATTGTGTATGTGCCATGTGTGAGTGCAGCCACACTTGTGCCACAGCATGTGAACAACTTTTGGGAATTGGTCCTTACTGCATCCTGCATAGTGTGGTCTGGGCAATCTGACTAGGGTAACAGAGGAATGAAGAAATGGCAGACAGAAAACGTGGGATGGGGTGGGCTGGTCTGACTCTGATACACTTTCTATGCATCCTGGAAATTCAGTGAGTTTATCAAGTGTACCAAGGTAGCAGAGGGGTTAGTTCTTCTCAGTAGAGAGTGGCTGTAGGGGAGCAGTCTCAGGCTGTAAACATTGCAGGAAGCCCTGGTCAGCGGTTTCTGCAAACAATTCACATTCCTACCCAAGCTTTGCCATTTCCCTGAGGCGGATAACTCACACTCAATTTAGGACTTCATCAGCAACCCAGAGGATTGCTCCTTTCACTACTGGTTCTGAGGCCCAAACACAGGTAGTCTGTTTCACTCATCAAGGACTTTTCACTACTGAGCCAGCTGTAAGCCCTTCACAGGTTCCTTCTGAACATGTGTGTCTTCTACACCAAGAATGAGCACAATGACCATGCTTTTGGTTTGAAATGAGTGAGTTTATTAAATATGTAGCAAGTAGAAGTGAAAGGATGAATTAGCAAGCAACAAATAGTAGAACATTAAGCTAGGCGCTCACAGAATCCAGCAGGAAGGACAGTCACCTCCAAGCCTTGCACACAGAGGTTGCGGCAGGAGGGCTGGTCTATGAAGTCAAAGCTGAGATTAGAGGAAAATTCATAGCCTGAAAGTAGTTACTACAAGTCAAGAGAGATCAATCAAACAAAAAAACCAATACCAAAACAAATCAAAACCAAAAAGTAGGCATTTGGTCAATGTATCCACTTTTAGTGTTTATTTTATGTACATGAGTGTTTGGGCTGAATGTTAGGTGCTCTGCATTCATGATTGGTGCCTGGCAAAGTCAGAAGAGGCTATTAGACCACCTGGAACTGAAATTATGGTTGATTATAGGAGCCATTTGGGTGCTAGAAACCTAATCTGGGTCCTCTGCCACAGCAGCAAGTACTCTTAACCACTGAGCCATCACTCGAGACACTAAAATATTTTTAAAATTAAAATGCCTATAAATCTCTGGTAAGTGTGACAGAGAAAAAACAAATGAAGAAACTAAACTGCATTTGGATTAAGAAAGTGGACATAGGCCTGGAGAGATGGTCAGTGGTTAAGAGCATTGGCTGCTCTTCCAGAGAAGAGCATTTCCAGCACCCACATTGTAGCTCACTACTGTCCATGACTACAGTTCTAGAGGACCCACCACCCTCTTCAGGCCTCTAAGGATACTGCACACACGTGATACAGACTTGCTTGCAGATCACTCACACGCATAAATAAAACACAAGCACTGGTATTGAGGATATTTCTAAATGAAAGTTCTACATAGAGTTTTACAAGGATAAGTTGAAAACCTTAAGTGGATTTTAAAGAAAAAAAATCTTAAAGTATTTATGAAATAACAAAATATTTATTCTCCTTTGCTCCAAAAATTGGTATTCATTCATTGATTCAAGGACTATGCATTACTCAAGGATGGGGAGGAGGCCTACTGAGTCAGGATTGGAATGCTATTATTTGTTCTCCCACAGGAATCTATATGCTAACTGCATCTCCCAGCCACACCCTTGGACAACTTTAAAACATTGCTTGCAGATTCTAAGGCTCACCAGAAAAAGTAAATGTTTGAAACTAAAATTTTTTTGAAATAGGAAAAAGGGATCTATCTGCCTGGGTAACAACAAGCCCCACAAGCCTGTGTAGTGAGACTCCCTGTTTTTAGGTACCCTGATGAGAGTTGGCCTGAAGCAGCCAGAGTCAAGAAGCAAGAGTCTTAGCTTTATCGTTATATCCATTTTAAACTTTGGTTTTTTGAGACCGGTCTCTCTCTCTCAGGCTCCTGGCAGTCCTCCTGTGTCACTGTGAACCGCCTGCCCACTCTGCCGAGGTAACAAATCACCATAGCCCTTTCTTTCATATCAGAATCAAAGGCATAGGCCAAGTTTTTCTTCAGGAGAGTAAGGAGACTGCAGTCTTGTCTTCTTCACTGACAGCGGCTGCTGGAAGTCTTTGGCTTGGGGCCCCATTCTTTCAGGTGCAAAGCCAGAGGGCTCTGCGGAAGTAACACTCTGCAATGGCCTCCCTCACCTCCCTTTTCCATATTTAACAGTCCTCATGATTGCTCTAGGATCTCCTGGGTAATCCAGAGTAATCACCCTGGGCATCTGTAACCTTAGTTCCCCTTGCCATTGGTTGTTAACCATCCTCATAGATTGTTTTATCATGTAGCTCAGGACAGACTAAACTCACCATCCTCCTGTTAGGCTTGGGATTCATTCACCATGCCTGAAAGAGTATGCACTACTTTTTATAGAATTAGATGTATACAATGGACAGCGTTTTAATGAAGAGACTTGACACTTAGAAAATGGAATGGTACAATGTCAGTCTACAAATGAGATATTCCAGAAGAACTGGCTATCAAAAGAGAATACAAGTGGAGCTTTAGCATTAGATAAAGGGTGCATTTCAAGCTATGGAGGAAAAGGACAGCTCACAAGAAGAGGCTGCACATGTATTGCAAAAATCAAAGACTTGATTTTCATCTATTCCACGTAAACTGAACATCAAATATGGGCCTAAAATAAAAACCCAAAAGAAATAAATAGTGTAAGAAACTATATAGGAAAATGTGGTTTTGCACCCGTGGGGTTTCAAAATTTCCTTGTTTCCCAGTCCACAAAACAAATCTTAGTAATGTTAACATAAAATGAAAATACAGGCCTGGGACCAAGGGAAGACATGATTACCTATACTAGAGACATCCAGGGCACAGCCTGTAATCCCAGCTGTTGGGAGGCTGAGGCAGGAGGAACCCCAGTTCA
>JANBXA010000729.1:30187500-30310000 GCA_030556225.1 Cricetiscus sungorus
TTGAGCGCTGGCAACACTGATTCTGCTCTCTAATAACAACTGTAAAGGCAATTGGAGCATTTTTCAATTAATTAAATACATAGTGAACGAGTAACCTCTTGTCATTTTGCCCTCCAGGACCTGAGCTAATTGCTGTAGAATAAAATGTTTTGAAAATTAACTGATATTCTGGGCTGCACACAGTTATACCATTAAATTACAGTTTGCACAGTGAAGTTTGTCTTCTGATAGTTACACTCCATGGTCTGCAGCTGTAAGAAAGTACCTGGTATTATGGAGCTTAGCAAGGCCTCCAATTAGGGACAAGTTGAAAGCCAGTATGGCCTTTCGGAACCATCAGTATCAATGATAGTTTGCCCTGCTCACATCACAGATAAGCAAGAGGGATTTCCACAAGGAAAGTTCCCCAGGCTTCACGAAGAGCATTTACTATCCAGCTTCAACACTCTTTAGTGTGTTCAGAAGAATCCCTATCATAATTATATTCACACACAAAGGCTAAAGTTTTCCATTTCTTTTTTATTTTCCCACATGACAAGGTTGCTAATTGAATGTCTGGGAAAGGCTGCCTTTTGAAATACTTTCTTGCAGTTTCTCGTTTCACCCTAGAACAACATCATAAATAAGCCCCAAAGTGATGTCTCAGCTGAGAAGGATGAATCATAAAAGCAGACGCCACATTTAAAATAAACCTTTTTCTGAAGTACAATGAAATTCGATTAAAGAGCTGGTCTCCTTGCAGCAAACAGTGCTGACAGGTGTTCCTTAGCTCCGGCTCCTGATTGGCCATAATCTGAAATCCATGCTGGGAAGCGGATGCCCCTCGCAGCTGTCTGTCTAGCAGGGATGATCCCCTAAACAGGTTTCACTGAATTAGTCTCTACAGAAGCACTTCGGCTCAGGAAGGAAGGCACTGAAAGTGAAATTAATCACTCTGGGAGAGAGGGAAGAAATAATAGAGAAAATTTAATCATTTCCATACCAATCTTTAGGGTTTAAATCTTTAATATTTCTAAGATTATAGTAACATCTTTGAGAAATGAATCTTAATTACAGGATTAGCATGGAAGTACCAGTCAGTTAATATAAATAGATCAACCTAAATTGCTGATCTCTTTTAGACTAAAGTGGATAATGAGGACTTTTTAGGATTCTGAGGTTGAGCTTACTTCTCAAGAACTAATGCCAAGATCATTGGAAAATATACATGGCCACACAGAAAAGAAAAAATATAAATTCTTCGAAGGTTTATTGAAACTTTAATCCATATGGAGTGTAACATCTTAATAAATCACTGGCTTGATATATTCTGTCACTAACAATCCCTTTTTGGTTGTTGGGGATCATTAAACACTCTTAACACAATAAAACACTGAACCTGTAAATGAGGATTGTTGATATGGTCCAGTGGGTAAAGGTGCTTGCCTGATGACCTGGGCTCAGTCCTGGGACCCAAATGATGGAAGGTGAGAACTGTTGTTCTAACACTCCTGCCATGGCATGCATACATGCACACACACGGACACAAATAAATAATATCAAATCCAGATACACAAATAATTATTTGCCAAAGGTATTGATTTTTTCCAGACCCTCAAATCTACATTTTTAAACTGAAAAGTAAAGAGAATTTGCACTTTCAATGTAAGTGGTTCAGATACTATTTGCATTGAGAAATATATCAGTAGCTAGGATGTAGCTCAGTGAGTTTCTGACTAGTATATATGAGGCCCTAGGTTCAATGCTCAGCACTGAGGAAAAGAAAGAAATGGATTGAACTTTCTTCACACATGCTTATGTTCCTAGATTTGAAAAACAATTTTTTAAGTGGCTAATAATACACAGCTAAGGCTGAGTGTGGTGGCATACACCTATGATCCCAGCATTTGATAGATGGAGGCGGAGGTTCTCAAAGGTCAGCCGGGACTGCACAGGGAGATGTTCTCTCAAAACAACAAATAAGCAAATACATGGCCCAGACAAATAAACAAATACCTAATTTTCTAAAAACACCGTGACTATAGTAATCATGAAAGCCAGTGTATAGTACCAATGTTCCAAGTTACTGGGCCTGACTAGCCAGTTGGAGTCAGTCATTGGGTCCCACATGAACAGTTTCCATCACTGTCCAGCAGCATCTCCCCTTGGTTTCACTTGTCCTTGGATCAAGTTCCCTCTCCCTCCTCCGTCACTGTGACCTAGCATACCGCATGTGCAGAGGTTCTGGCAGCCAATCTACACAGTCACAACTAGGTCTTACCTGTTATTCAGCCACATTTGTATTTTGGAGTAGCAAGCAAAGCCCATGGGCCTTGAAAGCAGAGGGTCCAGGTCCACCTGAAGCTGATAACCGTGGTTCAACCTACGGCCAGTTTCTTGATTCTTAGGCACGTCTGGTCTCCCAGCTCAGAGAAGGGGACAGCTTAACTCTTCAGTGCCTGAAGACCTGAGGAGACAAACCACCGAAGATGCTAGAGCAGGTGAAAGGGAGCAGGCCTATAAATTCCCGAGGCTTCCAGCCTAAAGGTCACCTGCTGGCACACCCACCAACATTTTTCACCGTGACCATGTCAAGAACAGGATGGGGTGTATAATGCATCCATAACAGCATGCACAGCAGACAGGAAAATCAGAGTCACTATGGGCCTAGAAAGATGTTTTTAAGAATTAAAGTTTACATTTAGTCCCAACAGAGTACAAGCAGGAAGAAGTCTGCTTGGGATTTGTAAGTAAAGGACAAGAGCTAAGGATGTGCTCACTGGTAAAGCGCTTGCCTAGCACGCACAAGGCTCTCCATTCCATCGCCAGCTCCACAAAAACAGATAACAGAGAACTGGCAAGACAAATAAAGACATTGTTTAGTACACTGAACTTTTTGTACGGCCTGTCTCAAAGCTGACTTTCTTATTCTAGAGTGTGTTCAACTAGCCCCACATCTGAGGTTTAAATCTCAATGCTCCCCTCCCCTGGTTAGAATGGGGCTATGGGACCTCAACAACTGGAAAGGAGGAGCCAGGGCAAGTTCCCATCTTGCCACTTGAGTGGTTAAAAAGAAAAAAAAAAAAAAAGAAGTGAGTGGCGGTCTTTAACTGGGTGCTTGCAAATGACCATTCCACATCAGAGTCCAGTTCTATTACCTGATCTCCGAGCCCACAAAGCCCAGGGCATAGGAGATCTATAGGCAGGGCCAGGAGAAATACCCCTGGCAGCAATGGAGGGCACAGAACCAGTTTAAGAAATGTCAGAAAGGCTAAAACAAAAATGATACCAAGTCCAGCTTCTACTGATGATGCGAAGTTAGCATCGGCATTTGTGAGACCCTGCCCATTATTTCAGAGGTAGAGAGGCTCCCTTAGCAAGATCCTCAGCACCAACAGCCACTGCTAATTCTGAAAACTTGGCTATCCTGAAAAGCCTCTCTCTGAGGGATGCAGATCATAGTGGCTTGGGTGTACTTAGTTTTATGGTTAATGCACTGCAGTATAAATAAATATAGCTTAGTATAAGCATCTCTTCTGAAAATATGTATGCCATAAAATGACAAATAAAATAGGTCAATAACTAAGCCCATAGTAAATAGCTCAGGCATAACATTAGCATGAACTAAGATAAACCGACCTTCTTCAAAACTGATGATAAATTTATTCACAATGAAATTTGAAAAGGAAAAGCTAACTGTGAACTTACACACACTCCACTTCAGGTGAGGAGGGGTCTTAGGAAAGCAAACACAGTTTATGCATTTGTGTGTTCAACTAACATCTGCACTGTCTGCTTCAGTGTCCTCTCAAAGGCACAGTAGCTGTTAATAACCTGTCCCAGAGCACAGCTGTAATGTGCAAGCTGCTTAAATGCTAGGTAAGCACAAGGACATCAGCCTATTGTCAACTTTCTTTGGAGATGTTCAGAGTGAAAACAAGGGTCTGCAGTAGATACTGTATGCTGACTTTGATGGGAGCTGGAGTAAAGACTACTGGGTAATAGTGTCTTGTTTTGGTTGAGTTGAATAGTAGAAGACAGTGACTGATCTGAAGAAAGTTGGAGTAGGTGATGGGAATATAGGTTACCTCTGTTCTCAGTACCAAGTACATTCTGAAAACCCCAACTCTCCTTCCCTGAACACCCCCAGAGTTTCTTACTTTGTACCTGTAAGACAACTGCAAGATAAGCTGTCCTGCCCCAATCTTTGTTTTCTTGTCTCTCTCTCCCATGCTGTCTTCAAGACAGCATGAGTCAAGACTGCTAGAGTCTACCTTGTTTTGAAGTTTTAATGTGCTATGAGATTCCTGTCACTGCAATGAGATCCCAGAGAAAGGAACTTACAAGGAGAAAGGGCTTATTTTGGCTGATGGTTTTAGAGGTTAAGTCCTGATGAGTGGGCTCCCTGCCTTGGCCTATGGTGAGGTCACATATTCACAGCAGGAGGGCATAATGGAGCCAAACTTCTACACTGTAAGTCAGGGAACAAAGACGAAGAGACCAGAGTCCCACAGAGTCCTTTAAGGTCATAACACTGATGACCTCTAGGCCCCCATTCTCACAGGTCTGTAAAAATTCGTGCATACAAAATGTGGGGCTTGAACCCATGACCCTGAGATTAAGAGTCTCATGATCTACTGACTGAGTTTTCTGGCCCGGCTGGTCCAGAGGCCCTTGAGCTTCAAATGAACACAGACACTATATTAATTATAAAGCTGTTGGCCAATGATTAGGGCTTCTTATTGACTAATTCTGTCTTAGTTATTAACCTATCTCTATTAATCTAAGAATTTCCATGTGATGTTATCTTACTGGAGAAGGGTCTGGACCTATTATTCCTTCCTCCACTACACGGTGGCTAAATGTCTCCACAGAGATGAGAGTGACTTCCTGTTTGTCCCTGCTTATATCCTGATTCTGCCCAGCTACATTACTTCCTGTCTGTCTGTACAGACCTCCAAACCTTTATGGTTAGATAGTGGCAAGCTTTATTCTCTGACCCCCAGAATGGTTTTATTTGTGCAAGAAAGATATCACCATAGTCTTTGGGGAACATTTCATATCTAAACTACAAAAACCGTGGGGAGATTTTTCACACATTACAGAATCATAAGTCTCTAAATGCTTTGTTTTGTTCCTACATTTTTCTTTTGTCACAGTTTATTTTTTTTAAAACTGCTTTGTAATTTTCACCTGGCATATAAAACTTGGAATCACCCCCTGAGAAGTAAACTCTGACCAATTTGAAAAATAAATGACTTCTAAGCAATCTGAGGTCCCAGAGAAAAATGCTACCCCCTAATTTGGAGATAGTCAGGGAGATAGAGACAATGACTGTTCATAGCAGAGACCTCTGGGAAATAGGCCCACAGTAGGAAAACCCAGGCTGGGACTGGCCAGCTGCTTGGGTCTTGCATTCAAATTTGGCCAGGAAGAACTAGGAGAGTGCAGGCAGCTGGAAACCATGCTGTTGAGATGTCTCTCCATGAACTTTGTAAAGCTCCAGAGAGCCAACGCTGGAGATAAATCTTCCTTGGGCTTCTGGCAGGGGAAATTAAGCACTGTGAAATATGCCAGAACATTCTATTCCAGTCTGTTCCTACGAGGATCTACCCAGTAGAAGAGCTTCTTAACCTAGTCTAACCTGCAAGGTTCCATCTGTCAGAGCCCAGCTGACCCAAAGTCAGGCTCATTTGAGCTCCCACAACACCCAGCTCTGGCCATCCTGGCCCACTGAGTAGAGACGACCAGGAAGGTGCAGAGCTGAAGTTTCACTAAAGGCTGCAGCGTGCTTCCCCTCCTCTCCACACATCCCTGAAAGCTACATTCCTGTTACCCTGCTCTTCACCCCAGCTGTCTGGAGGAAATTACAGGGCATTGCAAGGAGCAAAAGTGCACTTTGAACAGCTAGAGCTGGGGCCAAATCTAGACAGCAAGGCAGATATTTAAAGCTAAGGGAACTACTGTGGCCTGAGTGATCCTGTCACCTCCAAAGCTCTTGTGTTGGAAACCGCCATCCTCAACAGCATTTGGAGGCAGATCTGAATGGGAAGATGTCATGAATGGATTAATGCTGCTATAAAAAGAGCTTGAAAAAGTGGGTTCTTCTCCCTCTCTGCCATGTGAGGACAGACTGCGAAGGCCTTCACCAGCCTCCAGAACTATGGAAGTAAATCCTCTTCCTTCCAATTACTCATCCTGTCACCCTGTTATAGCAACACAGGCCAACTAAGACACTGCTCAGGCAAATAATTCCAATGGATAAAGAAGAGGGTGTGTGAGGACAGAAGAGAAAAGCAAGCAGAGAGAACAATCCAAAAGGGAACAAAATACAGACGCTAGAGATCCAAGAGAAACGGAGGTGTTTTAATGTGTGTATCAGACCAAGGAAAACCTTCTGGAGCAAGGAGATGCTGCAATATAAACTGCCAAAACGTCAGCACATGGGAAAATGGCTAAAAAGCAAATAAGCTAACAGCTTGGGCATGAATCCCTACACTCAGGATACAGAGGTAGGTAGGTCCCTGAGTTTTTCAGACAGCCAGCACAACATAGTGAGACCATGTCTATGGAAGGGAAAAAAAAAAAAAAAAAGCTAAAAGAAGTAGTATAGAGGACATGGAGATATGTATAGGAAAACAAAACAAAAAGACAAAAATCTCTTGGATCTATAGATTTTTAAAAGGGAGTAACATTGGAAAGAAGAAAGTGACGATGACAGAGGACAGATGACACTGTTACAACAGTGACTTGATGCCTGGGTTACTGGGACAGGAGAGATGCAATGAGGGATGAGGAAGAGGTGGCTCAGGGAGGAGACACAGGAAGGCAGTCAAAGTCATACAGCTGTGCCCGACAATGGAGAGCTCAAGGTGGAGGGCAGTGTGCCAGGGGCAAGCATCTTTGAGGACCAAAATGGAGCCTAGCAGCAGAAGCCAGAGACACTGTGATAAGCACACTGATGAGAACTGTAGGTTATAAGTTGTCAAAAAGCCCCTGTGGTTCCTAAACAACCAGATGGCATGGGATGTCGGATGAGACCACGCAGACAGCAGATAGGAAGACATGTCCACAGCTTCCCAGAGGCAGAAAACTAAGAAGGCAAACATTCCCTGTGCAGCAGAGGCGAGACAGGGCTGGCAGGGTTAAACCAGACCAGGAGGGATTATTGAAAAGTGAATGGAGTATTTTGTAGTATGGAAGAAAAAGTAGGAAACTATGATAAAACTAATTGACCAGAAGGGGAGCTCATTGCTATGAAAATGTGGAGCTACCACAATCAATTATTACTACTAAATATAAAATCATGAGTATTTTAGTTTTAATGTGTATTATAACCACTTTGAGTAAGTCTGTGACTCAGAAATTTATAAACAACTCAGCCATTTTTGAAGACAGACTTATAATACTCGATAGTAAAGGCTGAGCCAAGATAATTGTAACTGCAGGAAACCTGAGAATTTTTTGTCAAACTTAAAGAAGTAAAAAGATGGCTGGAAATATATCCTAGTGGCAGAGTGTTTTGCCTGGTTTATACTGGGGATGGAGGTTCAAATTCTTCTTAAAGGGACCTACATCAGTTTTCCAAAGTCTCTTAAGCACTTTCTTCTGACCTTGTACTTACAAAGTAGTGGTATGTACACACTCACCCCAAACAATTTCTTTTTTTCTTTCCCTCTCTCCTTCTTCTTTTTTTCCAAGACAGGGTCTCACCATGTAGCTCTGGGCTCTCACTCTTGAGTTCTAGAACTCACTCTGTAGACCAAGCTAGCCTCAAACTCAGATCTGTATGCTTCTGTCTACAGAAGGTGTGTATCACCATGCCCAAGCCAAACTAATTTTTTTTTCCTGAGACAGGGTTTCTCTGTGTAGCTTTGGAACCTACTGTGGCCCTTTCTCTGTACAGCGGGCTGGCCTCGAACTCAGAGATCCACCTGCCTCTGCCTCCTGACTGATGATGGTATTACAGGCATGGACCACTACCACTTGGATGCAAACGGATTTCTTAATAAGGGCATTGGCTCAATATAGTCTTACCAAGTAGTCACTCTCTACCTTCTTCATGGGTAATTTTGGTTTTAATTTTGAAGCACTTCCCAAAGATCTTTAAATTTCTTTGCTACTTAAGTCTACAATGAACTACAATTTGAAATGTACTATAGTTTTACAGATTGGGTATTTAAGATACCAGACAAGTACAAATATTCCTTAACAAATAAGAAGGGAGGAAATGGATTGAGCCTCCTGCCCTGAAATATCCTTGCAAGCCTGTTTTATGAGAAAAAGCACTTATCTGACTTGTGATCATGCCTATAGCTTTTCTGCCTCACTGTGGTCTGGGGAGGGAGCCTAGGGTATCTTAGAGACTAGGTGAATGCCTACTGCATCGCTCTGCCTCAGGCTCACAAACCCAAACCTAGAAATTCTAGCTGGACCCGATCTCACTTTGGTAACCTGCAACTTTACTCCAGTTTGTGTCCCTCTTAACAGTGTGTTTCCTTTAGAACACAAGCCTAACTGACCCTTGGTATCTTTACCCAATGATGCTTCATTGCATTCATCAATAGTGTCTCTGTCTCCTGAATTCTGAGTTCTAATAATGTGTTACTGTGTCGACTCCTTGTTCTTTTAACTTTTTCCTTGTCTGCACATCCCAGTCTAGAAGCATGAGTTATGGGCAGGGCCCTGTGATGTCTTCTTTATTGTTAGAGTCCCAGTGACTCAAAGTACTATGACACTGGATAAAAAGATACTCCAATACATTTTTCACAGATCAATCACTGTACTAGTTGTAAAGGGTTTGTGTGAGCATCTCATCTTTTAGCTTGTCATTTATTAGAGTAAAGAGCATTTAATTATTTTATTCTTTTACGTAATGGTGGCTGTGACCACATTAGGCTAAAGACAAAGCTACTGAAAGACAGGGGTAGTCTGGTTCCTCACTCAATAAAGTTAGAAACTTATAATCTGGATTACAGGAGGGATCACTGAGTCTAATTAATTACCCCCAATGTTTCTTAGAAAGAAAAAAATTAGTCTGGGCATGGTGATGCACACCTTTAATCCCAGTACTTGGGGGGCAGAGGCAGGCAGAGTTCTAGGCCATCCTGATCCATATCTCTGAGTTCTAGGCCAACCTGGTCTACAAAGGGAGTTTCAGGACCAGGACAACCAGGTTTCACATTATTATGTCTTATGTAAGAAATTACATTTTATGAAAGGATACCAGTATAACAACCATTCCTTAAAATTCTTTTCCATGGGTCTTCTTCCTCAAAATATTACATATGGCTTTGAAAGACATTATCATATCTCAATAAGTAGAATTTAACTGAGTATAACTCCCAGAAGGGCTGGGTGGAAATGAAAGGTATTTTTTTTCCACTAAGCATTGTATACATTAAAGTAGCTACATTAGTTAGGGACCATATACCCGAAAATATTACTTTTTAGTTCTCTCTCTCTCTTTCTTTCTTTCTTCCTTTCTTTCTCTAATTAAGTGCACAAGATGAATTAAAACATTTTCTCTATCCCCACCAATCTGACACCACATGGGTAATTCTGCAGGTGAGATGGAGTGAACAAAATGGGAGCCTATAGATCCAGAAGTCCCAGTGCAGTCTTGGTGTCCAGTCTCTGTTAAATCTGGAAAACTGCCCCACATTTTCTGGCGTGAACTGTGAACTTTTTAGCAATTGTGTGTATACCTTTCCACACCCAGGAAAATTTACCAAGAAAATGAGGGAGATGATCTAAAAAGTATGCCTTTTAGCATGAATGAACAAAACCCAGATTCTTAAACATCGTGTTCTTCTACTTAACTATAAATAACTTAAGATAGCCAGTATGTTTTAAAATCATTAACTAATATAGTTGTTATAAAAAATCCACTAAAATATAGATACCCTCCTTGCCTTGTTTGCTCTCCAAAAATCAATTACAGTTTGAAAATAATCACCTACAGATATAGGTGTACTACACAATTCCACTAGTGACTATACATCCCAGGAAAATAGAGAGACAGAGAGAGAGAGAGAGAGAGAGAGAGAGAGAGAGAGAGAGAGAGAGAGAGAGACCTATAGTTGTCAAAGCCCAGAAAGAACTATGATGCCGCAACCATGAGGGGTTAAACTTGGCACTCCTATGCTTTGAGTTGCTACAGAAAGGGAGGTGGTTAAAACAGACACACACACACAACCCGAAGCTTCATAAAACAAGCCAATCCCAAAGATTACCTGATGTCCTTAGACAACATTCATAGGAATAGAGGGCGGATTAATGGTTACAGCCACAGGTTAGGGGGCAGTGGTGAATAGGCATGGCCACAAAGGAGAAAGAAGAGGTTTTTGTGGTGATGGAAATGTTCTTATCTTGATTATTCAACATCAATAATCAGGCCATGACATTAAATAGACTGCAAAATACTACTGGGAAAAGCTGGGGAAAGGACATGTCTATTTATTTGTATAACTACCTTTGAATCTACAATTATCTCAAACTATAAAGTTTAATTAAAGAAAAAATTAAGAAGGGGAGGCAGGAGGAATGGCACTCAAGAGGCAGAGGCAGAGGCAGGCACATGTCTGTGAGTTTGAGGCCTGCTTGTTCTACATAGAGAGTTCCAGAACAGCCAGGGATATATAGAAACACTGTGTCAAACAAAACAAAACAGTAACAACAACAACACACACCACTACCACCACCACCACCACCACCACCCTAAAAAAAAAAAAAATACAAGGGAAATGTTGTAGCTACTGAATTAGCTTTGCCATGGTGAGCTCTAAGCTTTAGAAATCACCCCAGAGTTTAGAGTCTTTGTATCAACTACCAGGGTGGATGAAGTACAAACTAGACCACTCATACAAAACCCATAGCAATTTCTGTACTAGTTGACATCTTTGGATCTCCTGGTTCCTTGCCTGGTAGATGCATACCTTCCAGGTTCTTGCCACTAGGTTGGAGGCATCCTCTGTAGACTAATTCTTCCCTTTTTTACTGTTGCTACAAAGGCTCCTAAGATGGATAGCCAGACAGCAAGGAAGAAGATCCCAGCTGCCCAAAGGTCAAAGTGATGACAGCCTTCTTTACAAAAGCTGATGTTCCCACACAATGAGGGTTCTGCCCAGCCAGAATCTGAGCTGCACTGATATATCTGTTCAGGAGAAAATGCCCTATTGGAGGTAGAGGGGAAGTAATATAAGAGAATTAAAATATATGTGTATGCCTATCATCTTTTATCTCCCAAAACAGAGGCAGGTTAGAAAGTGATTTTGAATTTACCTAATGATAACTGGTTGCTAGAAAAATCACAACAGCAAATAATTTTTAAAACTTTTTTAATCATCAATATTCATTTAATCAAATAAAGACATTTTAGAACAAAAAGGATTACCATAAAATTTATTTTATTTTTCCCTATTCTTTGATTAAAGCAGCAAATATACAACAATCCTCTGTAATATTAAGCATTTTCAATAAAACTAGTGACATAGAAGCATTCTACCTCCTGCACTGTAACTGAGGATTGGAGCTGGGAGAATACTATAATCTATAAACAGCTACCCCCAAGCACGCCAACATCCCTGAACGCCGGCATGCTCCATGTCCTTTGCATCTAAACGGAAACAGATCTTAGGAAACTCAAGAACATTGGCTGAATCTAAAAATATTAATTATTTGTAATGATCATTGTCAGTCCTTAATATCTTGTATGCCACTGACTCCAACTTAACTTGACCATGCTGCTTCATGCTTGGGAGAAGACAAACCACTAATCTACCGTGGACACCAAATAAAAATGCTACCTTGTGAAGGCATTTTAATAACTTAGTAATGGGGTGAAGTGTCCCCTCTAACTGCTACTTTAAAATGGTTTCCATAACAAAAATGTCAGCCAGGGTACACGGGGTCTTTGCAAACACTGGAGGCTCTAGTATGAATGATTGACCAGAGTTCCCCTGCAAGCGGAGATACAATCCTGCAAGTAGTGCAGGTCACATGGAAAACAGAATTATATGCTAATTTGTTCCTATATTAAGTTATCATAGAAGGTCAGGTGGAACACAGTAAAGTGAATTCTGGAAAAAAATTAAGTAGATTGGTATGAACCATGTCAAAGTAAACCATCTTAATACAAACAAGAAAGATTTTGAAAGCAGGGGTCTTTCTTGCTCTATTATTTCTAACTAGACCTATATAAATCACATGAGTAATTTAAAAATAAAAATGTTTTCTACAAATAGTTCTTCCCCAAAAGAACTGGGGCAGGATTTTTTTTTTAATGAAAGAAGAAATAGAGAAATGTGTTATACTCAAAGGAATAATTATCTTCAAAAAACAAAACAAAAACAAAAATGAAATAAACTTCATTTTTGCTATTTAAATTAAGTTTACAAAGATAATTTTCCATGTATTATCAAATGAAGAAATACATACTAAGTGATGAAGGTGTAAGTTATTACAATAATGCTTTATTTTACTCCAAATAAACTAAACAACAATAGAGGTGTTCTGCTTAACGTAGAGTGGTCTGAAGAAAAGGTACCTTATGTAAAAACCTATGTAGGGAAAACTATTTTTATCCTTAAAAGATGTAAACCAATGGCTATTATACTAACTTAAAAACTGTAAATGCAATATAAACGGCTAAAGACTTTAGGCTACTGGTTTCCAACGGCACACCCTCACATTTCTTTATTTCAGAAGTTCCCTCAGAGGAAGAGGGAAAGAACCTGGGGTGAGGGAGGTGGTGTAGAAATAAAACCCTCAGGCGCAGGAAGTCACAGGGACAGCTTTTCACAGTGCACCCAGTTTACTGCAGGACATAACAAAAGCAAGTGAGAGGCCACCCACGCCACACCTGAGGCAATTCTTGGGGCAAATGTGAAACAATAATTCTGTGTTCTCGAGCTCACCCTTTCTCCACTTGGATATTGGTTGAACTGTCAATTTTTTCTCCACATTTCCAGGGTCAACTCATAGGGAAACAAGTCAGTTGACCAGAGTTCCCTTAAATCAACTCGTTTTTAATTTCTAAAAAGGTTTCTATATATTGATTTTATGACTTACATTACCATAAAACAATCTAGGCTCCCATGAAATACCATTGGGTTATTGTCTTTGAATGTGTCTTTCCCTGGTAAACATCACCAGCTTAATTCACCACACTTTCTCCCACCACGGGATAGGGAGATGAGTCAGACCTAAAATCTTTACACATTCTGATATATGAATACATGGTATCTATTTCTTGTACAAAGGATTTTATGTATTAGCATCATAGTCCATAAAAAGTCTAGGATCACAGGAAAGAAGGGAACAAAATCTGACAAAAATGGGGTCTGCACTGGTGTTTAAAAACCAGCACTCAGGGGATTAATCTTCACTTGCAGAGGAAACAATCCAATGTCAAGAGAGAGGTGGCAAGCCATGAAATACTGCACGCACGTTAAATACTACAACAACCCATGTGAAATGCCTTAATACAACCCCATGTCATCTATACACGGTTGTGTGTACACTTTCACTTTAATGCAGAAACTGTCAAAATATCAAGCCAGTCAAAGACAGCATCAAATAAAATCAGAAGGTAGTCTATGACTAAAATGAAGACTCAGAATTAGACTTGAGAAGAACCCTAAAAACCAAGGGCCCGGCATCAAGATTCCAGTTAGCACAAGCGACATCATGATTTTGTGGGCTGCTTATGAAAACTGCATTTCCCTAGCTAGCTGGGAGGAATGTAAAGCTTCTAACAACCAGCTAAAAAGAAAGTCTTTACCATGCCCCTTGAAAAAGCTCATTTTCACATTACTCAGGCTTCATTATGCTAAATCAATATTCGTTTAGTCACTGGGGTTATTGACATATTTTAAAATAAAAGTATACCCTTCAGCTACTGCACTCATTACAGGTAATTTGTCTTGTCAGAGAGCAGGGAATATTATCTTAGTCTTTCAGGGGCTGACAGCCCATGGAAATACCTCCCCATGGTTACAACTGTAAATAATTTTAAGGTAAAATATTGAAAAATCAATGGCTGCTTCCTGCAATCTGTCACAAACAAATCAATCATAATCTGTACTGCCATCGAGTATGATTTGAAGGAGATGGGAGCAGATGTAATTCCTGGCTGGAGTCTCTCATTTCAAAATCACTTCACATAATGGTGTCATCATTTAAACACTTAACAGTCAGTGCAACGGCCGCTGTAACATCGAGTTGGACAAAACCACAAGGAGGAGGAGGAGAAAATGCCATCACTATTATGTTAACAAACATTTAATTTAAATGGTTGGTGCATTAGTAAATTTCCACTGTGAACAGTTTTACCTGCCCCTTTCACAGCTTGAAATTAATCAGGGCTACTTTCCCTTGTCCTGACAGGTGGGAAATTAGCCTGTGACTCCAACTGTATTCTCTAAAACACTTATACTTTTTATTTCAGAAAAACATTATAGAGAACAAAATCTGGAATTAACAAATAAGACACAAAGGTTCCAGAATACACTGTAACACTGTAACAATGACAAAAAAATAGTGTCATACAAGTCAAGATCACACTTAATGACCTTAAAAACTGGCAGAAAGGTCTTAGATGCCCAAGTGTTAAATTTTACATTTTCCTTCTATTAATGAAACTTTGTCATGTTGTAGTAGTCAGCTTGAAAACATGTTGTACTCTATAAACACAAGCTGTACTGCCAATTGCTACATTAAAAGCAAGAGTAATAACCCAACCATGCCAGGTGTGAAGTTGGTCATGGTCACAATTCGGAGTGGTTGTGCCAATGTAAACTGCTTTCCAAATAAGCACAATGCTATCGGCATTTTCCGACTATATTGTAATGGTTCCCCAGCTGCTGACACCCTGCGAGAAGATATGGGGAAAGGAATTTGAAACTAATATTCCTCCCACTTCTCCAGGGTTCCCCCAAACATCACTTCAATCCAGACTGCCCGGAGTCTTTTCTGAAGGTCTGCAATTGTAAATGTGCTCTAGTATCTTTAATGGAAGAAATCAATTTGAGCTACCACATTTCTTACCATTTTCTAATTATATAATTAGACACCATGAAGCCCTTTACTACATATAGGTCAAGGGCTAGAAATATGTGATGACAGGGAAAATGTTGCCTTTCTTTAAAATAAGAAAAGCAAACAGATATAAATCCTACTAAACAATTAAGGTCTGTGTCAACATTCCCAGACAAAGTAATTGCTCTTCTGAATGGACTGATTTATAACGGAACCTTCTCGGTCAACATAGCAACACAAGGCCAGAAGACAGAGCCTCTCCTGAAGATACAGTTGGAGCTCAATGCTGTTTTTCAGGAATCTGAGATTTCAATGCTACAGCAGGTTTGAAGATAAAAATGTACATGGGTAAACTATCAGAGATGCCATCCAGAATATAGCAGAGTCTTCTATTCTGTGTAAGCTCCTGCGACAGCTGCAGAGCACGCAGTAGCCAACCTAGTGTGGTGGGAAGGGAAAGCCTGGCCAGGGTTTCTGAAAACTAATAGAGCTCAGGCTGGAACCAAGGAAAGAAACCATGGCCTGCTATCTCCAGCCACTCTCTTGCTGGGGTCTCAGCATCCCAGGGCCAACCTGCAAGTCTTCCCCTGTGCTGGGCTGGGCTTGCAGTCAACCACCATGGAGAATACAGCCCTAGGTAAATGCAACAAAGGAATAGGAGGTAAATGAGGACAGTCGGACAACAGGCTGAGCCCACGTCAATTCCAAACTGAAATGTCATCTGCTAGAGCTGTGCAGGACACCATCGCAGATCTAATTCGCAGAAAGAAGCTATTTTAAGGGTGCTGAGTAGGCTGAAATGCTATTTCTCAGCTCTCTAAACACAGTCTTTGGCCCTGGGAGAAGCAGACTCCGAAAGTTAGCAGAGAAAAACAGGATGGTTCCCATAGCTCAAAATTAAACTGCTGTCTATTGGACAGACTTCTCATGTATGATTAAGGTTCAGGATTTCAGAGAAAAGTGCTCTTGATGATAGATAGTATTACCTCCCTGTCTTCTGAATCACCTCCTTCCACGGGCAGTCAGGAGTCCAATACGAACTGTTATTCTTAAAGAGAAAATGGCCACAGTTAGCTTCATCTCTCTTACCACTTCCTTCCTTCATGGAATTACAATTTAATTACTGATACCTCAATTGATTTTATTTATGGATGATGCATTTCTTAAAAAGCACACTTTAGCTATTTCCACTAGAGAACATTTAGTACAACCTTCTCAATTAATCAGCCATAACCTATTTCTCCAAAAAAAGGATGGCTCTTAATATTTTCAAGAGTGCCCCCCACTGTAAATATTTCATGTAAGATGAAGAGTTCTAATGCATTTGAATACCTTTAGTGAAACTTGAATCCTAATAGTAAATCAGCTCACAACAGATATGAAACAACTTGATAAACCTGAATGATGGATATGTATGTGTATGTATATGTATATATGCTTATATTATATATATTTACATAAATATATATTATCACTGTTTATGCTTAGGAGAAAAAGAAAGCAAACCTCAATCCTCTTATGTTTAAATCCAACAACTCTATTATGGTTTAAAAACAGGACACACCGCTAAGCTTAACGGTAACCAAAGAGGAACCCTACTTGTGCCTACCTAACATTTTCTTTACATTTGTGCTGTGCTTCGAGTTTGCTATAATGCTTTAGCCCTGAGTTTCTGTATGTTCCAATCAGTATGGGGAACACAAGTCTATTACTCACAATTAAATAGTATTTCATATTACAGCAAGAACACACTAATGCCTGTACCAATTCACAGAGAAGCACTTATTCTTGCAAATGCTAGACTAACTACACTGCCTTCAGTAAAATTATTTTATGGGGAGGGGTCAGCTACCAACTTTATTAATAATAAATGTTGTAATTCACTAAGTCCAGTTCCTTGCTCTATTCCTTAGATAGCACAAATATTCTGCAAATTTCTCAAAGCCTTTCTTCCCCACCTATACCCAGAGCCTCATTCTCAATAATGACAAGTGTTACATACAGCTATATACTTTCTATAATTAAGAGCTTGATACCAGTGGCTGAAAATGGTGCTAAATTTATTCTTAAAAGAACGAGATCATAAAATAATTACAAAATGTGATTTGCTGCAACTCTATTATTTCCTTTAAATAGTAATTTTGTTTCTATTAAACATCATAACCTTAGTCTTTACTTGTAAAAACTTATTTATAAATCTCACTATCTAATCATATAATTCAAATAAATTAACCAATGCAATTCCAAGACAAATGATAAATTATTCAGACATTCCACAAATCAACAATTTTTAAATTTACCAAATTCCTGTTTAGTGCACTAATAGCATTTAATAATCAAAGGTCTCAGGTGTCATTCCCCACCATCCACACTTAGCCCCTATTACTAACATGTGTACTTCGGTGAGGCCACCTTGGTGCTATTTGGGAGCTTCACATACAGACACACCCAAAGCATGCAGATAAGTCTTGGTATTTACAAGAACAAATATGTTCATATGTGAAATAACCCCATATTTGGAAGTAAACTTATCTAAAATATCTAAATATATTATAGAAACATTGTACTTATCACCTGTACAGGAAAGATAAATGATTCTGTATAAGAGAACACAGAACACTAGCAATACTTTGGGGATATTTGATATGAACGTCTAATCCAATTTTCTCCAAGGTATCACTCCATATTATGGTAAATAAACAAATAAGCGCTGTATCAAGGTATGGAATATCATTAGCCTGAGAAAAGGCTGGAAAAAATGGATTACACAAATGACAACTGCAGGAGAAAATTATATTCTCCTTTCCTGAACAAATGTTAAGTGCAACCTCACTAATAAAGACTTACACTCAAACTGTGTTACAATATACTGGTTTTCAATTTTGAAGTATCTAAGTTGATTTGCAAGCTAAATTGTTGCTGAGGTATACGAGAGCTATGAAAACACAGGCAATTTATACAGAAATAAGTCATCAGTATTGCACTTCAGAGGAGAGCTGTGAAAGCAAACTAGGCATTACGGAACAAGGGAAAAAAATCACCCCTAGGTTTTACATGTTCATAGAAATATGGCAGCTGCTGTTCTGTTAACGAAAAACTGTTCTCTACCAAAATGATGTTGAAAACAGACGCTAATGCAATGTAGAAACCAAAGAGAAATATATGAAGATAGACATCTACCACTCAAAGCAGGTGGTGCTATTTCAGAATTAAAATGTTGTTCCAACTATGGCACTGTGCTCATAATCTATTTTAAACAACCCATTCAATTCACAAAGGATTACAAGATTTCATTCATTTCCAACTCATCAACTAAAGAACATTTTAATTTTTCCTAAGAGTTCTAGAACAAATAAACATTTACAACTGTATTATTAATTAAATGGAATTCATTTGTATTAATATTCCATATCTTTTAATACAATGTACCTAATGTAAAAAATAACACATTTATAACAGCATAAAAGATAGGGACTGTAGCTGCTAGAGAAAACAGTTTGATGGAGGGGTCTGGGGGATAAATAAAGCAATTATCTCAAAATTATCGCTCTTGTTTCAGTTTCAGCAAACAAATCTAAGTAAGTCTTCCTTTGATTTTAGTTCCCCGTGTAATTCTAACCAGCTAATTATCCTTGAAGTCAAGAATGAGGCATGACTCCACACCTGGCCTTTCCCATCACATGCCCACAGTCCCCTCCACTTTCATTTCCTTTTTCTACCCTGAGGTTTAATATTGAAGGAAAGCACGGACACATCTTACACAAATGCTGATTGACAGCCAGCTTCCAGGAAATGTTGAGCTACAAAGAGGAGAGAAAATTTTAATGTAGCACTTATGTTAAGGGTATGAGATGCAGGGTAAGCCAAGGGCAAGTGGCCACCAGCATCCCCCATGTCATTGTTTGCACATGGAGAGATTCCTAGTTAAGGATGCTAATACTATTTTAAGGACTGCCCAGATTATAAACGGCCGTAAACTAATACTGTATCATCATTTGTCACTAGTTAAAATATATAATATAGTCTTTTGGAAGGAGTAAAAGTTTCCCTCTATTTATACAAATGAAAACGAGCTATTCCGTACACATTGTAGCTATGCAATTGACAATATGAAAAGGGAATTGTTTTAGATCATCAAAGCACTTGGAGAGACTGTTTCCTTCCCCAAATCTTAAGAGGCATGCATTTCTCATCTATTTACCTTTTCATTATGTCTCTGTTTCTTGCACACTAAACATGTCTTCCTCAACAGATTGGTTCTGACCACTAATGAATGTCTGCCTAACAATACAGCCCTCTATTTTATGCTTTGCTTTCAAAATTAGAAGCCATTATTCCACAAAGACAGAGTACAAAGAGCACCGACACAAGGTATTGCCAAAAAGCCACAAGTAGTATAAGAACATGCCAGAACACTTAACATTAAACTATCATTCCTCTCTAAAACTTCTGTTGCCAAACTGCTCACAAAATCTGGAAGCTCAAAGACAGGTTTCAAGAGCAATTAAATTCTCCAAAAGCAAAACTGTACAAAATTATGCCCTCTTATGTCTCCATTTATAGACAACATTTTCTCTGGATCTTAATTAAGATAACGATGCACACCTGTGTCAACATTCCCCAGCAAGACAGCCTTATCAATCATAATCCTTTAAGTACACTCAAAAACAGCAAAGCGATATGACAGAAGCAATCTGTTGCCTTTCCTGATGCTGGTGTTGTGTCTCTGCCACAAGAAAGATGAGATCTTTAAAATCCAGCAGATCTACTTTGTAAGTCTTTAAAGTTCTAACTGTAAACAGCTATTACACTAAATAAACAGGCATCACCTCCCTTGCACTTGATAGAAACAATGACAACTCTACTTGTCCAAAACTTGAAGAGCAAGCTCCACGACACATCTTGGCAGTACAGTCGTAGCTCTTGTTTTAAAGCTCTATGTTTTAAGAGCTAGGCACAACTGGATCCGTGCAGACATGACAAACCAATAAACCCTTGGCACGTTTTAAAATGAAGCTTAACAAGGCTACATTAAAAACAATCAGAATAACCTACCCCTTGACAATATGTTTAGAAATATACAAACGCGGCAGCAAGGGAAATAAAAAATCTTGGTGACTTGGCATGAGTTAAGATAGGTCCTACCTCTGCTGGTGGAAAAGGAGCTTCAGCAACAAGAGAACCGGAACTATACAGTTAACAAGTGAGCAAGTCCCCAAATAGAAAAGCTGATGAACGGAAAGGAAAAGGGGGTAGGTAGGGTGTGTGTGTGTGTGTGTGTGTGTGTGTGTGTGTGTGTGTGTGTGTGTGTGTGTTGGGGAGTTGATTCTCCCCAGTATCAAGATAAAAAGTTAAAACCTTGTGTTTACTAAGCGAGAATATAAAACGTTTCTTATAAATAGGGAGAAAGGCCGCCAGATGCTATGTGAATTCTGTTTGCCTGCTAATGATCAGCCTCTGCGTTCTCTCACTTATTAACACAATTCTGTATCTGACTCAGGCGGCTGAGGTCAGCCGAGCAGCAGAGCCATCAATGTGCAAATAAAGCAGAAAATAGAGACATCCTTAAGAAATGAGCCTTAAATTTGATGTAGAGCGGAGGTGACAACCACGGAAACAGAACCATAAATTCTAAAGATTTCAGTATCTTGCAAGATTCTTTCTAGTCCTTCACACCAAAAAAGACAGTAGTAGAAAAATCAGGGTGGGGAGCAAGATGGGGAGGGGGAACAGAAACAACCAAGCCGCCCAAGTGGCAGGATTATGTAATGAGGATGTCTGCGTGACAGACTCGGGCTCTCAGTGGCACAAACCTCCTTGGCTCGCTTTCAGAAGTCGTCGTCCTGGACGAGAGCCGAAACACTGATTCAGGGGGACACGCGTGGGCCCGGGGGACACGCCCACGCGCGCCTGCCTGCACGCGGAATGAAGCACCCGCCTGGCAGGTTCTCACGCTCCCGCGGCCCACGCGCGGGGCCGGGTCCCGTCCACGCCATCCGCTTGGTGCGCCGCTCTGCGCGGGCCGCGGACGCTCCCTCGTGGCAGGCCGCGCCGACCGTTAGCCGGGCTGAGCGGGCGGAGCCGGGGGCGGTGCGGCCGCGGGAGGCGGAGACCCTCGCGTCGGGGCGGGGACGTTCCCCGCAGACACCCGAGCCTACCCGGAACCCGGAACGGTCAGCCCGAGAGGCAGCCTCAGGCCGTCGCGCGCTCCCCGGGGCTCCGGCCCCGCGCGCCGCTCCGTCTGGCTCACAGCCGCCGGCCTCAGCGGCGGACCGCTTCTGGTCTCCATGACAATACGCAGCTGAAGCCACGCCCAGCCACGCCCCCTCGGCGCTGGGACTCCGAAGGAAGCGTCTGCGTCATTCAGAGGTGGGGCTAGTGGAGGCCGGCGCCCAATCAGAGACGAGGGCTGTGTAAGGGACGGGCGGGGTGGGCCGAGAGATTCTCGGAGAATGTAGTCCGCAGGGGTCCAACCTCTTGGGGGGCGGAACTTGTAGCCGCTGTGCCAGGCAAGGGGCTGCGTGCGCGCGTGCGTGAAGGCGCGCCGCAGAGCTAGTCCCAGTGTGGTCAGGGTGGGGTTAGTGTGTGCGGTGGCCCCAGCTCAGCAAATTGTGTGTCCCAAGGGTCATAATCATTGAGCGAAACTTTGTGCATAGTTATGCTCCAGCCTGCGCGTTGCCGGGTTGTGAAAGGCCACAAAATGCTTGGGTTGTGCACTATACCGGCCGCGGTCCTGGTTCACCAGCGCCCCTGTCTGTCCCTGAGCTCCAGTGCGCCTGTAATTTGCGGCGGTGGGAAGGGGAGACCAGGAGTGATGGTCTGTTTTGCCTTCTCGCTGTGTTGTCGTGTGTATGTGTGTGTGTGTGTGTTGGGGGCGGGGGGCATCTGTCTGTGACTCGGTGGTGTGTGTTTGCCTGGCCAGCGCCTCACTGAACAAACAGCGGTTGGGTTAGACACTGTTCTGCCCAGTGTTTGCAGTGGAACGGGGGCGGGTGCGAGCGAGGGGGAAGGAGACTTAGCGAAACAAAAGGGAAGAGATCCCACACCCTCTGTCACCACCAACCTGGCGGAGCGAACTGCCCGTAGCCAGCTATGGGAAGCAAGCAGAGCTGCGTGGATTGGCAATGGGGCCCAGAGCAGCCGAGGGACCTAGTAGGGTGTAACTGCTTTTCCGCCGCGCACTTCTTGCTCGCTGCCTCCCTTGATCCAGAGAAAAGCCGCATTCCCACCCAGAGTCCCCGAGCCTCGCTTCCTCTAGCCGTCTGGCAAAGAATGGTGGAAGGAAGGCCCAGGCGGGGTCCTTCAGCCTAGGCCTGGCTCTCGCCCACCTGCTGCTGGCACAGGGAGGCAGTCATCTCGGCCTCTGTGTGCCCTGGGCGCGGGAATCCATTGGCTCTCCCTGGAACCTAAATTCCAGGTCTCCAGTTCAACCTAGAGACCTCCGGTAGGAGGGAAAAGCCGTTGTGGAGCGAGTGACGAACCACCTCCGAGGTCAGTTTTCCGGAGAACAAGACGTCCGCCAACTTCGCTATTTGCCCTGGCGAGGAGGGCTCTGAGCGTTCACCCAAGCGCAGCCCGCTGTCTCTTTCCCTTTGTGTTTCCGAGCGGCCCGACACACGACCGTGGCCGGTCGTGCGTCGAGATTGCCGCCCGCCCAGAGTTAGCTGAGGAGAGCAAAGTTGGAAGCGATCGGCGCGCTTGGGATGTGATTGTCATCCTGGGGCCGGCGCTCGAGAGTCTGAGAAAGAGAAGAGAGGAAGAGTCGGGGAGGGAGGAGGGGGAGGCCGGGCAGAGGAGGAGAGGGGGGCGGCGGAGGAGAGGCGGGCGCTAGGGAGGGGCGAGGGGAGCGCCAGTGAGCGGGAGAGGAGCCGGGGAGGAACAGGGAGAGGGCGAGGCGCGCCTGGCGGCCGGGTTGGCTGCGGCCGCCCAGAGGCTCCTGCCAGTCCCCCCACCGACTACACCCCGGGAAGGAGGAGCTTCGCGCGCGCACAAGGCGTCAGAATCCTCAATTTCCAACTTAGCATCTTGGCAGGACCTTTGCAAAGCCAAAAGCAGAGCCCCCCGGTGCAAAGAGCGAGGGGGGGTTGGGGGGAGAGAAAGCCTAGCCCGGGCAAGCGGGGCGCGCAGAGGTGCGGGCGCGGCGGTCTCAGCCGGAGGCGCGCGGGAAGCCAACCAAGAGGCGCCGCGGGCCGGAGCCCGGGAGCCCGGGCTCGAAGAGCTGCGGCCCGGGGCAACCAGAGGCCAGGTGCCCGCTCGCTCGCCCTCTCAGGGCGCCGCCCGGCTCGCTGGCCGCCGCGGTGCGGCGCGCCCCATGCCCGTGTGTGGCCATGTCCTACCCGCAGGGCTACTTGTACCAACCGTCCGCCTCGCTGGCGCTCTACTCGTGCCCCGCATACAGCACCAGCGTCATTTCGGGGCCCCGCACGGATGAGCTCGGCCGCTCGTCTTCGGGCTCCGCGTTCTCGCCCTACGCTGGCTCCACTGCCTTCACCGCTCCTTCGCCGGGCTACAACTCTCACCTCCAGTACGGCGCCGACCCCGCGGCTGCGGCCGCCGCTGCCTTCTCGTACGTGGTGAGTGAGCTGGCTCGGCGGCGGGCGGGCGGGTGGCCGGGGTCAGGCCTGCAGAACGGGGCTGCGGGGGACGCGGGCCTAGGCGCCACCTCGTCCGCCCAGCTTCGCGGCCCTTGAAAACTTGAGCGATTGTCTTGCTCCCCTTCGCCCGAGCCTCGGGCTCCGGAGTAGCTAAGGCAAGAGCCGCGCGTCTCCTGTGATTGCCTAGCTAAAGAAGGGAAGGGTGTAGGGGGGAACTATTAAAAACCAACATTTGGCTCAAAGCTCTGGGCCAACCCACAAATTTCTATTACGTTATTTTTTTTGTTTTGTTTTGTTTTGCCATTTTAGAAAAGTAGTTCAGAAGAATCAGAGCCGAATTCTAAACAGTAGTAGCGTGCAAAATCTATGTAAATGTGTTTGGCCTCGCCTTTAATTAATCCTCCAAAATGTTGCAAATCCGTAATCCTATCTTCGCAATCCGATTTAAAAGTATTAAATTCTGAAACGTCCAGAGAGCTGCGGTGTATCCGGGTTTTTTCGGCTGGGTGTGTTTTCTGGAAAAGCGCAACGGCTTCTGTTAGGGATTGCATTTTGGGGCCGTCGGTGTGCAGGCTAAAGCTCAGTTTGTCCTTAGAGTTTCTCTGAGGATTAAAGAAAGAGCCTTGACTTCCCTTATTGTACCCCTTAACACCCAACATGCGGCCACCCTGCCTTAGAGCTCTGAGTGGCTGCCGAGGCTGCTCAGGCCTCTAAGTGAACCGTGGGCCCTGCAGCAGAGGCCAGATCTGAGCCCTGGGCACCGACGTTTCCCGGTAGATGAGGGCCTCCAAGGTGGTATGCCAAGCCCTGAACAGCCTCAGGGGTCCTGAAGGACAAAATTTAGAAATTAGGGGCCAACTGCCTCCTGAGGAGGGGGAGGGGTCACTCTTGTGTTTGAATCAGCCAGCTCAGCCTCAGGGGAAGCCCGAGTGCGGGCCGCGCTGGCATGCAGACCAGGGACAGAGGGAAAGTAGGTTTCAGCCTTTTAGGTGGCGGGGAAGCCCACATACCCCACCATTCACTTAATCTCTGCCTGCCCTCCCCCCCCCCCCCCGCAGGGCTCTCCCTACGACCACACTCCCGGTATGGCGGGTTCCTTGGGGTATCATCCTTACGCGGCGCCTTTGGGCTCCTACCCTTACGGGGACCCTGCGTACCGGAAGAACGCCACTCGGGACGCCACAGCCACGCTCAAGGCCTGGCTCAACGAGCACCGCAAGAACCCGTACCCCACCAAGGGCGAGAAGATCATGCTGGCCATCATCACCAAGATGACCCTCACCCAGGTGTCCACCTGGTTCGCTAACGCGCGCCGGCGCCTCAAGAAGGAGAACAAGATGACGTGGACGCCACGGAACCGCAGCGAGGACGAGGAAGAGGAGGAGAACATTGATCTGGAGAAGAATGACGAGGACGAGCCACAGAAGCCCGAGGACAAGGGCGACCTCGAGGGCCCCGAAGCAGGTTGGTGGATACGGGAAAGGGTGTGTTGAGCGGGACTTTAAAGGCAAAGGGGACCTGGAGGGGGCGCGCATGGGTCCCTGCCTCTGCTGGCAGGAACCGGGGCCCCGCCGCGTGGCCTCCACGCCTCTGACAGCCTGGGTTTCGCCCACAGGAGGAGCAGAACAGAAGGCGGCCGCGGGCTGCGAACGGCTGCAGGGGCCGCCCAGTCCCGCCGGCAAAGACACCGAAGGCAGCCTCAGCGACTCGGATTTTAAGGAGTCGCCCTCTGAGGTCCGCCACGATGAGCTGCCCAGGCCCCCGCGCGCGAGCGGGCCGTCCCCAAATGGGCCCGCAACCGCGCGTCTGGCGGAGGATGCGGGTCCTCACTACCCCGCGGGCGCGCCGGTGCCTGGCCCGCACCCATCGGCCGGAGAGCTGCCCCCTGGCTCCGGCGGGCCCTCAGTCATCCACTCGCCACCGCCACCTCCTCCTCCGCCGCCTCAGGCTGTGCTCGCCAAACCCAAACTGTGGTCTCTGGCAGAGATAGCCACTTCCTCGGACAAGGTCAAGGACGGGAGCGGAGGGAGCGAGGGCTCTCCCTGCCCACCGTGTCCCGGGCCGGTGGGCGGGCAAACCCTTGGTGGCAGCCGCGCGTCTCCAGCCCCGGCTCCCGCACGCTCGCCCTCGGCGCAGTGTCCCTTTCCTGGCGGGACCGTGCTGTCCCGGCCTCTCTACTACACCGCGCCCTTCTATCCTGGCTACACGAACTATGGCTCCTTCGGACACCTTCACGGCCACCCAGGGCCAGGGCCAGGACCCACAGCGGGTCCTGGCTCTCATTTCAATGGATTAAACCAGACGGTGTTGAATCGAGCAGACGTTTTGGCTAAAGACCCGAAAATATTGCGGAGCCAGTCTCAGCTAGACCTGTGCAAAGACACTCCCTATGAATTGAAGAAAGGTATGTCCGACATTTAACTCGGGTGCGGTACTCCCGGACTTTCTTAATTTATTAAAACCATGGCCTTGGCAGTTATTTTTCCATCACCAAGAGAGAGAAAGAGAGAGAGAGAAACTACCCCTCTTATTCAGAAGTTTATAGTTTATGGAGGTGGGTGACATAAAAATGTATACATCTCCACACTCGAAAAAATGGTTTTAGCCAACTGAAAAGAAAAAAAAAACTTAAGAAGATTTGTATTAAATCTTATTCTGTATATTTAATGTAGCATTTTTGTATTTAAATTGATAATTCAGTATCTTTGAAGTAAATTATGAGATCAAGACACCTGTACAGGCATTTAATGTTTTTGTAATATAAATATATACATTTGTGTTCCCCCAAACTGTTTCATAGTTTAAAAATACAAGTTTAATTTAATTTTTTACACCTATTGATTTTTCTGGGTATGAGCTAAAGTATTATTACAGAAAGGAAACAGGTTATACTCTTAGATTTAAAAAGTAAAAGAAACTGCAGTGGTCTTTGTAAAATGCAAAATATTTAATTAAAGGAGATTTTAACATAATCAGAGCCACTCATTACTTCTCAGAAGCCTCAATAAATTGTCAATTGCCTTGGTCAAAAGGTGCAACTGTAACTTTTTTTTCAAAGTGGGGAGTGAAAGGTGCTGTCCACAGACACTCAGTGTGCCTGGGGAAACCATGAATAGTCCACAAACCCCGGGGGAAGCTGCTCAGTCTGGGAACGCAGATTTGGATCCCCATAGAGGGCTGCTCCAGGGGGAGATTGGGCCCTGGAGGAGCGAGAAGAGAGACCCAAGTGTGTGCCAGAAGGGAGAAAAGATGGCAAACCAAGGCAGAGGCGCGCACCACCCGAGAGCCATCGCTTAACCTAATTACTTCCAATCAGTGTCGTGTTTTATGCAAAGCAATCAGCTGGTGAACTTTGCTAATGAGTTCGATTTTATGCCGGATTTAGCCCTTATTACTATTTCAAAGGTGCTGTTAGTTAATGCGGGCAAGAAGCGTTAGGGGGATGCCAAATGGGAAGGCTTCCCCAAGTCACGGTCTCCTCTACCCCTTCAAAATTGGGCATCCAGCTCTTCTTTGGATTTGATTAAATCAGTGACTGTTCCATCAGTGACCGTGAGGGTGGCCTGCGGCCTTCTGGATGCAGGCGCAGCCTCCCAACAGGGACCACAAACCCGCAACTCGACGGTTCCCCCCTTTCACAGGTAGGTGTCACACTTGTCCTGAATTTGGAGCTTGCGTTTTTTGCCGAGTCTGACTAGGGAGCGTAGGCCAAAGAGGGGCAGGAGGCGGAGGAGGGAGCAACACAGTAACCAGCGGTAGGGAACACAGCCCCCAAAGGGAGTCGGAGGCCCCTCCCCCCCCATGGGCTCCTTTTTGGATAAGTGGCTTCAAAAGCTCCAGGCCATTTGCGTAGATAAAGAGGCCATTGTGGACTTGATGAGGCTTGTCATCGCTTTAGCACTTTTCCCAGCTCAGATTGCTACAAAAGTGTTTTTGAAGGTTTATTTTTCTCGTTTGAGTCCGCTTTATTTCAGCTCAGTGAAAATTTGGGATTCATCTCGGTACCAAATGATCAAGGGACAACACCCAGCGCCACCACCCACCAAACCCCGGGGTTCGGGCTTGGTTATCCTGTCTCCATTTTGCACCTGAGATGTGGAGTCACCAACACTTTTAATTCATGGGAAATTTTCTGTGGCGTTGGGGGTGGGGGAGGTGCGTTGCAGCAAAAACATACCCCAGTGAGGGGAATTAATTTGACTGCGTGTAGGGACAGAGCGTGTTTGCACACAACAGTGGATAATTAGGCTAAAGCAGAATGTACATATTTGCATTTCTCCTCCATTACTTTTGCCCTACTCGGATTTTAAAGCACACCCCAAACTTTCTCCCTGTTGTAGCTTTTACTTTTTTTTTTTTTTTTAAACCTGCAACAGGACTCATTTTGCTTATCAGAATCGAAACAAGTTTGAAAGCTTGAAAGCTACGTTAGCCAGAGGCTTTAAGGATCAGTGATGAGAAAAAACAAGACAAAACAAAATCAAATCAGAGTTTACATTCGAAAATTCTCACAGGGAAAATGGCTATAAAGTTAGTAGTGTGAACGATTAAACACACTTGAAACGATAGTATTTTATTTTGTCCTTTTAATTATAAATGGTTTTTTTTAAACAATTGCATTCCAGAGATGACTTGCCCTGCCCCCTTTCTTCACGCCCCCTCTCGCAGCCCAGTTCACAATCGGCTCCCCTCAACCCCCATGCTTATGCAACCCCAGGAGTCATCTTCTTTTCTGAAAAGTCTGAAGAATAGGCAGTTCGCTTTTCTTAAGGGAAAGTTTAAAGACCACGTCAGCGCGGCGGGGTTTTAGAAGCACTGGCCCTAAACTCTGCCCAACGATTTTTAAAAGAAAATTACAAGCCCCCTTGTGTTCTTGGGAATATGCAAATGACGTGGCGCGTCCTCCCTGTTCCGCTGGGCGAAGGCTGACTCCACAGCCGCATACCCGTCAGGCTGCCTGGGAACGGGAACCGCGCCCGCCGCGCAGCGCGCGCCCTTTCTCCGCATCCAGGGGCTCCAGGCGCAGACTCAGGGCTGGGCAACGCAGGCACCCGGCCTGGCCAGCTGTTGCCTGAGTCGCTGTGCCCTGCGTGCATCTCTCCCGAGCTTGCCGTCTGCAGTCTGTGGTTTTCTTTGCGTACTTCAACTACCGCACACACTTCCAAGGAAGCGCGGGGCTTTCTTTCTTGCAGAACTAAGTTTCGGTGGTCAGCAGTTTTTCTGGTTTCTAGAGATTTTTCTAGTTTGGAGGAAGCCTGCCTGACAGGCAGTTTGGGTCATGTAGAAAATAACACCTGCGTTTAATTCCAGTCAGTAACTATGTGTCCCGTGACCCTGAACCTCCATTTTGACTCCTCTGGAGAGGTCTAGGAAGCAATCTTAGAAATGTGGGCACGAGGTGCTCCTTCTCAGCGCTGGGGTCAGGGTTTGTTTGCAGGCTTGGATTCGGACACGAAAAACACCAGACAGTGCCTAAAACACCCCTAAAATGCCTCAGAGCTGAGGTGGTGTCAACCACCTGCGCCTGGCTAGGCCAGTTTTGGACACAACCCCCCCCCCCACACACACACAAAACACCTTAGTTTAGCACTTAGGGACTAAAAGGAGCCAAATTTCTAGCAGCCCATGGAACTACTTTTTGGGGTCTCTGCAGTCAGTCTCCCGAGGCAGGGTTCCTTCCCCTATCCCTTTGTGCAGGCCAAATCAGTTTAAGGGATTTAGTTGTCAAAGAAGAAATATCCTGGTGAAATCTCGAGGACTCGTGCCTGGGCCGTGAGAGATGGCAGAGGGCCCTGCTCCAGAAGTGGGGTATCAGGACCTGGAGAAACGTGGTTCCCAGACTGGGTAAAGAGCCTCATCGAGGCCTTTGGCGTTGTAAACACCTTCGGACCACTCATTGCCATTTACTACCCAAATCTTGGGGCCCAAAGGAACGCAGGGAAGGAGGGTCATGTGTGTGGCTTGGGCCCAAGCCAGGTCTTCCAGCTCACCTGTCCCCTACAAGGAGCATGCTATCCTGGTGATAGCTCTGGGCAGGTCAATTCAAAGCTTCCAAAGCGAAAGGAACAGAATTGAACTCTCAAGATGAGCCCGGGGCTTGCAGGTTGGGAAGGGCGCCGCCTACTGGTCCCCCGGAGCCACGGGGTTCGCAGTGAAAAGGAGCCGGGTCAAAGCTGGCCAGGCCCACATTCGCTGCCCTGCCCTGGCTCTGCACTTCAGCTGGGCGACCTCAACCTGCTTCCAAGTTGCCTAGGCCCTGGTCTCTATGACCTAGTTAGCACTGGGAAGTTGGGTGGCAGGCTTTAACTCTATAGATTCACGTCCTAGCTAACTCACTGTTTCAAAAGTCAGACAATTGAGAGGTGTCGGCACCCAAGTAGCCCGCAGGTCCAGGCTTAAGCAGCCTGCAGTTGGGGGATTTAGCATGGTCCGCTTCGTTTCACGTGTACCCCATTTCTGCTCCTGTGGGCCCTTCCACACTCACGCGCCAGGAACCCCACAAAGTCTTGTTTATTTTGTGGTTTGTCGTTTCTGGAAGAGTCTACCAAGCCACTAACCCGGCAACACTGTTTTGGCCCATGTGTGGATGTTACAAAATAAGGGAAGGATTATTCCCCCTTCTCTTTGCTTCGAACCCTCTCCTTTCAACAGTACCTTTAATGGTTTCAGAGTGGCAAAGCTCGCAGTGCTCACCGCGGCTAGCGCATAAGGAGGAGGAGGGTAGGGTGTGCCCTTGGACTGGCTCTGAGCGTTCCTTGCCTCTCGGCCATCGAACTGGACAGAAATCAGACCCTAATGGGACCTTGCCATCCGCTTTCTTCACTAGCCAGAGCTTTGGCACGGTCCCCAGGCCCACCCTGCATATCTACCTCTGTGGCCAGGTTAGACCCGCTGTCCTTTTCGTTTTTGCTACAAATACAAACCCGGGCCTAACAAGAGAACGCCTCCGAGGCAGGTCTGAAACTCTGCTCGGCCTGTCCCCACGGGGCTGCATCGGGTCTTCTGCCTCTCTTGGGCTCCAGTCGCCAACCCTGGGTTCCCCAAGGCTGCTCGCCTGGCAGCGCTGGTTTCCGACGCCGGAATGAGTCCCGCGCGCCCAGACGTCACTTTCCCAGTGAAACCTGCTTTTATTTGCTCCGAGCAAACCCCAGGCTCTCGGCGCTCCCGCCTGATGGATGCAAATGTAAATGTGCACTTATTTAATTGGATCAGGCCCCAAGATAAAAGAGATAAACGGCTCCCCGTTTGCTAACTTATTTTCCGAGGCATGCAGCGCCGCGTGGAGGGGAAGCTAATGAAGGAGCTGCGCGTTGCTCGGCTCTGCAGCTCTTCACAGCGGTAGCTCACAGGCAGGCCCGCCCTGCGAGGCCTACGCCACTTCGTCGCCCTCCTTTACGCAGGCCCTCAAAGCCCTCAAAGCCCGGTGACGCTCCCCCTGGGACCCTCTGTGCGGCCTGGCTAGGAAGATGAGAAGGCCGGGGGCTGCTGTCTCTTTAGCAAATACCGGCTCCTCGTCGTTCCCCACCTCAGTTTGTCCCCCTCGGCCTTCTTGCCCAACCCCGGTGCTTGGGTCACAGCAGCTGAGCACATTAGGTAGAAACTCCTTTTTCCCCTAGGCACCCCTTCTACCTTAGGTGGAGGGTGCAAGAAAGAAAGATGCCAGGTGTGGATACGGGTGAGTGGAGAGCGAACCTCCTCTCCTGCCTTCAGGGTCAGGTGGAGCGGTTCTCAACACGGAAGGATCCCATTTCTGTCCTACAAAGCCTTCTTTTGGAGCCTGAATTTGCTTTCAGAATCCGGAATCTCTGGGTTACTACCCCACCCCACCCCAATCCAATAGTCTATGCGTTCAATACACGACACAATAATTTCAGGGTGTCTCTGAGTCAGGACAACTATTCGGAAGGAAAGGACTGCCTGGCTCTTCTTCCCTCCTTGAAACAGCAATTTAGACCTTCAGAGCCAGTGGATTCACTTATGCGTCTCAAATTGGGCTTCCGGTTTCCTGGGAAAGTTTCTCTTCTGTTCAGAAAGATGACGGTTGACGAGAGTGAGTGTAGAGACGCTCTCCCAGTAGACCCAGCTCCCAGAAGCTAGTCTGGACTGGAAAGCTGGGCTTCGAGGGGCTGGGCTAGGCAGCACCGATGTCGCTAACACGCTGTGTCCCAACGAGCTGATGGATGGGCTTGTCAGGAGAGCTGTGTGCGCGAAGCATTTACCTCGCTAAACTGAAATTACTGTCTTTTCAGGGGCTAATTTGTGTAACTCCCATGGAGGGGCCTGGAGGGGGTTTGATGAGGCATAAAATGATGATTAATGAATTTATTGGCCGCTGTTCATCAAACAAGGGCTCAAGAGCGTCCATATACATGCGGAGCCTGGCGGCGGCGCTCAAACCAACTGGGATTCCGCCTCCGGGTTCCAGCGCCTATAGGGGTTTTGCCATGTGCCCGGCTTTGGATACATTTCTTCGCTTTCGCCCAGGATGCTTCCTGTGGGAAATCCTGGGCCCCCGATTCAGAAGTGGGAATGGAATCCGGAGGTTCTGGAAGAGAAAAGCGGGTTCTAGCTGCCCGCCATCGCCCCCTGCGGGCAGGATGCTCAAGCCTGGGACGGGGGGGGGGGCTTGATGCAGTAGGACACAGGTAGGCAGAAGCTTCGAGACTCCTGAGTGACTGTGGAGCCTGAGATACCGTTGGGCTATGAGCATGGACTGTGTTCCGGATATAGCATAGCTACCGGGTGGCTGCTTGGGCAATAATGACTCAGAGCTGTCTTCTTAAGTGCTCATGGGCAGTTTCAATAACCAGGCTGAACCGGATGTTTTCAGCTGTGAAAAGGGACTGAAACACCCTCTGACTGAGGGATGCCGTGCATAGCGCATGGCGTCCTTCAGTATAGCTATTAAGGTATGCTCTCTCAGAGAGACTCCAGGTTCGCCGCAGAATCTAGCTCAGGTCTGGGATGAAGGCAGAGGAGGAAGAGAGGCAGGATCTTGCCAGCATGACTGCTCCTCCTTGCCACTCCCCTCCACTTCCCCTTGACAGTAGCACCGGCAGCCGCTTGAAGGGAAAATTTGTAGGAGTCTAGAAAGGGAGTCAGACCCACCAGTGACCCGCTAGTCTGACCTGGGAAAACCAACAGGAACTGCCGCCCCAGGCTGTTTTGGGAGCTTTGTGCATCCTTGCCCTTCATCAACAGGCACCTGCATTTTGGAGTAAGACTCCAAGAACCTTTGGGCTACTCCCTTTTGTTTCAAACAAGAATCTACGGCCTCTAAGGCTTCTAAGTGTACCTCAGATTCTTTTCTCAGAATTCAATGCCTTCACCACCTTCATTGTGCCCACTCACACTGTCTGTTCCAGATTTCCAAACAACTCCACCCTTGCTTCCAAGACATCCACCCTCTTGGAAGAAAAGACCTTAGCATTTAGCCCTCCATGGTGTTCTTACGGTGTTTCAAAAAGTCTGCCCTTCCTGTGTCTACTGCTGAGTATCTATGGTGGGCTAGGGACTGCAGTATGAGCAAATGAAGATCTACCCTCCTTGTACTTTTATTCAGAGGGCCAGACAGTAGCTCAACAAGTGTACCTCAACACCTTCATGGAGTATGTGTGGGATGAGAGTTATAAGGCAAAGGAAGAGGGTACAGAATGGGTTCTCTTAGTGAGGGAGCCAGCCCAGTGAGCTCCTTCGGAGGTGGCCATGTGACAAGAAACCTGAAGAAGAAAGCAAGGTCTCCTCCCCCCAGGAGGCGAAGAAATTTCTTTTTCCAGATAGAAGAAAGCCAGATATTCTTTGGCAATGATACCCAAGCTGTTGGAGAAAAGGGCTTTCATGGATGTGTCGGGAAGACGGTGACAAAAATACTCAAACATCCAGGGTAAGATGCCTGTGTCCATGGATGGTTCCAAAGTGGACACGTCCTCTCCCAAAGCCACAGATGTTAGCATGTTGTGATCAGAGCTTTCCTTTTGTCCATGTCCTTCCTCCAGCCCCTGGAATCTGAGGTTTGGGAAAAGAGGATGATTTGTTCCAAGCACATGAACTGAGGTCATAGGCAGAGGCAAATCCCGAATCCAGGTCTCCTAACGCCTGGCTTGAGTTCTGCCCTGCCTCATCCAAGCTAGTTCTTCAGGATATCTGTATTTTAACAGAAAACTCCCAGAAACAAAATGCCTTAACAGAGAGGAATGAATTTATAATGGTGGAATCTCAGACACTGTGACAGGCTGTCAAGGGAGATATTTTTAGGCTAGGCCTGGAAACATCTTAGCCTTCCTCAAACGCTGCTGGCAGAGGGCTGCTTCCTCAACACTTCGTGTGTGAAGTACAGATGAGGGAAAAGCTGGGATGCACCATCTCTCCCAGAGACGCAACAACAAGGAAGGACCGAGGCTGTTTCCCTGCCAAGTCGTCGTCTGCCCTGGGTAATTGCTGTCTGATAGGATATGCTCATTTCTCCAGTCTGAAGTACCTTTTCTCTGCCTACAATTTTCTCACATAGCAGAAGCAAAAATTAATATTCCTTTGCTTACCATTGTACAGAGTGAATCCTACCAGACAAAGGTTTGGGCTGGGGCAGGCTGTGAGTCACCAGTCTTTGGGGCATTTGTTTTGCATTTCTTATTTTGACATCTCAGCTTGACTGCCTTGTCTCACTGCCTTTCCTGACTTCTGTGTTGTATATATAGCTGGTCGCCAGCTTGGGGATTTGTTTTATTCTGTAAATTATCAGTTCTTTGTCCCCGAGGGAACCCACAGGCCCTTAGGAACAATGTCTCAACCTCTTTCAAGTAGATTCAGGCATATATTGACCACAGAATCCTAATGCCTTCATGGTTCCAAAATGTTCCAAACACCTTCCCAGTTAACAGGGTTGGACATCAGACTCATACCCCCGTTGTTCCTAAGATTTTTCTTTTTAGATCCAAACCACAAGCATTGTTGTTGTTTGTTTTGTTTGTCTTGTATTTGTATCAGGTATTTAAATCCAGACCCTGTGGGATGGGAGGCTCTTACCAAATACTCATGTGTGCAGTGGCAGACGCTGGCAGCTGAGGACCAATTTGTGGATCCCATGAGTTGACTCATGGCTGCTTGGGGAAAAGGGCTTATTTGAATAACTACTACCTCTTTGCTGTCATGAAGATTGTGGCAGACAATGCATAGGCTTGCTTTACTTTGGTGGGTGGGGTTATTTTTTCTCTCTATAGTCTTTCTTCTTTTTTTTTTCCAAAGGATTTATTTTACTTGACAGTTTGCAGATATATAATCCACCAGAGAGGTGAAGGCATGACACCAGGAGTGGCATTGGGCTGTGGCAGTGGAGCCATGTGGGCTGCTTGCTCACATCGGCGAAGACCAGGAAGCAGAGAGAGATGGATGGATGCTGATGTGATGTTCACTTCACTCTCGCCTTTCCCCCACTTTTATTTCATCATCGTTCTAGTCTTCTTTTTTTTAGTTTGTCAAAGGTACAGGGAGGAAGGCCATCTGGGAAAGTTCTGCAGGATTCAAGGATAGCCCTTTCTTGGCTCACAGATCCTCAAATCTGATTCCAGCTCTACCTTCACCTTCCAGATCTAAGTCATGGCCTACTCTCTGATGGGACTGGTGTTTATATACTCAATTGCTTCAAATTTTATAGCATGCAATAATTTTGAGAGAAATGTTTTTGTGGATACTATGATAAGTGCAGATGACAATAACAAAAGGGGAATCCAGATGAACCTGCCCCCTCCCTAGATTTTAAGGAAGCCAGTGAGGCTTCTTCAGGGTCTCTGACAGTTCCTATTTCTTCTGCTTTGAATGTTGTCCTCAAAGTTATGTAGGTATCTTTGGGAATACATGAGATCATCTTATGATATGTGGGCTTGTTGAAGTTTGGCTTGTGTGTATGTTTCTCTCTCTCTCTCTCTCTCTCTCTCTCTCTGCCTCTCTCTCTCTCTTTCTCTCTCTCTCTCTCTCTCTCTCTCTCTCTCTCTCTCTCTCTCTCTCTGTGTGTGTGTGTGTGTGTGTGTTCTCTTCTCTTGCAGCTTGAGACTGGGTCACCTCTGTTGTTCATGTTGACCTAGAACTCCTGGGTTCAAGATCCTCCTGCCACTACCTCCTGAGGAGCTGGGACTTCAGGCCTGCTGCTGCACCAGCCCACCAGGCATGTTGCCACCATACTTTGGAAAAGGGTACCAGCTTCTTTTACAGGTGTACAGACTGAGGACTTGAGAGATGAAGATTCTTACTAACATCTCACAGCCAGTGGGTGACAGAGCCTCATGACCTGGTGCCTTTGTCCCATGCCAGCTTTCTGAGAACTCCTTCTTTCCTTCTTTCCTTCCTTTCCTCTTCCCTCCCTCCCTACCTTCCTCCCTTGCTTTTTCATTTTTTATTTCCTTTTCTTTCTTTTTAAAAAGTTTTTTCCAGTTTCTTTTTAATGTGTGTGAATGTTTTGCTGGCATCACTATCTGTGTACCACTCACATTCCTGTTGCCCATGGAAGCCAGAAAAAGACTTTGGATCCCCTGGAATTAGAGTTATAGACTGTGAGCCACCGTTTGCGTGCAGGGAAGTGTGCTTGGGTTCTCTGGAAGAGCAGTCAGTGCTTTTAGCTGCCATCTATCCAGGTCCTGGTGGCATTTCCAACCTCAGCCAAGAATAAGCTTCTAGGGATCCAGGACTACATAGAAGAACTTATCACCTGCTTATGGGGAGCTTGAGTCCCTCTCCTACTCTTTTAGTCTATGATGTCACTCTGTTCTGTTGTCTGGAACCTTTAAAGGTGAAAAGTCTTGGCCTATTTTGCCTTTTACAGCAGAGAGTAGAGGGGAGGATAGGAGCTAGATCTTTACCTGTGAAGAAAATGTGTGGAAATAGTGGGGTTGTGATTTGGGGGGCCCCAGGATGGATCAAAATGGATGGCTGCCATCTCCTTTCAAGACGGTCTGCCTACAAGCATCCCTATGCTCCCTATATCTAACAGCTCACAAGTGAGGCAATCACTGCAGTGACAAAGGGACCTTAATTGATATGATGGTTTGAATAAAAATGACCCATAGGCACATAGAGAGTGACACTATTAGGAGGTGTGGCCTTGTTGGAGAAGTATGTCACTAAGGGTGGACTTTGAGGTCTCAGACACTCAAGCCATGCCCAGTGTGGTATTCACTCCCTGCTGTGTGAGGATTCAGATGTAGAACTCTCAGCTACCTCTCCAGCTTCATGTCTGCCTGCATGCCACCATGCTTCCTGCCATGACAGCAATGAACTAAATCTCTGAACAGTAAACCAGCTGTGGTCATGTTGTCTTTTCACAGCAATAAAACCCTAACTCAGACAACAGTATTCCCAAGTGAAGGACATTGGGTACCAAACTGTAATGTCACTGAAGTCAATGCCTTTATCCCTGCCCCTCCCCTTTTCATTTCTCCCTGCATGGGTGACCAGGTTCACCACACGATACCCAACCTGTAGGTAAGTCATGTCTTCCATATAGTGTTACTGCCACACATGACTAAGCATGCAGAACCCTCTTGCTCTAAGCCACACCCAATCCCTTAACATACATCTTCAACTCAAACAACCACATGCAACTCCAAAATGTTCCCAACAGAAGCCACCCTCCCCAACTTGACATCAGCTCCTTCTCTCAGCCTCACTCAGTTTCCAATAAAAACACAGGGATCTTTTTCCCCACACCTCCTTCAAATTCACTCTCAAGGCCTCTGTATCCTTTTAAGTTAATGTTCTCCCCGCTATGCTCTAGTCTGAGCTTTGATGTCTGCAGGGACTAAACCATGTCCTCCCCATGGTTTCCTTGCCCTGTGGCCACTGTAGCACCAGTGTAGAGCCCATAGCTTGCTGCCCTGGGTACTCAGCACAGACTGGTGGAAATGAGCACAAATCTGTAGACCCCAGGCCAGTGTGTTCTCTGTGCTTTCCCAGAGTGTACTCCTGAACTCAGGATGAACCTAGGAGTCAGCCTGATGCGTGTTCACGTCTTGGCAGCTGCCCTCTGTTGTTTGAAGCATACTAGTGATCCAGGAAAAATGGCCAAAAGTGTAGACAGAGAGGTCCAAAACCAGGACCGGTGGGATGGGAAGGACACAGAGTCATTTTGCCTGTCTAGTCTCCTTCTCCATGTGGGCCAGTCACCAGCGATGGGATTTTGGGTAAGTTCCTTTGTGTGAGTTCCTCTGCCCCTCTGAACATCAGTATCTTCATGAGTAAGATTGCAGTGTGTGTGTGTGTGTGTGTGTGTGTGTGTGTGTGTGTGTGTGTGTGTGTGTGTGTGTGTGTGTGTGTGTGTGTGTGTGTGTGTGTGTGTGTGTGTGTGTGTGTGTGTACCTCTGGTGGTAAATGAGATAAGGCATAGAAGCCTTGTAACAGATATTGGAATCATGACTATCCAACAGGGATGGCTTTTTAAGGTTAAAAACAATATGGCTGAAACTTTCTCAGACTGCGTAGCTTGTCTTCTCATTCTTTGCCAGCTCACATCTTTTTGCTGACCGACCATGTTTAAGATGTCTTGAGTTTAAAGCAAAATGAGAAATGTATTTTAAGAAATACTCCTTACAACATTATTTCATTACTTAAACTGCCTGCTGACTCATCTGTCCCTTGGTAACTGAGTCTTTCTTTACCAATAACTTTAATTACATCAATCACTCATGTCCCAAACAGCTGAATAATGAAAACTCCCAGAGGTGACACCATGAACTTCTGTCACACAAGCAGGGACTTGTGGCTGCAGAGCTGTTTTTTTCTTTCTCTTTCGAAAATAGCACTCAAAACTTCAAACAGGAGGCATATGCTTAGTTTCTACAATTTACTACCTGTCTGTCTAGCTCCTTATCTGTCTGTCACTAGCAATCTTCCAGAGTAGGAGGAAATGACTATCTATAACTTCTTGAATTCAGTCAAATCTTTTCATCTTCTGACATTTCTAAGTCATGAGTCCCAAGTCTGCCCTGAGGGTTAAATACAGAACACACAGGAGTTCCAACACCCATTCTTTTATTGAAAGCTGCTAATTGCACCGTTCAAGAGTAAAGATGTTACCTAAACAATTATCTTGTTAGCAGTAATAATAGCTACCTTATTAAGCACTTCATACATGCCAATTATTACACCAAAAGATGTCAGAAGGACCTCAGCAAACCCTGCTGTAGTTGTTGTCCCCATTTTACAGATAAAGAAACGAAGGCTCCACTAGAGGGTTTATTTGAAAGGAGACCAAGGTAGCAAAGAGTGACAATGCCTTACTGTCATTCTCTGCACCAGATCCAGGAAAGAGTGGCAGGCCACTTTAAGAATGAGCTAACTGTTTTCCTGGCTCTCAGACTGGAACAGAGTAGAATAAGGAACTTACTAAGCTTGCACTTCATCTGACTCTGGGAACAAGCAATGATCATCATCAATTTGGTGACAGGAGGGGCACATGAAGGAGGATGGTGCCTTACAGAGCCCCACCCTAACGTGCACTCTTTTGATGTCTCCCCCAAGCTCTGGTCCTCTCCCCACAGACTGGCTCAGCAGCCTCTTACTCATTCTGTCTCCAGGCCAGCAGAGGAGCTATAGAAGGGTGTAGGGCACCAGAGAAACAAGAACCCAAGCTTGGAAAAGCCTCAGCATTTCTGTGTGTCACTTGAAGACCTTTATCGACCTCAGGCTCCAACATAGGTCCAAGTCTCAGGGCTTCTCCTGGTACATTGATTGTGTTGGAGTCACACTGTTTAAAGACTCATTTTCCCCCAGGCTGGTTTCCTCTGCCTCAAGCTGTGGGCCCAAATAAACATGTCCTTGGTTGTTTTTGTCATGTATTTTGTCACAGTCACAGGAAAAATAACTAGCACAACCTTAGGTGCCCTGACTGTTACTTTTTCCACCCAAAGAATGAGACACAGTCATAGTGTTAAGAATATTTCTTTTTCCAGGACAGGGTCTTAGTGTTGAAGTCCAGGCTGACCTTGAACTCACGAGCCTCCTGTTTCAACCTCCTGAGTGCAAGAAGTATAGGTATACCCCACCACATCTGGCTTCAGGAGGGTCTTAAAGTCAGTGTGCTGTTTCCTATCTCATAGGACTGCTATGGGTGTTCAAGGTGATTGTCACAGGTGGATTCCAGAAGTAGAGGGCCAGACCTCACCTGAGAGAACTTGCAATGGACCTGACTTGGCCTACCAGGGCTGATAGTCCCTCACCAGCTGTCTCCTTCCTCCCTCTTTTCTAAGGGACACCTCATTTTGTTTGGGGCGACAATACACCCAGCCCCAGAGAATAAATTCCTTATATCTGAACCAGTTATGACAATTCCATTTCCCTTTGCAAGAGGTTCACTTTCCAAGCTTTCCTGTAGCTCATGGGCTGGGGGACCCATTCTGGCCAGGTGGGTATGAGGGGAAGTTCTACTTTTTCCTGTTTCAAAGATGTTTTCAGTTCATATGTTAGCATAACTTCCCTGCCTAAGACATCTAATGGCTCTCAATAGCCCCCAGAGATGATTTCCTGATACGTGTTTAATGAATAAAGTACCATTGATCCTACTAAGAGGAGAAGGAGAAAGTGCAGGTTGCCACTCTGGCTTTTACAGGCAGCCCCTAAAACGTCTACAGAACAAAACACAGAAAACCACCAGGTGAGAGCAGTGGACAGAGGGCATTTTATTACTTTGGTTTTCTTTTTAAACAAACACCCAGATTCCATCTCGGCCCCTGGTTTTCTCCATGGGCACACCTCTCTCCTCCCTTGGATCCTTAAGTTGGGATGCTGTTAATTCAGTCCTGGGTCACAGGTGAAATAAGTGACTGAGGTGTAGCCAACACTCCATCCTTTGAATACAGAGACTGGCCTGGGGACATTCAGGCCTACAGTACTGTTATTAAAATTGATGAGAAGTGGATGCTCCCACATCTTCAACCCTATTGCACCCCACTGAGCTTGCATCCCAGGACTGCGACGGTTGAGAATGAAGTCCAGTGGAAGAGAACAGAGCTGAAACACAGAAGGAGAGCAGATCTTAGAGGCTTTGACCCCTTGCATTAAGCTTTGCCTGAAGACTGCTGGGGCTACCACTGGACTTTTGGTTGAGAGAGTATTTCTGTTTATTTAAGTAGCCCAACTTTCACTTACTACTTCTAACCTGAAAAGTCGTATCGATAACAGAACTCCTCCAGACCTTGGATCATCAGAGATATCCAGTCATTCTGGTTGTCCTCCCGGGTGGCTTCACTTTCCAACACAAGATACATAGAACTGAAAAGTGTTGCTTGCCAGTGAGATACTAAAACACAGCACAGTTTATCCTCCACTGTTCCTGCTGATAGTAGCCCCAGACAGAGGACATAGGATGGCGACCTCTGCTAATCTTTAATGGATGCAAACCATGAGGGAGAAAGCAAACGCTTGTTGTTTGAAGCCATTCAGACACTGGGTCATTTGTTACAGCATCAAACCTCATCCTGCCCTTTAAGTTATACTCAAAGTTTTTATTTTCACCCCCACCCCCGCCTGCCCTTCCTCTTTCCTATCTTGTTTACCCTCGTCCTTCTTTCCCTCCTCATCCCTCGTCTTTTCCCCCCCACTCTCTCTTCCTTGCTCTGCCCATTATAATCATTTCCTAACTTCTTTCTGTCAACAGAACACTAAAAGACTCCTCTGATTGCTCACCCCCTGCCTTCCCAGCAATATCCAAGCAGACATTGGCAGGAGATAGCCAGCCTGCCCCGGCAAAGTCGTACCCCTGGCATCTTCACCAGTGCCAATCAATTACAGCTGTCAATCTTTCATTCTTGCCAGCACCAGTCCCAGCAGGCCAACTTACCAATCATATTACAAGACACACAGTGTTCCAAGTTCTGGAATAAAATCCTCTTCAGAAATTCCTATTCATTATCTCCTAAAAATCCACAGGATTCTAAAGTTTGTAGTGTGGTATTAACAGCACATTGTTCTCCTAAGACAAAATGCCAGCAAGGGCAAGTACCTCAGCCTTAGAGCTGTTAATGAGCCAGTTCTGGAACTGATGAGCTCCTGAAGCCAGTGGCCCACAGGCTTCGGGACCTCTTGCTATATCTAGCAAGGTGCTGGCCCACAGCTTTGGAAAAGACTAAGTTCTTTTGAAAACACAAAAGTAAAAATAAATCATTGCTGAAGCTCGGATGTGCTCCATGAGAACTCTGTAGGACATTAGTAAGTGTGGGGGTCTCAAAGCATGTCCTCTGTGCGAGTAGTGGGGACCGCAGGGACCATTACTGCCACATACTTTCTACACTCAGCACCGGCTAATTGTTACCGCATAGGAATGTGGACATAATGTTGCCAGCCCCCCAACCCCTGTCCCCAGGGGAAACTTGGAATCTGTATACATTTCTAATTATATCATACTTTCCCTAAATCACCATGAGGTTCCAGCTCAGTTGTTATGGTTTGGATATGATGTGGCCTCCCATCCCCTCCAAAAGGCTCTCATATCAAGGGTCTGTCCCTGGCTAGTAGTGCTGTTTGGGGAGGTGGTAGAAACTCTTGGAGAATCTGACTGAAAGGGGGTCACTGCAAGCAGATCCTTGGGCCTTCCTCCCCCTTTGCTGATGTAGTCTCTGCTTCCTGGATAGTGAAGTGGAGGAGCTCACATGTTCCACACTTCTCAGTAACACACTCCCACTGCCATGATGTTCTTTCTGCCCAAGCACACAGGACCAAGTGATCATGAACTGAAACCTTTTGAGATGTCAAGCCCAAATGGATATTTCCTGACTTGAGTTGCTTCTGGCAGGTATTTCATCCTGGTGATTAGAAAAGTAATGGATGGGTACAATCATAGCTATAGGGAGACACTTCACAGATGCGCTCATCTCCTCCCATCCTGCACCAACCACATCCATTCCACAGATGTTGTCTCCTCATAGCTCCAATAGGCGACACTAGGCTAACTGTGCGTGAAGGAATCACACATCCATTTCTTTGGTATAGACCAGCAGTGGGAATGATCTCAAGCCAGGGGCCACCTTCCTTCCCAGTGCCCCTTCCTTAGGATTCCCATTTCCTGTGACTGGATGGTGATAAGGCATGCGGCCTACAGTTAGAGCTCCCTTAGCTCTATGGTGGAGCTCTTGCCCCAATTCAATCTCTAGCACCAAAGGAGGGGGAGAAGGGAGAGTTGGAAGGGGAGGGGGGGAGAGGAAAGAAGAGAAGGGGCAGAGAGAGAGAGAGAGAGAGAGAGAGAGAGAGAGAGAGAGAGAGGGAGGGAGAAAGGAGAGAGAGAAAGAGAGAGAGAGAAAGAGAGAGATTATAGGAAGTGATGGTGATCTATCCTATCAGCATTCTCCTCCCACACTCGGCTATCACCAAGTCCTGCCATCTTGGAAACCACACATGGAAAAATCAAAGGACCACAAGATGGAACACAGCTGACTCCCTCAGTCTTCACTTGGAGCTCCATTTCTGGCTCGACATCAAAGGCAGACACATTTCCACTGTGGTTGAGCTGTTATATGTGTTCCTCTTTGGTCCTTAGAGCGACTAGCAGCATCTTAACCAATCCAAACCGGAGTGTGTTATAGAAAACAACATTCCTTTCCCATCCGCAGGAGGAGCTTGTAATGAGTGTTATTCACGGGATCCCGTGGGTCTTGGATGAGAACATGACTCTGGTCAGGTTTAATTTCCAGTAATGGGGGGAGGTGACCCTGAATGTCACCACGTTTGTACCCCACCTCACACTTGGCTTTCAAGGAGGTCCTGTCCACTCTTAAGCTGAGGTGAGTACACCATCATTCAATCCCTGGAGAGAGCCAACAGACAGGGCAAGTGCTTGGCCTGTGGAGGCCACACACCCTCTACCAAGATAGGAGTCAACACGTTTGGGAACATCAAAGACAGTTCAATATCTTTAGCATAAGGAGATTAACATTTACAAAGGTTTGCCCTTCAGCATATTCCTGGGAATTGGCAGATATAGCCAGAAGGGACAATTAACATCCTCCATCTGCCCTAGGGTCTTCTAGCATTTTCTATTAGATTTACTTTTCTTTTTTTCTTTTGAGATGGCCTCACTGCTTAGTCCAGGATGGCCTGGAAATCTCAGCTTTCTGAATACTGGAATTACAGGCATGAACCCCCATCCTCAGGCCTCCCATTAGATTTTCTTATTTATTTGGGGTTCAGGAGGGAAGCAGTGATGATCTTAGTTTTGAGCAAGAAACCTGAAAGAACAGGGAGACACTGCAGTGCACCCGGCATGGCAGACAGAGGAGCCTGTCCTTCTCCAGGCAGGCAAAGCACTGGTACTCAGAGCAGGAAGGGAGAAAGAGAGGATTCCTAGCTTCCTACAGCCATAGTCAGTGCCCTCCTACGCTGACCCATCAGCACAAAAGTGTAGAGGAGGATGAAGCACAGGCTTGTCTGCAGCAAGAGGCCAAGAGTTCCCACCACATGCCAAGTCCCAGCAGCATAGGCAGTGGATAGGGACCAAAATCCCTCCCAGCTGTTGGAAACCATAGCCTATTCAGAGATAATTGGCAATTAGTTAAACAACTCCTGTTCGGAACATGCCTTCTCCCCACCCTCCAAGACAGCTGTGTTTAAAAAGGGGTGGGACTTCTCCTAAGTATGAAACCCAATCTTCCAGTCCATAAAACACCATAGAACTTGGGGAGACAATGAGTTAAGGAACAGAAAATTGTCCAGAGAGTAGCATCTCTTTCTAAGAGCCCCTGCCTCCCTTCTCCCATGAGTGTCACACAGGGTTGAAGACTTCAGCCTCTGGGGGTCGACAAACCCAGGGGTGAGCACCTGCTTTGTCACTTCCAACTGTGGGAACTAGGGCCATGTGGCTTTGCCTCTCTGAATCGCAGTGTGGATGGAGAAAATACTGTGAAGGTTTGGTGAGATCCAGCACAGGGCTGTATCGCAATGCTCCAGAGTGTAGACTCATTGGGGTTCAGGCTTATGTAAGCTTAGGTCCCCTATCCTGGCTTTCACGGCCCTCTACAATTTATCTCCAACCTATTGCTTCAAGATGATTCTTCTTCCACATTCCCTGTTGTGTGACAGTCAAGAAAATCTCATATCTAGGGCCTCAGTTCCCTAATCTGTAAAATGAGCCCCATGAACTACTCTTGCTTGCATGCCTGCCAGCCTACCATTCTAGGCTAGGCTTTGGAAGATCCTCTTTCTGTACTTTTGGTCCACAGTCCCCTCAGCTAAGACATCTATCTTTCTTCTCACCTCCATCTGTAGATATTAGTAGGCCCTTAAGGTTAGGCCACAATGCCACCAGGAAATCCTCCTGGGAATAGTTTTACTTCCTGCTGTATAACAGCTATAGAGTCTTACAGGTAAGGAGAGAGAGAGAGAGAGAGAGAGAGAGAGAGAGAGAGAGAGAGAGAGAGAGAGAGAGAGAGAGAGAGAGAGAGCACAAGGATGGACTCCTAGCCTCTTTACAGTCAGTAGATCTAATCCTGTACCCACTTGTGGGACACTCATCTGGGATGGGTAACTGCTGCCCCCTGCAGGCATGGCAGCCATGAGAGGTGTCCCATTTCCTATGTTTCTCTGATTGAGGGCTCAATCAAAGCAGGTGACTGAGCCCCAATTCCCCATTCTCCTCCTGTCCCCTGCATCAGCCCCACCTCATCCTCTTCCTTATCTTATTTTTTATTGTTGGGGGGTAGCTGTTATGCGTTACGTTAGAGTTGTGTTAAGCTGCTTTATGTTAGAGTTACCAACTATCAATAATCAAAATGTATCAATGTCCATCTTCGTCTTCCCTGCTAGACTGAGGTCCTTGAGGACTGAACTCCTATTGATCTGTAAAACCCAAAGGGGTTTGTCCACATTCTGGGAAGGAATGGGGTCTTTCATGCATATCCGTGGTCCTCTGAAGAGCGGTGAGTGGGTGACTGGATGAAATGACAGACACATGCATCTGTTTAGCAGCTACTGTGTGCTAGGCAGGGTAGCAAGTGATTTCTGGGTCTATTTAATGATTAACTAAACTAAAATGAGTGATTATATGAGTAAGTGGGCATGAGTGCTTCCCTGTGCTTGCTCTCAGCTCAAGTCTGGGGACGTTTTCTTTCTAGGAAGTAGGGAAAAACAATGTCAGTTCTGAGTCCTGGGCATCTTGAGGGTGCCCAGGCATTGGTCTCAGCAAAGTTCACACAGTGAACTTGGAGAAGTTTATTAAAGCTGTCAGTTACCAAAAGAGCTGCCCTAGCTCTTGTTGGAACCCTGTGTCCTACAAGCATTGGTCATTATGGCAGCAACCTGAGCTGGCTTCTGGGTTTCCCCTAAACGTCCATGATAGTGCCTGCCTGCTCTGGTAAGGTTCATTCCATGGACAGCAAGGAGAATTTATTTACTTCCTAGTTTACTTTCTATTGCTATGATAAATACTATGACCAAAAGTAACATGGGGATGAAAGGGTCTGTTTCATCTTACAGCTTATAGTCTACTGAGGGAGGCAATGTAGGGACTGGAGGCAGGAACCTGGAGGCAGGAACCCAAGCACACACGGTGGTGGAATGAGCACTGCTTACTGGATTGCTTCCTGTGGTGGTTTGGATGAGCCTGGCCCCCAAAGGCTCAGATATTTAAATATTTGTTTCCCAGTTGGTGGAACTGTTTGAAGGAGCATTAGGAGGTGTGGGCTTGCTGGAGGAGGTATGTCATTTGGTGTAGTTTTCAAGATTTCAAAAGATGCTCACCATTTCCAGTGTGCTCTCCACTTCCTACTTTTGGATGAAGATGTGATCTCCTAGCTGTTCCTGCTGCCACACCTTTGCTCTGCTATCATGGACTCTAAACTTATGAAGCCATAAGCCTAAATTAAACACATTCTCTTATGAGTTGCCTTGATCATGGTGTCTTATCACAACGATAGAAAATAACCAAGGCATCCCCTTAGTGTCTCCATCTTGCTTTCTTATACAATTCAGAACCACATTTCCAGGGGTGGCACTGCCCAGTCTTGGCCCTTCCACATTAATTATCAATTAAGCAAATGCCTTACAAACTTGCCTATAGGTCAGTCAGATGGAAGTGTTTTCACAATCGAGGTTCCCTCTTTCCAGATGCCTCTAGTTTGCATCTAATTTACAACAAAGCTAATCAGCACGATTTATCTGTCTGATTTATCTATCTGTCTGTCTTTTAATTTATTGTATCCATGGTAACCAGAGGTTGATACCATGTCTTTATATATCACTATCCAACCCAAATTTTAAAACATTTATTTATTGGTGTGTGTGTGTGTGTGTGTGTGTGTGTGTGTGTGTGTGTGTGTGCGCGCGCGTGTGTTAGTCTAAGGACAACTTGCAGGAGTCAGTTTTCTTCATCCATCATGGAGGTTTCAGGGATCAAACTCAAGTCATCAGGTTTGGTTGCAAACACTTTCACTGCCCAGCCATCTCGCTTGCCTTCTCCACCTTTTTTCTGTGAGACAAGATCTCTTGTGAATCTGGAGCTCATGGATTGGCTAACCTGGTTTCTAGTGAGTCTGACTCCATCCTCCCAGAACTGGGATTGCAAGTACCCATCTCCTGGCAAGTACCCAATGCCTGGCTTTTTACATTGCTGCTGGGAAGCCGAACTCAGGCTGCCCTGTGTGCAGCAAGCACTTTGTCCACCCTTTCTCCCCAGCCATAAACAGGACTTTGAAAACAGTAGCATGAATAGTTGCACCAGTTAGTTTCATGGACATCTAGAGTCTCAAAGTACTTCCTTGAACATTATCTACTTTTCTTTATATGATGGTGTTGGGGATTGAACTTAGGAACTCATGAATGCTGGCAAGTGTTCCATCACTGAGTCACACACTCTACCCTAGGTCTCAGTATCTACTTCCATCTTGAGAATTTCCCCATTTCTTCCTCGACCTCTCCTGTCTCCACCATGAAATACAAGTGTGCATCTCTTCAAGCCCATTTCACAGAGAAGGAAACTGAGGTAGCAATGGGAGAAAGGATTGGCTCCAGGACACACTGCAGGGCAGAGGTAATACTTGGAACAACTGGCCTAGATTTTATTTTAGTGCTTTTTGCAGGGAAAATGAACCAACCACTACTAGTTTGATGTCCATAGAGGGGAGGTGCCATTGGGTGTGGAGACACGCTGACAAGGGCAGTACTGGGGAAAGGCCTGACTAGACAGGAGTGGGGAAGATCCCCAGAAGGATGGGATGCAAAGGATGCAAAGGGCTGGAGACAGATTTTCAGAACACAGAAGAATAGAAGGAGCACGGCCTTTGTACCTGAGATGCCTAGACCCAGCTCCCTCACCTCCAGCTACTTCACTTGGGACAACAGATTTCACTTCTCTGACCTCAGTGCTACCTCTGCAAGTAGGGATTGAGATGTCTGACCCAGTAAGACTGTCATGAATACAACAGACTAGCCAACATTGGGGGACACAAATCAGCCTTGTTGATACATTCAAAGGAAGGCAACAGCTTATCTTGTCACATGGTGAACAAGAGACAGAGAGTGTCTTGTAGGCCTCAGCCTTTTTCTTTTTCTTTTTTTTTTCTTTTCAGCACTGGGGATGGAACCTAGGTCAACACCATGCCAGGCAGTAAGTGCTCTGCTACTGGGCTCCAGCCTCCAGCTTCCTGTTCTTTGAACATGCTACCCAGGGGAGGTATTCTGGGGACTCCTGATGGGGAAGCTCAACTGCCAGCAAGCCAAAACTGTGTCCACAGTCGCCGTTGTCACACACAGGGAACCTCAGCAAAGTGCCTGTCACCCCAGAGATTCAGAAGAGACCCAGCTGGAGACTCGGCATGCCCCTCTGCCTCTCCTTCTCAGCTCCTGGGCTGAGGGAGGATTATGATGCACCCTTGCTCCAAGGAGAAGTCACCAAGACCGCAGGCCACAGCTTAGTGCTCTCAATCCCAAACCATCCTTCTTAGACATCTCTCTGGACATTCATAGGTTGGTATCGCTGTCCCCTTCCTAAACCTACTGCCCCAGCACCATAATTCTACCATAGTTCAACAGCATCCCTGCCACTGAAGCTGAGAAACGCCAACCATCGTAGAGCCATCAACAAACGTAATAGAAATTAGAGACAGAAGGAAAGAGGGCAGATGCATAATTTATGGCATGGTGGTGTGTGAGTGACAGGCAGCAGCGGGAGGCCTCAGCACCTTATCGATCCCTTCAAAAACCCGAGAAAGGGCCGTGCTGGGGGCCAGGGCAGGCTTGGAAGGGGCAGGTGGGGGCAAGGCCATTAAGGGCATAGTGCGACCAGGCCAGCTGCCCTGGTGGGTGGAGGGCTTGGGCAGGTGGGGCAAAGACGCATGCCTCCGATCGATGACATGATGTCAAAACATAAAATGCATGCTTTGGCTCTTAAGCCAAATGTGCGTAAGATTTTTAAAAGCATTGATTCAAGATGGATCAATGGAAATCCTGGCATATTTTTCCCCTGTGCAAAAAGGGAGTTGATCACACTTTTCAGCAAAGCGCCCTGCAGGGATGGCAAGGATAAGTGTTCGGAGGGGGTACATTCCCCTCTGCCTGGAGAGAAGGGCCAGGAGCCTGCCTCCTGCCTCCTGCCTCCTGCTCGGGCCCACATGGGTGGGCCAGGGAGCCTCAACCCTTAGCTGGTGGCCTGCCTCATCTAGGTGGAGGCCATCAGCTAAGGCTTGAGGCTCCCTGACCCATCCATGTGGACAGTCACATACAATCCCTCCAAGGTTCACTTGTGAGCATCCAAGGACAATGATCCTCCTGTCCAGTTCTTAAGCAAGTCCTGCTAGCTCTACCTGCAAAGTGTATTCAGGATGCTACAGTCTCCTCTCCCATTTTACTATTTCTACTGCCTCTAGTAGGACTCATTCTCCCTGGCCTGTTGCCTCAGCCTCCCCCAGAGCTACTGACCTGGTCTCTATATCCATGGCTTTATAACTGGAGGTACCACGCTGACCCACTGGGCGTTCTCATCTCATCAAGAGTAAACTGTCCTGCCTTTCCTGCCTACACATTCTCAGCTCCCTCCCCTACTCTTTCCAATTGCTCACAAAACGCCCCCCCCCCCATGATACTGGCTCCAAAAGTTCAGCCTAGTGACCAGTGCCCCTGAATACTCCTTAGCCCTAGGGCATGCTGTACTTTCCGTTCTTACTGTTGTTTAGAGTGTTATTGTGGTTGTCTTTTACCATCTGCAGTTTTTCTGTAGAATGAGGTCCTAACAGGGCAGAGAATCATTTACCTTGTTCATCGACATGTTTACAGAAATTAAAATAGGGGGCTATTCTAAGGAGATAACTCAGTAGGTAAAGCATTTATTTTGCAGAAACAAAAACTTGAGTCCAATTCTCAGAACCAACATTAAAAAAAAAAAAAAAAAAAAAAAAAAGTCAGGCATGGCAGTTTACACCTGTAATTTCAGCTGGGGAGGAAGAGATTGGTGGATTGGTGGATCCCTGAGGCTTACTAGTCAACCAGGCTAGACTACTGGGCAATTTGCAAGTCAATGACAGATTCTGCCTCAAAAAAAAAAAAAAAAAAAAAGGTGGACTGTTCACACACACACACACACACACACACACACACACACACACACACACACACACACACACACGGGAGGAGTATGGAGCTTGGTGTACAACAGGTGTTTTTTTGTTTTTGTTTTTGTTTTTGTTAAGGACAGAAGGAACAGGAGAGAAGGCAAGTGGGAGGGCTAGAGCAAGGAAGCCACACCCACGCAGCGTTAGCACCACACAGTGAAGGCTCCCACAGTGCCCTAGCTCTCAAACACAGAAGGCAGAGAAAGTCTGCAGAGCATCTCTCTTGGGGGTTCTTCCTGGGAATGTTGAGCCAGGCGGCACAGTCGCAGAGCCAAGCTGTTCCTTCCTGAGGGAAAAGGCCACCCATCCTTCTGCCTAGTTCCCATGGACCCACGCACCTTCCCAGCCTAGTTCCCATGGACCCACGCACGCACCTTCCCAGCCTCGTTCCTGCCCACAGCTAATAGGCAGGTGTGACCAGGCTGAATCCAGGACACACAGAGGACACCCGTTTAAGGCTAAGGCGTCGCTGTAGATTCCAGGACTCTTTGGTTTTCCTCATCACAACTGTTGTTTGTGCTCCCGTGTGCACGCTCATGCGAAGGATAGGCTGTATCTGTTGCTACTTCTCCCGTGCCTCTCCTAGAGTCACATGCCATTTTTCACTGTCCTTTGTCTTAAGCCTTTACCTGAGTGGGATGGTCACATGCTAAGATGGAGGCAGAGGTAGAGAGGGTGGAGAAGAGGGACAGTGAACAAACACACAGACATGGGCTGAGAGGTTGCCCTGCCCAGCAGGCCTGTAAGTGAGCCTGGTCTTGCTTCCCTCCCTGACCCTTCGCTAGCCCCATCCTAGGAAGCAAAGGGCCTCGAATCATCTTATTTGGCCAGTGCTCAAAATTATTGAATTATTTCCCTAAATCATTTTTTTTTTCCCAAGAAGCCAGTCTTGTTCCATTTGTTATTCATAGAAAAACCCAGTCTCCAGCTGGGCGGGGTGGGGGGGGTAGGGGGTAGGGGGTGGGAGGATGGGGGGTGGGGGGGTGAGGCACACTGGGATAGGCAGTGTCTGGGGGAGGGGAAGGGTGTGCTCAGAATTCTGTCCTGGTCTCAAATATTTTTTTTCTTTTCCAATTGCTTCAACATGTCTCTCTTTCCCCGTCTCTCTTAAGCTTACAGAGTCTTTCTCTCCCTTCCCCTCTTCTCAGGCTTCTTCTCTGTTTTAACTGCATCTCACTCTCTCTACTTTTGACGGGCCCTAGCCCAGCTTGCTCTTTCTACTTCTGATCAGCCCTAGACTGGCTCCCAAAGCTGACCCTTTATCCTTCCAGAGGAATCAGCACTGCCCACAGCACACTGGGCTCCACTAATGAGACCCCCTCCTGCACCTCTCCAGCCAGAATAGAGGGTATGGCTGCAAGGAAGGGGGGCAGGGAAGGAGCATCTTGTTGCAAGGTCTCAGTGTCCCAGCATCACCAGCGGACACTCTGCTTTCGGTGCTGTTCAGGGTCCCTGAGCCCATGTCTCTCCAGATGCCCGCCCCTACACTACTCTATTGCACGTTGTTTCCTTGCTCCGTGCTCCTCGGTCTAGCGAACAGGAGTCAGCAGAGAGGTTGCAAAGCCCAAGGACCTTGGAGCCAGACTATTCCATTTGCCAACTATTCTATCCTCCTGGCCCAGGCTTCCTCATCTGCAACTGGAGAGCAGTACCACCCCCCTCCCCACCATGTGCTTACATACACGCTGTCATAAAATGCCGAGGACAGACAGTTCAAGATGCATTTGTCTGTCTTTTCCTATGTCCACTCTTGGATTATACTGGTCTCTACCAGAGCAAGCCTGGGAGGCAGTAGACACAGGACTCATCTGGATCATTTTGGGTCTTCAGGAGGGAGAAGAGGGGGTCACAGGGGCAGGACCCAGAGAAAGAAGGGCAGAAAGGGAAGCAGGGCTCCGACCTGAAGCAGATGCACGTGGGGCTACCAGTCTATACTTGTTTGCCACCTTTGTGGGGTTCTCTGGTTCTGTGTCTTCTGCTTCCCAGCGGTCCTTTGAAAACAATATGCATATGGCCTTCCTTGCTCAACTTCTGGCCATCTGTAGTCAGTGTGGGTCACACATGTGTCTGTTTATAGGTTTGGGTAACAAGAGTGGTCTCCTAAGACCACTGACTACACAGATAGCACCTGTGTGTTCAGTCAAAAAGGTGGCCAGCCACCAGCTGGTTTGCTTTCAGGTCCATCCCTCTCCAGAGTCTGGCCTGCCGGTGCATGATAAAGACGAACTACACTTCCCACAATCCTTTGCCAACTGATTGACAGTCAGGTTCAGCCAATGGAAGGTCTTGGTGAGAAACTCTGGACAGGAAGACAAGAGAAGCCAGTATTTTCCTGGCTCTGGTAATTGAGAGTGGTGGGTCTAGCAGAATTCGGCAGTTCCCATGGTACCTGCCTTTACCAGCTGCGTGTACCACAACTAAGCACTGGCCCCACACTCCCTCCCTGGGCCCTGCAGTCCCTGGCCTGCCTCTCCTTCCCACCGAATTATCTGCCCTCAGTTGAACTGAGGATCCCATTCCTAGATCTGGAGGCAGAGGCAGGCTCAGGCTGACCTGCCCAGGGTCCACCACTGGGACCCAGCAGGAGCAGGTACTTGAACTCAGCATCGCCCGGTCTTCTCATGGATCTAGCAGCACAAGGGATCTGGATTTTCACAGCCTATCTGATTTTACGTTAGCAATGGCTTCAAATTTTAATACTGCATTCTGAGAGTGGGTGAGCATCATGTTCTTGGTCTCCAAATCTGTGTCAGGTCTTGGCCCTGCTGCCAATTGTGTCCTTCTCCTGCTATTTCCTAGGCTACACCCAAGGAAGGGATTAGGATGGGGCAGCTGCTGCCATTGGCTTGGCCACTGGCTGACCAACGGCTTCTCTGGGTTGGGATTTTTCTTTGAGAGCTAGCCAGTTAACTAAGGCAGCTCATTCCACCTGATGATAGGTGGTCAACCTAGTGCTTCTTTTTCCCACTGCTATGACTTCTATTTATTTGTTTATTTATTTGTTTAGTTTGTTTTACTCCATTTCAAAGTCAGGACTATGACCCAGCTCTCCAGCCTGGGACACATCTTTCCTGGTTCCAGGACTTGAGTTTATTTTGGTGAAAGGTTAGAGGCTTGGCCTCCCTTTAGAGGATCTTTTCAGGTTGGGCAGTCTGTGGTTTAGACATTGCTATTTCATCACATCTGTCCATACAGCAAGCTTTTATCAACCATGTAGGGTGGCTGGTGCTGGACAGTCATCAGTGAAACTAGTAAAGATGGTCCTATACAGAAGTATATAAATACATGTCAGATGATGTTTTGGTGCTATAGGAAGAGTAGATATGTAAGGAAAAGGACAAGGAGATACTCCTCATAGTGGTTAGGGAAAGCCTGTGTGAGAATGACATCTAAATTTGCATTTGAAAGTGGTTCTATAGGAAGAATGTTTCAGAATGTTCTAGATTGAAGGTCAGTGAGTACTTGGAGAAAGGAGGAGGCACAAACAGGAGGTCAGAGTGAAGTGGAACCTGGGCACAGAGATTGATAGTGGACAGAGCTGGATGTTCAGCAGGCTGGGTCTTCCAAACCTTTGTGGAAAAGACATAAAAAGGACCCCAGGTTTGATTCCACCTGCATGGGAAGCTATTTCTGACCGAGTCATATTCCTTGCCTGTCACTCAGCTGTGGCCATTGCTGGCCTCGCAGAGACCAGAAGCAGGTGACCCAGTCAGCTCTGCGTTTCTACTGCTATAGTGTCAAATGTGCAGTAGTTACTGCCCCAGCTGTTGTCTGCTGGAGAGCACTGTCTGCTCTGGACCTGTCTAACACAGAGGAGTGTGTGGTGTCCCCAGGCCTCTGGACACTCCACTCTACCTAAGTGAATCTCCAACTTCTGCCATTACCAGGTTCTAAGCTCCAGGGCTGGAGATGGGGAGAAGAGTTTGGTGGTGAGTGGTTCCCTCTGCTAATTAGAAGTCAGCTATGTTGAGTTTATCCTCTATGGCTAACTGGTAGAGATGCTTACATTCCACTTGTCAAAGGGACACTAGCACAGCTTCCTCCTATGTCTGAGAACATTCAGTTAGATAATGTATAGAAGGATATGTACCTGGGGGTCCATGACAAACATGTAGCTGTTTTCCTATCTCTGTCAAGGAAAAGACTGTCTGGAATGCAGGTTCTGAGAGGCAGAGGTCAGAATGGTTTCAGCTTAGTGCTTGATCACAGCATTGCTGTGGGACACAGCTTTCTCTGTCCTGGACTTCCAGGGTGGGATCGGGCTTTCACCCAGGGTTCCACTCTTACAGCAGGGGAACTATGGCCACTCCATTGTAGGCACTGAGTTTGCCTTAAGTTTCAGAAAAATTTCTTAGCCCCTGAAACTTCAGTTTAGGTAGAGGATTATCTATGGGATGTTGGCCCAGGATGACATCTTTGCATCTAGGTAGACAGGTAAGGCCTTTTGCCCCAAGTTAGAAGAAAGTGGTCAAGAGCAACTGATAGCTGTCATTGCTTAGAAGATAGTTTCAACCAAACTAATGTGGGATCCATCCACATGCAGCTCGACTGCCAGGAAACAGTGTGTTCCCAGCACAGTATAAGATTACTCCTAGACCCCCAGTTGATAAAGGACTCTTCATTTCACAGACAAAGACACTGGATTGGTGATGTTAGCCAGATGCTTAGGGTAATATAACAAATGAGTGTCTGGCCTCTACTTTTTCCTTGTACCAGCTTTGTCCCTGCTTCCTTCTTGTCAAAGCCACGCATGCTCATCTCTCTTGCGAAGCCTTTGCAAGGGACCCTGGCTGCCATCCACTCCTGCTTTCTCCACTTCACTTTCCACAGACAAGCCAGTGGGAGCCTTAAAAATAGATGGAGCTTCAAATCCTGTGTGTGCAGCAGCATCCTAGATGCTAGAGATACCAAATTGTGTGCTGGCTGCTGTCTACTCTGACTGCCTGCTACTAGACAGCCAAATTACAAATGCCTGTTTTCAGTGTGACTCAGTGATAAACCCAGGCTTAGTATGTGCAAGGCCCCAGGTTCAATTCCCTGCACCCTCTATCATACAAAGGTGATAATTGCCCTCCCAACCCAGAGAAATGGGGTCAACGAGAGAGAGTGAGAGCATTCTGCCAGAAGAATAGGCAATAAATTGCTGTCTATAGAGAGTACAAAACTGGTATGAAAACGTGTGTTATCACAGTGGCAGCAACATCAATAAAAAGACAGGCCTCCTTGCCCTGCAACTGGATATCCATGTAGTTGAACATCCATCCTTGGGCACTTTGGAGCCTGAAAGGGGTGCTATTAATAGCCACACCTAGCACGATGTGGTGATATGCATAAAATCCCAACACTCAAAGGGCTAAGGCAGGAGGATAGAAAATTCTAGGTCATTGGAGTTGTATAACAAGACTTTGTCTCCTGAGGGGAAAAAAACCAACCAACCAACCAACCAACCAAACAAACAAACAAACAAAAAAAAAAAACAAAAAAACAACCAAAAACCTTAAGCAACCAAAGAATCAAAATGAAAATTGAAATTAAGAAAAGATGAAAAAACAGAATCCCATTTGATTACCAAATGTGAACAGAGGAGTCATTTAAGCTACCTGACCTGCCTGCAAGGTGCTTTAGGATCCAGCCCTGCTTACCTGTCTTGCATAAGTTAATTTCTTGGTAGATTCTACTTCCTTTAATCCAAAAATTATAGTCTTAGCTCCATAAGTGATTCAAGTTTCTTCTTACTTTGCGGTTCTTTCCTATAAACTGATAGGTGACACTTGTTTAGGAATAGGGACATGGTGCTCCAGCCAGAAGGGAAGTTCACTTTCTGGGGTCCATGGTCCTTTATTTTGTTCTCATTCTTTGGAGTCTCAGCTGAAATGTCACATCATCATGGAGACAGATCTTCCTTACTGTCATGTCTGGAGTAAGTCTCTGTTCCATCATTCTTTCTCTCCCATCTCTTGTGAACAATGCGGATTATTTAGTTAATGGAATGCTTACTATTTTGTGATCCTCTCTTCCAGCAGGCTGTAAGTTCCCTGAAGTTGGAGGTTATGTTTTATTTTTTCATGGTACCTAACACAGTGTCTGGAATATAGCAAACCCCCACTAATCCACTAAATACTGTTTGAGTGCATGGGTCTATGGGTGGCTGTATGGGTAGATGGGAAAGTAGGTGATGGATGGATGTGTGGATGAGTAGATGGGTAGATGGTTGGGTACATGAGTAGATGGATGAGTGAATGGTGGAGCTGTGACCCAAACCTAGGCTGACTCCAAAGCCCATGCTTTCCTCCCCTCCCCAATTCTGAGGCTGCCAGCCTGGTAGTTGAGTATATTGTATCTGGGGAAGAGCCTCCTAAACCAAGGAGGTCAAGGCCAAGATCAGTGGGAAGAAAAGATCAGAGGAATCAAGAAACCCAGATGTGCAAAGTCCCTTCAGTAAAGCAGATGTGACCCCAGGAATCTACGTGAGGCAGAACCATCACATCTGATTGTTGGTTTCCATTAAAGGAATTGTAGCAGGTGCAAAAGTGGGAGATTATCCCAAGAATTAAGATATGAAAAGGATGTTAGATCACTAAACTCCAATTAGGGAAATTAAACTGTGCACACTCCCCTCCTGATGGAATATTGGGAGCTTGCATTAGCTCTGGGCTCCAATTCTAATAAAATTAGAGAATAACACTTTAATTGAATTGTGCTTAAAAGGATCATGCTGACAAATGTGATTGTATCTGGCTGGGATGCCCACTTTCTCTAGCAATCATTAAATCCAGTGAGATGTCAGTCCTGGGATCCTGACGGGTCTCTGCAACAGTCTGTGAACTGTGCTGAATCTTGGAATCTAATCAATTTATAACCGCCTCATTAGGGCTGGCTGCTAACGGGTACTTAAAAATCAAAGCGAATGACTACACATCATGGCTGACTAGCTAATCATATCGATGCAACATGGCTGGATTGTGTTGCAGCAATTCATTTCCTCTTTAAGAAGCCACTGTCACCTATAATTTAGGGATTGAGATTTATCAGCCTGATGCAGACAGCTCCAATGTCCAGGATTTTCTTGAGCACAGAGCCAAAGGGTGCAGCCAACCCACCCAATAGGGGTAAGTAAAACCAATCCCTTGACTCCTCCCAACATTCTACCCATTCTCTCAGCTCACTGCTAGGTACTGAGTTCAAGACTGATTGCACAAATGAGGAAATGGAGGCTCAGAGATAAGTAGCCTGTTTCCTAAGATCACACAACAAATAAGTGCCAACGTCAGAATTTAACCTTTTTTTAACCTTTTTCAAAATTTTATTACTGTATATTAATTATATTTAATAATGGCTTCCATTATGAAATTTTATGCATTTAATGCATTTTGATAGTACTCAGTTCCATTTCCCTTCCCCCCCAACTCTTGCAGATCAAGTTTGGTATTTTTTTTTTATATTACATCATTTCCTTCCTTCTTTCCTTCTTTTCTTCCTGCTTTTGTTACTTTCTCCCTCCCTCCCTCCCTCTTTCCCTCTCTTCCTTCCTCTGCTATGGTCCAACAGGTTGCTTTGAATTCAATATGTAGCCCAGGTTAGCTTTGAAATCTTGTCTATTTGAAATCTCAGTCTATTGGGTGCTGGGATTACAAGGTGTGCATAGATTTTTCTAGTAGTAATTGTAAAAAAATTCAGGACAATGATTAATATTTCATTGACAGTTTAATTGGTTTGTTTATATGTGGGGAGTAGGGTATGTTTAGATGTGTATGTGTGTGTTTGTACATGTGTGGAAGTCAGAAAGCCACTTTAGGTGCCGTTCCTCGGAGCTTTCTTTTTTTTCTTTCTTTTTTATTTATTTTTTTTTCTTTTTTTTCCCCTTCAATCTTTTTATGTTTATTCATTTATTTTTCTTATTTTACATATCGATCCCAGTTCCTTCTCTGTCTCTTCCTCCCCCCCTCTCTTCCACCCTTCCATGCCCCCTGACCACCCTCCTCTTCCACCCGCCCCCCACTCCTGGAGGGGTTATCTAAATCTGTCAAGTCATTTGGAGTAGGGACCAGGCCCTCTCTTCTGCCACCAGGCTAAGGGAGTATCCCTCCATGGGGAATGTGCTCCCAAAGTCCCTCTGTGCACCAGAGATACATCCTGGCTCCACTGTCAGAGGTTCCCCAGACTGCTCAGACCTTCTAGCTGAGACCCATGTTCAGGGGGTCTGAGTCAGTCCAATGCTGGATTCCCAGCTATCAGTCTGGGGGCCCATTAGCTCCTCCTTGCTCAGGTCTGCTGTCTCTTTGGGCTTCTGTAGCCTGGTCTTGTCCTCCCTCTCTGCATTTGGATTCAAGTTTGGCTCAGTGTTTAGCTGTAGGTGTTTGCTTCTGTTTCCATCAGCTATATGAGGTCTCCTTGAGTTAGTCATCAATCTCATTATCAGGAAAGGGCATTTATGGCAGACTTTCCACTGTTGCTCAAGTTGTTAGTTGGGGTCAGTCTTGTAGGTCTCTAGATTTCTCTCTAGAGTCAGTTTTCTCTAGAAACCTGCAATGGCTTCCTCTCTTGTGGTATCTCTCTCTTTTTTCTCTCCTCTAGTCCTCCCCTGACTCAATCTTCCTAGTCCCACGTGCTTTCCTCTCCCCTCCTTCTCTTTCTCCCAGCCCCTTCTCCACTCACTGCCCCCCCCCACTCCCAATATGCTCAGGAAATCTTGTTCCCTTTCTCTTCTGTGAGGGACCTTGTATGAATCTCTTAGAATCCTCTAGTATCCTAGTTTCTCTGGCAGTGTGAATTATAGGCTGGTGATCCTTTGCTCTATGTCTAAAATCCATATATGAGTGAGTATATACCATGTTCCTCTTTTTGTGACTGGGTTACCTCATTCAGGATGGTTTCTTTAAGTTCCATCCATTTGCCTGAGAATTTCAAGATTCCATTGTTTTTTTCTGCAGAGTAGTATCCCATTGTGTAAATGTGCCACATTTTCTTTACCTATTCTTCAGGTACCTATTCTTGAGGGGCATCTAAGTTGCTTCCAGGTTTTTGCTATTACAAATAACACTGCTACAAAACAAATGTAGTTGAATAGATGTCTTTGTTGCATGTATGTGGATCATTTGGGCATATGCCTGAGAGTGGGATTGCCGGGTCCGGTGGTAGACTGATTCCCATTTTCCTGAGGAACCACCATACTGATTTCCAAAATGGCTGTACAAGTTTGCGCTCCCACCAGCAGTGGAGAAGTCTTTCCCTTTCTCCACATCCTCTCCAGTGTAAGTTGTCATCTTATTTTATTTTTAGCCATTCTGGCAGGAGTAAGATGGTATCTCAGAGTTGTTTTGATTTGCATTTTCCTGATGGCTAAGGATGTTGAGCACTTTTTTAAGTGCTTCTATTGAGAATTCTCTCTTCAGTTCTGTACCCCATTTTTTAATAGGGTTATAACTCCAGTAGCACAGACACTGAGATTGACAATAAATGGGACATCCTCAAACTGAGAAGCTTCTGTGAGGCAAAGGACACAGTTGACAAGACCAAATGGCAGCCCACAGACTGGGAAAAGATCTTCACCAACCCTACATCTGACAGAGGGCTGATCTCCAAAATATACAAAGAACTCAAGAAACTAGTCTCCTCAGGAGCTTTCTGTTTTGATTTTTATCTCTGTTTTAAGGCAGGGTCTCTCTACATAGCCCTGGCTGGAACTCTCTCTGTAGACCAGGCTGACCTCCAACTCACAGAGATCCACCTGCCTCTGCCTTGTGAGTGCTGGGATTAAAGGCATGCTCCACTCTTCCTTGTTTAGCTACTTTTCTTTTTGAAATAAAAAACTTGGGGCTTAATGATTAGACTAGGCTGGCTGACCTGTGAGTCCCAAGGACCCACCTTATCTCTTCCTCTTCAGTCCTTCACCCACATGTGCAGCTCGAGGTGCTGGGGATGGAACACTGATCCTTATGCTTGCATGGAAAGCACTTTTGACTGGCTATCTCTGGAGTCTCTAATTGGATTTCATGGTAATAGTAGTACTAATAATGAACATCAACACCATCATCATTACTTTAATACTGACAGCCTATACTAAAATAAACCATATTAGAAATATAATTCAATTTAATTCCCCTCAACATCCCTGAAGGTTGTTCTGTGATTATTGTGGCCTTCCCAGTTCACCATACGTTTCTGAGCTTTAGAGGGACTTCTCTTTCTGTTCTTTGCAGTTGGATGAGCCAGTTGTCTAGCTCCCCAATGGGTGATAAGCAGAAGGGACGTATGTTATTGACAGGCCACTTAATGTCTGGATGTACCTTTGTCAAGCAGTCTCTCAGCCAGCAACACTGGAGCCAGTGATTGCTCCAAACACAGCACACAGAATACCAGCATAGACCTGGAGTGTCTCCCAAAAGCCAGTTGTGCTTACATGTGTGTGGAGAACAGAGGTTGATATCGGGTGTCTTCCTCAGTAACTTTCCTTATGTTCTCTCATGGAACCTAGATTTGGCTAGTCTAGTTAGCTGCCTGGCTTCAGGGAATCCTCTACCTCGGCAGAGCTTCTGAGGTTGGCTGCCAAGCTGGCATGGCTTTTATGGGGGATGGTGGGTCCAGATTTTGGCCTTCATGATTTCAGAGCAAGTTATTGTTCACCTAGCTGTCTTCCACCCCATCTTTGGTGGTTTTTGTTTGTTTGACTGTTTTTACAGTGAGGGAAAGCTTACTAACACATGGAGAGCCTTAATTGATCCTCAGTGGCTAGACAGCACAAGTGAGCAATGAATCAGTGTGCTAGGAACTACTGAGATGTAGAGTTGTTTATTGTTTCATCAGAGCCTAGCTTACTCTGGCTAAAGGAGTCATCACTCCATTTTATAGACGAGGAAACAGACCCACGGTGGCTAAGCCACACTCAGGCATTGTCAGCCAGTGTCCATCCTGCACACATCTCACCTCTGCAGAACTCACACTGGACAGTGAGTGCCAAGAACTACCTTGGATCAGATATTTGTGCTTCCAGTCAACTATCTGGGCAGAGATATTATTAATGAACTTTGGTTTCCTGTATGCTTGTTTTTTGACACAATGCTTTGCTATGTAGTCCATGATGTTTTCAAACTCATCTTCCTGCCTCAGCTTCCAGAGCCCTGGGATTAGAGGTGTGGGACTATGCCTGGCTTAGCAGGCTCCTTATAAAGCTTCAGAACTACTGGCTTCTTGAAGGAGCCCTTCTGATGTCCCCAAGAATTCACATTATCAAGCATGAGATCTCAGTGTCACCAAGAGAACTGGCTCTCTGATGCCAGGGCCAGTGAGGAGCAGACAGGAGCTACATTTAATAAAGACACCATAGGCAGTGGGGAAGACTGAAGTTATGTTCTCTGAATCAGAGCTCTGGGGAACCTCTGAAGTGTGGGCTATTTAGAATTCTAAGAGCAGTTTTCAGGGTGGAGCTGCAAGGAGGGAACCAGAGCCCCCAGACCTAGAAGGGAGTGTAGGAGAAAGTTTGCAAAGATTGTATATACTTCAGGAAATGTATACCCTTCGTCAGAGGTATCTGAGTCAGTTAAGGCAGTAATTGCAGCCCTTCCCTGCAAAGAGAGGGCAGGATGGCAGGGCCTACTATTACCAGGTTCTCTGAGGCACAACAGCTTGTTTACTGGAGGGATAGGAACTTCACAGTGATTGTCTGGTGGCTCCAGGGCAACGCCTGCTCCCCTGTCCCATGCTTGTTTTTTGGGTCTGAGTCTGGCCATCCATCATAGAGCTCAATCAGGGGGTACCTTTGCCAGGATGCTCAGGCGAACAGCTGCTAGGTGGTAGAGAGCTGGGTGGGTGTCTGCCACTGGCCCTAGAGATAGAGGTGTTGTTCTAGCCCTGTTAGAAGGCACTTGGGGCCCAAGCACAAGAAGTCCAAGTGTTGGTGTGAGCGCCATATTTCACCTGATGTGGAATCCTAGGCAGCTCCTTCTCTTAACGCATACCTAGGTTTCTCATTTGAAAACATAAAGGTCCTACCAAGTTAGCTTTTCTCTAATTTAGTGTTTTTTTTCTAACTCTTCAAAAGGGTGTACAGTGTGTTTCTTGTAGATGACATACTTTGACACAAATGATTTTTAACATTACTTGAATGTTTATATGTATGTTGAAAGCACAGCAAACGAGCGTAGCTTATTTAAAGAGAAAACATTTAAAGAATGCAAGGCAGCTCATTAGCTTTCACAGAGGAAAAGAGAATAATGATGAGACCTATACTATCAAATAAAACAATAGCACTTGTCCTACTGAGCCTGATGAGTTATTGCCGCTGATACAGATACCCATTCTTTGCATACCCCTGCTCCTGAGTGACACCTGAGATGCTGGACCTGACTCAAGTGAAGGAAAAACAAAGCTGCCAACCTCCCCTCAAAGGCTTCTCTATAATAGTCCCCCCCCCCCCGCCCCCATCACCTGCTTCTGATCAGTCTTGTTAGAGTGTATCTTATTGAAGACTCAAGTCATATGATTTTTCTCTAGCTGCAAGAGAGTCTAACAAAAGCAAGTGCTTGCCATTTCTACTTTCTCAAAAAAAAAAAAAAAAAAAAAAAAAAAAAGAATTGGACCTTAATTCATAAGATAAGTATGACACAGCCATAGGAAGAGAGTTCAATATTGGGCGACAAACAATTGCCAAGTGTCCCCTCAATGACAAAAGTAAAACAGGCCAGATACTTATACATCAAATTTAGATATAGTAACACAAATTTTAAAATATTTGAGAGGAATGACATTGTCTGACAAAGTCAAGTTACCACTTTGAGGAAGTATCTCTTGCTGACTGCTAAACCAATGGTCCTTTGTTCTGAGGAAATCCCACAGCACATTTTCCTATTGGTCCTCATTTGCACCTCTCATAGTGACATGTGATGATTTTCCTTTCCCCACAACCCTCAGGGATTACACTTGCATGTTTTGATAGTAAGAACATTGAACGGGATATAGCATTGTACAGTATGGTAGCTTTTGTCCTAGGATAGTCTATTCCAGGAACAGTTCTTAGTGTGAAAGCCATCACTTCCAAAACACTCCACGATATAAAGATTTCTTTCAGTGACCCTCTTCAAGATGAATCTCACCTGACCCGGTAATATTTCTGATGGTCTTCTCCCTCCAGGATTCCACCTGTTTCCATGTCTCCTTAAAGTCAGGCACACTATTGTAACTTGCCTGGGCAAGTTCTGTTTGGAAGCATTTCAGAGTTCATCCTGATTATCTGTGACCCTTCACTCTGTTATGATGACTAATGAAAGCGCAGATGGCCTCTCTCAGCCTCTGGGAATGAGATGCCATGAAACAGAACCCCTGTCAATGGGCAATAATATGAAAATAAAATAATAGGTATGCCAGTAAATCTTATTTTGAAATGCTGAGATGATGACTTCATCTGTCCTAACAGATACACTCAGTGAGACAGTGTCGTAGCTTTTCATCACCATAATAAACACCATGACCAAACATGACTTGTAGAGGAAAGGGTTTATTTTACTTCTACTTCCACATCACAGTCCATCATTCAAGGAAGTCAGGGCAGAAATTCAAGGTAGGAACCTGGAGGCAGGGACTTAAGCAGAAGTGTTTATTGCTGACTTGCTCCATGCGGCTTACACAGCTTTCTTTCTTATAGCACCCAGGATCACCAACCCAGGAGTGAACTGCCACAGTGAGCTGGGCCCTCTCACATAAATCATTACTCAAAACAAACAAGCCATCATAGGCTTACCTCATAGGCCAACTTGGTGGGGACAATTTCTCATTTGATGCTTCCTCTTCCCAAATGTTTCTAGCTTAGGTCAGGTTGATATTAAACTAGTCAGTACAGATAGGGTTTATAATTATGGTTATTTTCTCTTTGAAACAGAATGAATTATAGAATAGAATACTGAGTACCTTGTTCAATGTGAGACATCTAGAACAATTCAGACGTATGATTCATATCCTAGGCTAAGCCCTTCCAATAGCCATGCTTTCCAGCAGGTTCTCAGTGTAGAGAAGACAGATCTGTGGCCCCTCAAATCATGTATCATGTGTCAAGTCCTTCTTCTTCTTCTTCTTCTTCTTCTTCTTCTTCTTCTTCTTCTTCTTCTTCTTCTTCTTCTTCTTCTTCTTTTCTCTTCTTTCTTTCTTTCTTCCTTCCTTCCTTTCTTTCTTTCTTTCTCCTTTTTTTTTTTTTGAGGCAGGGTTTCTCTGTGTTATCTTGGCTGTCCCAGAATTCACTTTGTAGACCAGGCTGGCCTTGAATTCACAGATATCCATCTGCCTCTGCCTCCCCAGTGCTGAGATTAAATGCATGCACCACCACCACCACCACCAAGCTTTTTATTTTTTTAAGTTGATTTTTTCAGGTAGTTTGTCACAACAACAGAAAATTGACTAACACGTTTTGTGGACAGCACTCTATGTAGAGAAAACTTGTGGAAGTCTTTGAAACAGTCAGCAAGCAGCCTTGGTAAATGTCCTATCTAGCCAGTCTTTCTAAATTATTTTCATGTTTCTAGGTATTTAGTTATTTTACAACCTCCCATAAAGTTGTAGAAGATATACTAATTCAATAGTTATCATATGTAGCAACATAGATAGTTTGGTGGGTTGTAATTAAGTTGAGTAGTTAACCAATTTTTTTTAACCTATGTGTGAATTTTTTTCTGTTCTCTTATTTAAGCCTGTATATTTGTGTCCTTTGAAATTTTCTTTTTGAGCATAATTTGTTTCCTCATTAATTCATAGGTTACATGAAGTATATTCTTATTTTCTTTTGTACCATTGTACTTTGAACATAAAGCTTTAGGTATGCTTGGTAAGCAAGCTACCCCTGATCTCTGAACAAAACCTTTGGCAATAATTCATTTTACATTTGTGTAGGTTATGATTTATGATTTTATTGTTTATATACACTTTAGAGAGCCATTATCAACTGAATCCCCAGAGGAAAAAGGAAAGCATGAGCTGTGTATCATACTATCCTACCCTTTAGGCAACTCACACTCATTGGAACTCAAACATGTTTGATTCTAAGACTTACGCTCTTATCCTTTCTGTCTCATTGCACATCCAACCACTTCTGGAGGCAAATGGGAATATTGGCAACACACATTGACATATATTCCCCTTGAGACATGATTCAACTTAGATGAACTGAATGTCATACAGGTTAAGTCTGATTCCAGAATTTGATTTCTGGGTTCCTATACTTCTAGGACATTCTTATTTTTTAAAAAAAATATTTATCTTACTTTTTCATGTGTGTGCGTGTAGGTGTTTTCAGAGATCAGAGAAGGTGCTAAATTCCCTAGAGCTAGAGTTACAGGCAATTGTGAGCCATCCATATCCACAGTGGGTGCTGGGAACTGAACTTTGGCCCTCTGCAAGAGCACCAAGCACTCTTAACCACTGAGGCATTTCTTCAGTCCCCTGTGTGACCTTCTGTAACTTAAAGGCATGTAACTTTCCCTGAACATCTGTTCTAGCTTTGTTTTGTTACAATAAAAAAGCCAGGGAAGATTGATGGGTGGTTTTGGTTCCTAAAATGCTCCCTGCACCTTTATTCATAGAAGGCTAGGGAGGTGTAACCTAGGCATAATGGGCGACACTGGCTTGGTATGGTCAGGCCAGACCCTGGAAGAACAGGTCACACACAGCTGGCATGTTGCTCCCCTAAGGCCATGGAAAGGTCATGGGCTACAAAACACACCCTGCTTATTGCACCCTGCCCAGAGCAAGGCCAGAATGAATGAAGTGTTAGAACTTGTGGAAGATTCATAGGCTTGTGGGGAGGGTGACAGGTCCAGGGTTCAAGTCCTATCTCTACCATTTCTTAAAATGTGATTAAGAACATGACATTACATTTCCCTGGGCCTTAGCACCTTCATCTGTAGGAGGGATAGAGACATAGGCCAGCTCCTTCCTCTTCTACCAAGCCTGAGCCTGAGGGCTGCTGAAGCCTGGAGAAGGTACCTTTTTTCAGGTCTTACTTGTCACATGGGTTTGCCCCTCCTGGCTGGCACAAAGGGTGCAGATGCAGATGCCTTTTCCTCTTTACTCTTTGTACCAGCTTCTCTATGACCAGCCCCCTACCTTCTGCATGACGGCTGCTACTCATTACAGCTGGTAAGCCACAGGATTTTGCACTTGCTTGCAAAGGGAGAGAGAGAGCTCAGAGAAAGTAGAGGAGTGGAATAGCCAGTTGTGCCCCGACTCCTGAGCTGAGTCTCCAGTCCTTTGGTTAGTCTTTCCCGTAAGGCTGGTTAAGGCTGGTGAGGTTGTAGCTCCACACCTTACCTTTTCCAATATCTTCCCAGTAATCTGCCCCCAGACAAGGCCAGGCTCCACCCATGTAGTCTGAGGTAGCTTTTCTAGGCAGTTGCATCACCCCAGGTTCTTGTTTTTGACCTGTGCAGCCCAAGTTCTGCGGGAATCCTCTGTAGTAAATGTCCCTGTTGAGGAAAATTGGCTCCTTTGACACCGTTTTAGACAAACCATAATGTGTGTGGAGCTGAAAGAGGTTCTATTTACAAGTCTGCAGGAAATAGCCCAGGGCAGAGAATGGTAATTGCAGGGTGAAGGTTCATGGGGGCTTAGAAGATCCAGGACCTGCCTTGGACTGGATCTCTGACAGCCCAGCTGGAGGTGGTTCTGGAGCCCCTTCCCTAGGCAAGTGCAGGTAGGGGGCAGCTATAGGAAGGGATGAGTGTGGGCCACATGGAGACAAAAGTACTGGCAGAGGGTCCTGTGGGGTCATTCCTTCCTTCTGCTCAGTGTTGCTATTTTTGTTGGTTTCTTACCTTTGTTCCTGGATGGGTATTCACACATTCACTTCCAGAAGACTGCTTTTGGTATACAGTCTTGACCCTAACCATTGTGTGGACACACCCCCCCCAACACAAACACACATTTTCTATTCTCTTTTCTCAGTCATGCTTTCTTCCTCTTCCTGGTTCCCATCACTTCTGAGCCCCACCCCTCCCTTTTCTACCTCTCCTGCACTTCTCAGACTGGATCTCACTAAGTAACCCAGGCTAGCCAAATATTTACGATACTTCTCTCTGTCTCTACCTTTAGAGTTCTAGGTTTGCAGATATATGTCACCATGTTCAACTTTGTGTGTGTGTGTGTGTGTGTGTGTGTGTGTGTGTGTGTGTCTAGGGATGGATCCCAGGGTCATACAAATACTCTACTACTGAGTTACACTCTCAACACTTCTCTGTATTTTCTTCTACTCTCTAGATTCCAGTGTTTGAGGCTTCGTTTTTTTCTTAACTGTATGGGTAGTTCCTAGAACAGTGTTTGTATATCAGTGGTCCTCACTCGAGGAATATCTAAGAACCACAAGAGTGAAGAAACAAATAATCAATATATGACCAATTCCCAACTTCAAGGCTCTCTGTCCCATACAACCTCCTCCCTGCTACAGGTGGGCTTCCGAGAGTTCCTTGTGCACAACACCTTGACCTCTGAGCTGAGTGAAGCTAGATACCATGCAGGTGAGGCTCCCACCTGAGAAGAGCATGAGAGTTATCCAGATAGCAGTTGATCAGATGGCCAGAGCCTAACAGCTGAGGCCCAGAATGTTGGACGAGACACCAAAGATGATCCAGCTTCCAGATGGGACTGTGGCAAGGCTCAGAGGAGTCAGCTCATTCCTGGTCCTCAGGGCCGATTTCTACCATGGATTCACAGAGCAGACAGCAGAGGCAGCTGATAGTTACTAAATGCACACATCTTGGGGAAGATAGCCTTGGATTTCTGGGACTTAGATGTGAAGACAAGAACTGGAGATATGGATTCCTTTAAACTGTGTTCTAAGCAGGAAATGGCCTCCCTGGGTAACCATGTGACCCATACCGCTACCATTAGGCTTCAGAAGCTCCTGATGCCCTGATTAATGGCACCAGGGTGCACCTCAGCTAGTCTGAAAGGATTCCTGGCTTTGAACCCCAGGAGACACTGAGGATAGACCCTCCTTGCCAGTGGAGGGAGGCTAGGCCCTGAGAACACAGAGCCTGCTGCCTCTGCCTGGCCTCAGTATTTTTAGCGTGTCCCTCCTTCCTTCCCTTCCACAAGCCACTAGCCCACTCCTTGCCCAAATAACAGTCACCAAAATAACCCTGCAGTTGACAGAGGGGGACTGGGAGGGTCCTCTCCTTCCAGCCTTCAGTCAGGAGTCAGGAGTGATCAGAGGACCTGGAGCTGGGTGTGACCCAAGTTAAGGAGGCTCCAAATTGCTCCTTTAGCCTGAGAGGCAGACAGACAGACAGAGAGAGAGAGAGAGAGAGAGAGAGAGAGAGAGAGAGAGAGAGAGAGAGAGAGAGAGAGAGAGAGAGAGAGAGAGAGAGAGAGAGAGAGAGAGAGAGAGAGAGAGAGAGAGAGAGAGAGAGAGAGAGAGAGAGAGAGAGAGAGAGAGAGAGGTCTCATTTGGGTTGAGGGATCAGATGCTTGAGCTGGTCGCTGGGGACATCTAGGGGTCTGGACTTCCAGTGACAAAGCAGGGCTGTAGCTAAGTGAGTGCAGTGACTCACTACAGTGGATAGGATCCTGCAGTTAGGGGACCTCAGACCGGGATAGTGCTTGGAGTCACCTCAAAGGCACTGCTGTCCCTGGTTGCTTTGGTTAAAGCAGCACCCAAGTCAGCAACCCTCAGCTACCTCTGCTTTGTGCATTGTCTCCTCCACCAGCAGGGAGCGGGTCCATTCGTCCCTCGTATCTTAGACTAATGCCTCAAGCTCAGTTAGCAAATAATTCATTGACAAAGAAAGCCACCATGTCTGGCAGGGTTGCAGAGATGATTCCTCACCTTCTGCAGGGAAGCTAGAGGGAGGAGAGAAGGGAAAGTGGAAGGGAAACTATCTAGGCCAGTCCCAGCCCAGAAAGAGCAAGCCTGACTTCAGAGGCTGTCCTCTACGCTTGGTGACAGCCCAGGGCAGCAGAGACAACCCTTGTTTTCTATAGGGACGAAGGACTCTCTTAACTGCTTTGTGTATATACAATGACAGGCTACTGGTGGCAACAGGAATACTGAGCCCCATTGTTACCCACATCACATAAGTGATGAAGCTGAAACTCTGGTAAAATAAGCTGCTTGACCCAAGTCTCTTACCCCACAGACCAGGGCTAGGACTTGAACTCTGTAGTGTGCACCAGGGGATCCACCTAGCTTGGATAGCCTCTTGTCCAAGGTGTCCACTGAAGTTATCCAGAGTGTGAGAGTCCCTCAGCTGGGCTGGGCTCCCATTGCCACCTTTTGGAGGTACCTGCATCTCTCTTTCTTATTTGGTAGAAAGCTTCCTGTCTGCTGTTTCATTTGTTATTCTTGATGACTCTGAGTGGTTGCATTTTCATTTATGTTTAACTCACATCACTCCCATGCTCCAAAGATGGCAACAGAGGCCCAGAGACCATGAGGCACGGGCCTAAGGTCACGTTGGGCAGAGGATCTTGATGCCTGTTGGTTTCCCAATTCACCTCTAGCTCCCAGACCCTCTTTCATCATCTCAGCTCTCCTTGACTCTACCCAGCCTAAGCCTTTGTAGGTACTCAAGTTTGTCATGGGGTCATGCTGGCACAATGCTGCCGGTACCCTCAACACTACTACATGGCTACTATATGGCACCTTCTATACTCTCTAGGCATATTGTCACCCTACCACATGCTAACTTGTTTCCATTGCAGTGCCATTATTGAGTTTCTTCAAGACTAGAAGACAAAGACTAGAAGAAATTGGATGCTGGAATCTTTATTCAGGATTAGGGACCAGTGGCCATGTGGTACTAACATGGGGTGTGACTTTGGCAACAAACCTTTCCTGGTACATATCTCTAGAAATCAAGAGATGGAGATTCCAGGGCATGGAATTGTTGGTAACTTTTCCAAGCCTTAGTCCCTGGGTCATGCCAACAGAAACAAGCTCCTAGGCCCTTGGGTCCTTTTGTGGGGATCTGACTAGATCTGTCCTTTTTCATTTTCCAATCTGCTTCTCTGTAGAGCAGCAAGGCTGTGGGCCAGACCACCCCATCCCAGTCTAAATTCTGAGTTTTCCTTCATCCTTTCATTTGTTTGCCTCATTTATTTTGTTCTTTGACATCACTCCTAAGAATCCTTCCTTTCTTTCCCTTATCCTTGTCATCATGTAATCACCCAACCTTAGTTTCTTGCCGGCCCACTCTGTCACCACCCATGCTCCAGGAGGAGAGTGGATACTGGGCCATTCTGTTCCCCTCACGATCTCCACACTTCATGAGATACCCAGTGCCAATGATGAGCTCAGAAAACATTTGTCTGGGGAGTAAATGTGGACCAAGTTTACTCCTTAAGGGTCTGTAGGCCCTGGGTTTGAGTCCAGGACTCACTCACCATGACTCCTCTGCATGGGGTGGTAATATAGACTACAGAGTTATGGAGCAACTCAAGCATGGAGGGAGGAGATCTTTGAAGGTTGATTGTGCCGTTTCCGTTTGGAAGTGGGGGTCACTCCCACTGGTGAGCCTACAGAGACTCCTTGAAGAGGTTAACCCCCCCTCCACTTTGCATCAGTATCTAGAGTCCCACGATGAGCTTCTTAAGATGATCTTCTTAAGATTTGGAAGAAAAAAGAAAAATTGCTTTAAACATTTCTTTTAGACAAGGCAGTAGAGCATTACATCAGGTACTAGAGTGGGGGTCAGCTTACAGATGATAAGGTAAGGATAACACAGTATCTACAAACACACACGCACACACACACACACACACACACACACACACACACACACACACACACACTGAGAACTGAACCCAGGGCCTTGTGTGTGCTAGGTAAGCTCTCTACCACTGAGCTACAGCCCCAGCCATTTAGTAAATATTTCAAGCCTCACAGACCACATGGTCTGGCTTTTGTGTTCAGCTCTGCACTGTAACATACAACAACCATATATGAGACTGGGTTGTAATAAACTTTGTTTTACGAACACATTTCATGTGATTTTTCAGGTCCAGCGAAAGAGTACTCTTTTCCCACTTTTTATTTATCTATTTTTAATAATTAAAAAATGTGAACCCACTCTTAGCTCACTGGAAAGAGCTGAGAAACAGGACTGGCCTGCAAGCCCTGGTGTGCTGGCTCCTGTAGTAGTTGGACCACCTGGGTTCAAGCTCTGCCTGACCTTCACCCAGGTCAGCTGTGACGGCCTCACCAGGCTCAATTTCCCATCAGAGGGAGATGGAGCTGGACTTGGCAGTCTCCAGACTGATGCTGTGGGAATCTCAGACATTTTGCTAAGTGAATGAAATGGTGGACTCTTGCCCTTCACCAGGCCCCAACCCCATCGCTGACTTGGCAATGCCTGCTTCCTATGCCCCTTGCTAGTGGCTGAGTGGGTCTTGCACTCTTGGAGAAGCTTGGGAACAAAGGGATTTTGGTTGAGCCTCAGAATCAATCACCCCAGTGATCCAGCTCCTGTGGGGGCCCCTCGCCATTCATGCCTGCCCCTCTTTCCTGCTGCCTTGCTTAACAAAGACAAAGACAGTAGTTGACACTGTAATGCTGAAAATTGCTTGTTTCAGAACATCCCAGTAAACAAGCCCGTCTTTGTTTTAATCCCAGCCTAGCTTACTGTAGTTAATTATAGGAATTTGTGGCTATTTATGTGAACCCAGGACAGGCGAAAACATTCATTTGTCGGCGGTTTAAGTGCTGGGTGGGAATGGGCTCCAAGTGTGGAAAGGGCGCAGGTAGCATCTGTCCTGGGGGCTGTGCAAGGTAGCGAGGGGCCTGGGCGTGTAATTATCCCCACTGCTCCCGAAGAGAGGGCAGGCCGCCATGGAAAGTGACACCTAATGACTGTTTTCAGCGAACTGGGTAAAGAGAAAGGCCCATGTTTAAGGCCATCGCCCAAGATGGGGTCTTGCACCTGCCAGGTGAACAGGGTTACTTTTGGGCCTGGCAGTGCCTGCCTTGTTCCTGTTCCAGCCTATCTGGGGGGGGGGGGGAGGAAGCATGGCCAAAGTTCCCAGGGGTCTGCAGATATGGTGGGGGCCAGAGGCTGGAAGGCCTGGGTGCCGCCTTGTCTCCCTTTTCTCCAGCCCCAGAGGAGCCACAGTTAGCAAGGAATGTTAACAAAGAGGAGACAGCACTGGCTAAACAGAGGCTCCAAGACAATTCCTGGCCCAAACAAAGCTCCCAGGCCCCCACCTTCATAAGAAAACAAGCCAGGCCTTTGTGTGCACACAATAATTATCACTTGCAATTACCCTAGTCAGGGCTGTGCTGGAGCAGCAGCCAGGGAGGGGGTGCAGTTGGAAGCCCTAACCCTCAGTGGGGTGGGGGCACAGTACCTGCACTGGGGAAAGTTCTCTGGCAGGCACTTGCCTGGGAGCCACTGGCCAGAGGGACTCCAAAAGCCCTAGGGGGCCTGATCATGACTTCCCTGTACTAACTGTTCTCTGGGAGTGCTGGGAGCCCCAGCCACATCTCAGACCAAATCCTTATCATCCCTGCACCAGCAGCCTTTAACTGGAGTGTATAGGACTGCTGTGTGCTGGGGAATTGTCCTCCTATGTGCTTGCTCAGTTCTGAACCCCACTTGGTCCTTCCCTCTATGTATGGACCCCCAGTAGTCCACTAACTGTTTTCTATTTCCCTGCAAGTCTTCCAAATAACCCCAACATTGTATCTAAAACACCCAAGCCTGAGCTTGAACTTGACATCCTTCCTCCTGGTAGCCCTTGTTTTCCTAGGCTCCTTGCTTCAAACCCCTTTCATACCCCCCTCCCCCGCCATCTACCAGGCACCTGACTCAGATCCCAATGTGTTCCACCTCCCCCAGGAAACCCTCAGTCCTGCTCAGCCAGAGGCTTGCCAATCCTCGGTACTGATTTTGTCTTGTGGGTGAGAACTTGCATATGCACATGTATACACTGTATATACAGCAGTATAATTCTAACAATTCTGAATTTAATAGTAACAGTGATTGCTGTGTGTGATATTAGCTATACCCACATTCACTGAATGCTCGCTATGTACTATGCAGATTTCTAAGCTGTTTTCCCACGCATTTAAACATGCAATGATTTTAAGAGGGAGACCCTGTGGATTTTTTTTTTGTCCCCGTTTTATACTCAAGAATTTACTGCACAGAAAAGTTAAATGACTAGTTCAAGGTCACAGAGCAGCCGAGGTAGAGATGTAGTGGGTTGCACTTGGGTGCCTGGTGCAGCAGCTGTCAAGGGCTGTTTCCCCAAGGCCATAGCCCACCCCTGTGGTGTCTTGAAATCAGCTCTCAGTGAAAACATTTAATCATGGGAATCAGAAAGCATGGCCACAAATAAGGTTCTTCCTTCTTGCTCAGAAAGCCAGCTGTTAAACACAGACTAGTACATCACAATTGAACTTGCCCTGCCTGTCACGCAGCCTATGACCCTCCATTGTGAATTCTGTATTTCTCCACTCGCTCTCCACAGCCATGATGCCTGGTGTGCCCGTGGTGATTCTGTACTCTGTCCCCTTAAGACAGCAGGGATTTGGTTTTGTTGTTGTTGTTTGTTTGTTTTTTGGCTTTGCATTGTTGTTTTATTTTCAGGACAGGTTTCTCTGTGAAGTCCTAGCTATCCTGGAACTCTCTCTGTAGACCAGGCTGGCCCCAAACTCACAGAGATCCTCCTGCCTCTGTTTCCTGAGTGCTGGGATTAAAGGTGTGTGCTACCACTGCCTGGCATGGGAACTTGTTTTGTTTTACTCCATTTGGTGGCTTTGTGACAGAGTCTTGACATTTAGCCCATACTGGCCTCCAATTGGAGATCCTCGTGTTCCAGCCTGGGATTATAGGTGTGTGCCCCCCAGGCTGGGTTGAAATTACGGATTTAGGATTTATTTCTTCACTTTTGGGGACCCTGTGGGAGCTTGGCTCAGGCCATTTACTTGGGTTGGGACAGAAAATCCAAAAAGAATGGCCCAAGTTTGGTTTGGTGCAGTGGTTCCCTGCTGTTCATGAGGCTGGAGCCCTGGGCAACCAAATCACCCTGGGGATTAGGGCCCCTTAGGTTGGACTCTACCAAAGGCCTCTCACCACTATCCAGTGGCCAGACAGAGCTGAGAAGTACAGACAGACCAATTAGAGGCTGACTTCACCTTGGTTTCAAAGATGCCGAGAAAAGCCATGGATAATGTTAGCAAGAGTCAAAGTTAGCCCTTTGTCGAGGGCCCAGGAGTGCTGGCCCTTGAACGGCTAGCTTGGGAAGCTATTTTGGTCTTCCTTGAGTGGTGGCTTAGGGCAATTTTCTGGGCACCCATGGGCCAAAGGGGCCACGAGACTCCTGCCACAAGCAGCTGCCTTTTTACACCAGGATAATGATGGCTTCTGGGTGAGAGAGAGATCAATAGGGACTAAAAATATGTTTCCGTCCCATCTGGATGTGGCTCGGGCCTCTCACTGACTCAGAGGCCCCCATGAGTGGTGGGAGTGGAAACCACTGTGTACTACGGAATTTGAAGACCACCTTCTGCCTCCTCAGGACCCAGATCCCTAAGACCCAACTGGGGAGGCTAACAGGGAGTGCTCGGGCTTGAGGTGGGATGCAACACCTACATCCTCACCCAGCTCTTTGGAGCAGGCCCCTCGGCCACTGGCTAAGTGAAAGTGGGGAGCTGTGAGGAAGGAGCCAGACCGTGCCCGCCTCATGGCTCCAGGCTAGCCCAGAGCTGGACACTGGGCACAGTGGCAGGGGTACACAGACAACAAAGTGACACTGCTGGATGGTAGCTCCCCCACCAGCCCACAACAGTCTCTGCAACACAGACACTATCCACATAAACACTACCCTCTACAGCACCAAGCAAGTCCCGAGGCACTCATGAAAATTCAGTGTGGTCCCAGAGCAGTAGCCCCGGTGTCACGGAGGTCCTGCCGGATATGCAGCCACTTTGGACCCCAGTCCAGGCCCACAAGATTCCTGGAGCATTCTTAAGGATTGTGAACCCTGACTGGTTTTTGTGGGAACTGATGGTGGTTCAGTCCCTCCTTCTGCCAGCAGCACTCGCTGCCCGTTTCATGGCTCTGCTGCCCGTTTCATGGCTCTGCTGCCCAAAGCGCTTCGAAAGCTTCCTGTTGCTGCTATGAGCGAGCCAGCGAGGAAAATGGAACGGATATACCATCCCTGTTTCCAGGACCTTAGGTATTTTAAAGATTCCCTGGTTGGCTCTCCTAGAGCTGTTTTAGATCTTTGCTTTTCTTTTTCAGGGCAAAAATGGTAATGGCTCCTGCTGCAGGGCTGGCAGGTTCTGCAGCGAGTACTGAATAAATGGAGACCCAGTGGCCTCTGGCTCCACTTCAAAGGCACCCACTGTGGATGGATAGGGGAGGCAGAACGCATCAGGGGATGGGAGTTACATCATGGAGGAGAGTAAATACATGACTGGGTTCAGATGCAGCATGATGCAAGACTGGCTGCCCAGTGTTCCTCACTCTCTGGCTTTATCCTCATCCCAGGTTGGTCATTAGGGCCTCAGATTGCTCCTGGGCAAGCGAGGGCCTTCTCTAGTTGTATGTGAAGAGCATCCTCATGTCACAGCTTCGGGACAAGACAATGGTCATGAGCACAGCTAAACCACTCTGTAGTACAGGGCTCTGGCACTTACTCACTGAAGATTGCCAAGATGAACAGTTTGAACCTTTTTGTGTGTCCCAATGTCATAGCCCAAATATCAGGTTCACTGGTAGCAAAAGCAGGCAGGGAAGACCAGCCACCCAGGGCCTTTCTGACTGCTGAAGAACTTCAAGTAATTGCATAGAGTAGAAACAAGTGTCCCACCCAAAGGAGAACACACTATGTGCCCCAGGCTTAGGACTTCACAATACCCACAGCACCCTTCTGATGGCCTGGGATGAGGGCCTCTCATACTGATGATGCCACAGCACCTTTCTGATGGCCTGAGATGTGGACCTCTCTTCATACTGATGCTGATGCTGCAAATGAGAAAATGAAACACTGCATTGTTAAGGGATCCACTTAAAGTTCTGTAAACTGATGGGTTTTGTTAGGTTTTTATGTGTAGTGGGGATTGAGCCGAGGACCTGGGTTAGTCAGGAACCCTGCCACAACAGTTTTGTCCCCTTACCTCGTGGCTGTTTCATTTCGAGACAGAGTCTCACTAAGATTTTCAGGCCCGCTTTGAGCTCACTTTGTAGGTAGCCCAGGCTGGCCTTGAACTTTCGATCCTCCTGCCTCAGCCTCCTCAGTAGCTGGGATTATGGACCGGTGCCAGCATCCCACCTTCAATTGGACAGCTCCAAATACAGGACCTGAAAACATCTCAGTTATGATACCCTACTCTTTCTTCCCATGTAATGCCACTTCTCGGTGATTAATAGGCTTCATTCCATTGTCACAAGCACCACAAACAAGAAGCTACCACAATCTGCTTCTAAGGTGCTGTTCCAGAAGTTCCCTGAGCTTCCGAAGGACTTATGGCTTTTGCCCCTCTTCCTGCCTGCTTGGAGGCAGTAGGGCACTACTGTGAGGGGCCTTGGGAAGTACAGAGTGTACACGGAGGACTGGGAAGCTCTCATGGTGCCCAGGCACTGGGCAGGGGTGACTATGAGATACTGGAAGTTCAGATTGTGTGTGAGATTTCCCCATCAGGAAATGTTGACAAGGAAGAGGTTTGGAAAGCAAACATCCCATTTTATGGCACAGCCATCTTTAGATCTGCAACCCCTGTACAACCAGGGCCCGTGGGGGAACCTCACACACATGCAGAGAAGCAGCATTTTCTGCCTTCTGGGTCAGGCGGCCCTTATACCCTTTTCCCTTCCCCGCCCCTCCTTCCATTTTTTTCTCCTTCTTTTCCTCTTCTCAACAACTATGAAGAAGGGATTAAAAAACCCATTTTATGGAAAAAATGCCGAGGCCTCAGAGGTTGTAAGTGGCTTTTCTGGGCTTCCAAGAGAGATCATACTGAGCTGCAGTTTGGTGTGTGGGTCACTGTACCTTGAGCTGCTTGCTGGCCCGTCTGCTTTTGTACTGACACTCATCACCCAAGGCCACAGGAGCGCTGGCATAGCAGTTCCTGGAGCCTGACCAGCAGTCAAGGAAGCTATCCCACAAGAGGGTAGCTCTTGGACAGGTCCTGAAGAAAGAAAAGAAGATGCCCAGGTGTTGGTGCTCTAATGTGACACTCTTGTCCCTGACCTGTGGGGGGCCACTGTGGACAAAGCACTGTGAGCTGTGGAGTATTTATCCTCTCTTCACAGCAGGGAACTGTAGTAGGCGCTGAGCACCGCAATGACTTGCTTGAGCTGACTGTCACACCAGTGGTGAGGCACAGATCACCACGCTGTGTTTCTGTGGCTCCTGTGGCCTCCTTGGTGGCACATTTCACGCCTCTGACCACATAGGTAGGCTCTGATACCTCAGATTAGTGGCCTACGTTTGGGGACATGGGGACCTGGGCCACTTCCTGTAGCGTGAAGGTATTGGCTCAGTAGATCTCTGGAGAAATCCGTTATGGGTTTATCCAGTAGCTTCTGTATAGGGAGTGGGACTTCACCTGTCCCCCACTCCAGCCCTCTCAAGACCCCAAATCTAGCTCCCTCCAGAGATCCTTGCTGTGGTACAAGCCCCTGAGGCTGGTACCATGCTTCTCCTTGGCCCTACCACACTCAGCTTCTAAGTCATGGGTTTGCCCATCTTGGGCTCCTGGGGAATTAAAAAAAAAAAAAAAAATTTCGGCTGCATTTCTTAAAACTGATCATCAATTTCCCCCTTTATGAAAATTAACACTGGATAGGGAATGTCTTGAAAAATACATCAAGGAGAGGCAAATGGCTTTTGGAGATCAATGTTAGCACACACAGGTTTGGGGCAAACTTCATTTCATTTGGCCTCCAAACCTAGGTCCAGGTTGGTGGGGGAGAGCAGGAGCCTAGTATCAGACAGGCTCCCTCCTTCTCTGAGTAGTGATCCCTTGTGGCTGTTGGGGGCTCAGAAGGTCCCTGCCTGCCATGCACCTCTCCCTCTCTCTCTTCCTCCTCCTTTCCTTGCCTCCAGGTATTGGCACTTAATTTTGTTTAGAAATTTGAAAAGTAAGTAGGAGTGTGGGCTGATTATAGACTTGATTTAAAGGTTTGATTTAGGTTTCTCTCTGTTCTTATATCAAAGATAACATGGAAGTGAAACTACCATGCTCAGGTAATGAGATTTTATATTAAAAAGAATAAATTAAGCTCATAAAACTGTAGAAGGAAGGGCAGGGAGGGGCCGTTCCCTTCACGGAGGGAGCCTATACATTTATGTAACAAGTACCTATCATGATTAGGGGTCCAGGTTTGGTCCTGGACTTTGAAGTCAAAGGTAGCCTTAGTCCAGTTCTCTTTTGGGATGAGATTCTGGGGTCCCGGGCAGCAGAAACAACTGTGCAGCCTCTCCCTTTACCTCTTAACTGCCACTGTGGCAAGTGGCATGACCTTTCTGGTCTTCTTTCTCAGAAGCAGGGAGCATCATTACCACGTTCATTATTTTCATAGTTATTACCATACATACATAACACACTGTAGTGGTTATACGATATGTACATGTGAAGAATATGCAGTAGGCACTCTAGAATGCTAACCCTAGCAACAATTTGAGAAGCAGTGTTCTTAGCAGGCAAATGAGGGTTGTTGCCACCCTCCCAGCAGAGTCACACAGTGAACGAAGAAAGAAAACTCTGGCCTTTCTGTCAATCACTGCCCATTCCTGCCAGGCCTGGGAAGCACATGCCCATCAAGAGGGCTAAAGCCTGCCTAGGACACCGGGCATGGACGGAGGCAGTGAAGAAAGCCATCCTAGCCTTCCCTTTGCCCCTTCTCCATCCAACCCCTCCCTTCCCCGTGAGTAATAACACGAAATACAAAGAACGGGAATCAAATAAAGACCCCGAAAGCCAGCCGTCTGTGGTCATTTTAAAACAGATCCTGTTTGAAAAGCTGGGTGACATTTTCCTTTAACGCCTGATTTTTTTTTAATGCTGGCTGCATTTTTTAAGCACCCGGCCAGCTTGTAACTCGCCGAAGCAGTACAGTAGCTGCGCCGACTGTACCATTTGATCATTAATTTATCACAGTTCTAGCAGTTTGTCTGACAGGTGATAGTACTTTCATCTAATGAGCCTCAGCCCGGGCGGGGGCTCCACAGGCTGGGCCGGCCCAGCCTGCAGGCTAAGGGCCATGCTCCCTCTGGCTGTGGGCCTGTTTCATTCCAGAAGCATGAAGGCCCAGAAATCAGCTGTTAAAGGAGGGTCCTGACACAGTGGATGAAGCTTGAAACACCTCAGATTCGCTCAGACAAGTGGAAGTTGTGGGCGGGACTCCAGCCCGGGCAGTGAGGAATGAGTGGCAGTCAAGGCAAGGTTGACTAAGGTAATGAGTAAGTCCCAGCTCCAAATGTAAAGGTCTCTGCTAACCATGGATTTCCCACTCAAACAGCCTTGGTGGTTGAAACCATCTAGTGTCCTAATCCTGAAAGTGCTGTCCTGCACAGGTGGAGAGGAAGGCATGGAAGCTATGGCAAGAATAGCCACATGCTATTTCATGGCCAAGGGCAAGTTTAAATGGGAAAAAAAGTATGACCCTGCCATGTCAGCCCAAACAGGAAGTTCAAAAACTGTCTGCAGTCCTGCTGCCCGCCCGCTGTGAATTGTGCCCGTAGGAGATTTCTGTGTGTCTTAGATCCCCAGTCAAGTCCCCTTCCTCCACACTCTGTCCCTACCCTCACATAGCCAGCCAGCATCACCCAGGCACCTGCTCCCCTATGCTGCCTCCCTGGGCCCTGAGCCTCAGTGGCACTTGTGTTCCAAAGTCATTTTTCTTGGAAGTTTCTAAGGCCTCTTTAAATGCTTGGAGTCAGCCAAACCCAGCAATGGCCGTAGGCACCCTGATTCTAGGCAGGAACTGGGGCACACGACTCCCGTTCCCTCCTTGAGGTATTTCCTGGTACACCTGTCATACAAAAAGACACCAGATGCCCCAAGGAGTTTTGAAATTTGTGTCAATCATGTTGTTGGGCCACATGATGGCCCACAGAACCCTGCGACCCACCAGCTACTGCTTACTCTTTGATTGGATGTCTCAGTTGCCTAGAGAGATGGAACACTGAGCTACTGTTCGCTGTCAGGTGACCTACTCTTTCCTGCTTACTCTGTTCACCCCGGCAGCAAGGAGAATGGAGCTACACTCAGATCCCAACCAGCTGAAAACCGCTGCTTGCACCCCCAGCTCCACCCTGCTCTGGAGAGTCACCTGGGGAGCTCTGGAAACTTACAATGGCCTGGCATTTCCCCCAATCCCCCCAGACTACTGCTGTCCAAATCTCTAGGGACAGGCTGGAGTGTGGTACCTTTTTAAAGGTTCTCTGGGTGACTTGAATATGTAGCCTGAGGTGCAACCTCTTGACCCCCATGACCTGCCTTCTGCCCAACCCTGCTCTTATCCCTCATGTTTTTTTCTTCGTTTCTTATGCCTTTCCGTCCTCCCTTCCATCTTCCTCAAGGGGCCAAGACGTGCTCTGGTCTCTGTCTCCAGGACACTTTCACTTATTACCCCATTTTCAGAAAACGCCAGCTTTCCTCAAATGGTGGGTCCTTTTCTCTTACTATTCTGTCCCATCTCTGCTGCAGAGATGTTTTGAGGCTCTCGGGTGTAGCACAGCCCCATCCACAGCATCTAACACCTCTTTGTTTCCTACCTTTTCACTTGCTGTCATTACACAGCGTGTGTTTTCTTCCACTGAAACACGCTTCACGTGGGCAGGCACTGTGCTACTCTCGTTCACTTGCATACCAATCTCTCTGAACGCCTTGCGTCTTGTTCAGTAAACAGTTACTGAAAGAATCCATGCAAAAACTAATATTTGTGGAACATTTTTCAGAGGTTTGTACCTCTGTTGATTATTTTCAGAGTCTATTCTGGGAAGAGGCATGTCTCTTTTCAATAGCTCGGAAGAGTAGGTTTTCCTCGAACAGGTAATTGCTCAGATTGTGTAACTCTGGGATAACAAATTTAGCCCCATGCTTCCTGGGGTCCAAAGCAAAAAGGGTAAGATTAGCCACAGAAGCTATGTTGGGTTGTGTGGCCGGTGTATCTGCTTCTTCCTCCTCCTTCACTGTGGTCTTTGATTTTCCATGTCTATTTTCATAGCATCTGATTACAAGCTGACTCAAATCCTTTTTGGAAGCAGGCAGTATATAAATAGCCAGGAACACAAACAACTGATTGGGGTGTGTAATGCCTATTTTACAGACATGCAATACAAGTCCATGGCAGGTGGGGTGGCTTGTCTGAGGTCACACAGCCTGGGCAAGAACCCAGGTCCCTTGAATTCCAGGCCACTTCATCCTGCTCTGAATTACAGTGGAGGAGCCAAACCCTGTGTTTTGTTCTGCTTCTGACATAATGTTTGGGATCTGACATTATTAATACTTCCCTAAAGAACTGAAAACACAGAGAGATGAAGCACCAGCCTGTCGTGGTTCAGCAGGTTAAGAACCCTGGGATGGTGCAATGCTTTCAGGATTCAAGCCCTCCAAGCATGGCTGAGAATCCCATAGTATTGACTAGGGAGCGTTGTTTTTACCTTAGTAGTAGGCTTGGGTGCTTCCGCATAACTCTAAGGCAGTGGTTCTCAATACTTTGGGGGTTAAATGACCATTTCACAGAGGTCATTTTAAGACCATTGCAAAGCACAGATAGTTGCATTGCAATTCATAACAGTAGCAAAATTATAGTTATATAGCAATGAAAATAATTCTATGGTTGGGTGTCACCACAGCATGAGGAACTGTATTAAAGGGTCAAGTATTAGGAAGGTTGAGAACCACTGCCCTAAGGAACGAGCTGATGGATGCTGCATCTGGGTAACTGGAAGAGAACACGGAGCGATAGAGAAAACTACCTGGCCAGCATTCCTGACAGCTTTCTACAGAAGCTGTCACCTGATAGGTAGAGGCAGAGGAGAGGGGGAAGTCACATCAATCTCAGCTCACTCAGCACACTGATCCATCCCTCCAATGCACGACCTAGCACACAGATTTTTTTACTGAGAGGAATTTGAGCTGAGAAGAGCCTCCAGCTCTTCCGATGCTGGCTAGTCAGAGGATCGACCTGATGAGGAGGCAGAGATGTTAGAATCAGAATGTGATTGTCAATAATGCAGAAGCAACACTGCTGATTTATTGAGCCTCGCTGTGTCCAGGCCCTGTCCTCCACATGCCAGCTCCATCTTCTCACTCAGTCACCCCAGTCACCCAGTCTCCTCTCCTCCCTCATCCAACATTAAACCGAGACTCAATGAGCTTTGTCTCACATGTAAAAGTTACTTGGCAGTAAGAAGGGATTGCTGAGTTCCAGGGAGTGTCCTCAAATGTTCCATATGCAACTCATTCCTCTAAAAGCTCTGTCATCAGCCTTGTTTGCAGAAGAAAAAGTAAAGAGACCTTTGCAAGTCACTCAAAGTTTTCTCTAGTATTGAACCCAGAATCTAGGGGCCAGAGCATGAACACCACAGCCCTACATCTCATTTGTTGACTTAACAAACACAACCTTTCCAGTTCCACCCGGGCCTCCACAACTCCAACATTTCATTGTCCTCCACTTTGGACTCCCTGTGCACAGTCCTACTTTGGCTGGGGCCCTGAGGATACTCTCTCTAGATGGTGGTTTAATCTGACAGTGAAGAATTTCTGGCCCATTGATAGGAATGTAAAGGAAACTCTGTCATGCCAAGCAGGCTATGCTTAGAGTCCCTCCTGTTTATTCTGTGACAAACACTCAAGACACTCTCCCTTACCACAACAGAGTGGTGCCCCAACCCCACCAGTAGTTCTGGGTACTCAGTGGTCCAGGGGATGCAAGGAGTTCAGACAGTCTTCTGCACAGGACAGACTGGCCTGGATGAACTGGGCCTAGTTCAAGCTGAACCTATGTGATGGTGATTGACAAGCATAGTTGGATCCCTGAGAGTGTTGCTGTCTCCACTCAGTACCTGTGTAGAAGGCTGGTAGGGCTTCAGGAAGGGGATGGATGAACTCCAGGATAGATGGAGTGGTACTTCTCTCAGAGCCACCCTCCAGGCTTCAGCTGGGGTCGGGCAACCGAGCCTCAGGACCTTTCATGAATTTGTACCCTGGTCCTGGAACCTCGCTCTCGGTGGGCACCCTTCTCTAGAGCATCTCTGAGATACCATCTTCTTCTCAGATCACATCCAGAGTGTCAGAGCTCCATAAGATGCACTTCCATGGGCATAACAATTAGCACCTAGCAGCAGTCAGGAAAGCTCTGGCAGCTCTGCTTTTGCTTGCAAGGTTGAATCAGCACCGTTGGCTCTGGTGTGGGCCCTGCTCTTCACAGACTTCTCTAGCTGTTTCTAAGTTCAGCACAAAAGACTGCCTGGGACCCTTCTTTCTTCATTCCGGATAAAGAATCCTCCAGTTAGCTAACATATAGGTGGTGTTTTGGTCAAAGAGTTCCAATAGTCACCAAGCATGTGGCAGACGGCAGTGTTGTCAACGCTTGTGGTTTTCAACCTGGGCTGATTCTACACATTTACCCTGGAGTTGTTAGACATATCAGGAGACGGTGGGTTGATATTTTGTGGGGAGGTGCTCCTGGCATGCAGTGGAAGTCAAGAGATGCCAGACTTCCAGCAATGCGTAGCCCATTCCCCCTACAAAGAACCAGCTGGCTCCAGATGTCGGTGGAGCTGGGAATGAAAGAACCTGGGCCAGCAGAGTGCTCTTTGCTTTCTAGTTCTTTGACACTTCCTGGAGGACCCCAGTGTTTAAGAAGAGGGCTCCAAGTCTCATTAACATCTTCATAGACAGGCCATACCATCAGCATTGTCCAAAGCAACAGTAACCTTTGCCATCTGTCCTTTCAACTCCTCAGCCACTAGTGGCTAACTGAGCCTCTGATGACTAACTGGACCCTCCTGGTTCCTGATACTGACTGCTTTTGGTGTCTTTTGCTTACAAGACAGTCACACCTGGTCTGACAGTTGAAATAATCCAGAGGGACAAATTTAAAACAAGATTATTTGTTTTTGTTCCTTTTGAGGACTTTTAAGTACACAGCAAACTTCATGTTCACAACTTTCCACCTCTCCAAAGAGCAGTTTCCATGGTGACCCACATGACTGACCAGAGGGCCAGGTTTTGTACCAAGAATGACCCCATGTTTGCTTGTTACAAACTCTTAAAATATGTCTCTTACATTAGGGTTCCATCTTGTCTGTGGTGTTCGTTCCATCGGCTGGGCACATGTCATGATGGAACCACCAAGGTACCACTGGGAGAAAGTTCTCTGTGCTTTTGTCCCAGCATCTCAGCCTGTCCAAACCCTGGGACACAGCACTGTTCACTCTTATAGCATCTTTTCTAGGATGTCGTTTGTTTGCAGTATGTAGGAAAAAACAAATGTGAACCTCCCCATGCTTGGAGAGGGTAGAGTGACTGCTGTTACGATGATTAGTTCAATTTGCAATTCTGGCAAGAATTTTCCAAAAAATTAAAAATAGTGTTCCATATGGTCTTGTAATCCCAGTTTTGACTAGACACTAACTAATTAAAAGCAGGATCTTGAGCAGGTAATTGAAGAACCATGCTTGGAGTAGAATTAATCATAAGAGTCAAAAGCAAAGAATTAACCATCAAGCATACGGTATAAGCACACAGTGGAATACTATTCAGCTTTAAAAAGTAAGAAAATTATGATACCCACTGCAAGATGTACAAAGTATGCAAATAACTTGCCAATTGATAGAAAATCATCACAAACTTTGTGTTCTGCTTAGATGAGGAACCCAGGACAGTAAAACTCAGAGACAGAGTAACTAAAGTGATAGTTAGCAGGGACTTGTAGGAGACGTAATGGGGAGTTTTTTAAATGGTCCAAGAATTCTAGATTGGTTGTACAACATTTGTAATAAACTCAACTGCACTGACATTGGAAGTGGCTACAAGGTCAATTTTGCATTGTGTGCATTGTATCATAGTTTACAAAAGGATTTTGGCACACAAGACTAGGGATAGACAGGCCAGGGAGCATCCTGGAACCCTGGGAAGGGATTGATTCTTGCCAGTGAGGCTGTAAGGCAATCCTCAGCTCAGAACGTCTTAGGTTCAGGTGGAACACAGTCTCCCCTGGGAGCAGTGTCCTCCATCTTCAGGGCCACTTGGGGGCTGGCATTGGTGGCATTGCTTCTTTAGGAGGAGCAGGGGATGCAGACAGAGGAAGGAAGCTCTCTTTATGTGGTCTCAACACAGGGCTGGACACAGGGACCTGGGGGTGTTGGGCACTCTTACCAGTGTCTATTTCCACCATGGAAAAGTGACAGTCAATCTGCCCAGTACTGCAGGGGTAAACATGCATGAGTGTATTGGTAACTTTCTTCCTGATTTCAGAGATGCAGGCAGGCATGGGGCGATGCAGGAAGTGCAGAACAACACACTAGAGAGACAACAGACAGTGGCTACCATTCTTCCTTGTCGAGCCTCTCAGAGCTATGCATTTTACAGGCATAAAAACAGGCTCAAGGAATCTGGAGGCTTGCCTCTGGTCAGTAAGGGCCAGAGCTGGGACAGAAGGAACAGTCTATGCTGGGCCAGGGGTGAGGTGGGCTGCTCCGAATGCCTCATCTCTGGGGCTAGAAGCTGTGGTGGGGTTACAGGAAGGAACAAGGGACAGCCCTACTGCATACTGGTGTGGCTCACAGTGTGTCTGGAAGGACACATTCTGTCCTTCCAGAAAGCTGACAGGCAGAGGTGACAGCTCTTTTGTGCCCTGGCTCAACTCTCCTGAGACCAGTAGGGCACTTGATCCCAATTAAGGGAAATGTCTGGGTCAGCCATCACTGGGCATGATCCAAGTGTCTTGTATGACAGCTGATTAAAACCCAGACAGTCCTCTTTATGAGCCCTTGAGTCCTGGGGCGGAAGCCCTTTGGGACCTGGAAGTTGAGTCTGGACAGGCACAGTCACTTCTGCTTTGCCCTGGCACTGTAGAAAAAGGGACTGTTCAAGTGGGCCAGGATTCATGCATGGAACCTGAAGGTCACGGGCAGTCTGCGGCTTGGCTCCAGGAGTGGCTTCACAGGTAACTCCAGACTCCCAGGCCCTTGTCAAACTAGGATGTAGCAAACCTAGCCTGTGTGAGGCAAGGCCGTCCTCAGTGGGAGCTAGTCTGTCATCTCTCTCAGGGTTCTGAGGGCTGCTCCTTCTGTCCTCTGCTGGATCAGCTCCTGGCCTTCTCACTAATGCAGAGTGGCTGGGACCAGGGAAGGGAGATGCCAAGTCCAGTGTGGATGCCTGTAGATATTCTCTATGACAATGCATTCACTCCTGAGGAGGAGCTCTGCCAATCTCTAAGTCTTGCTGTCTTTGGAACCAGCAACTTGTAGGCAGTAGCATCAGCCTTATGTGAATTGGCAAGGTGACCATGACAAGACAATCCGGAGGATTAGAGCCAGATGTGGGGTCCTATGAGACCAGATGAGTGCCCGTGGACCATGGCGTTTTGCCACCCATTACAAGGTTCAGCAGGCTCTGATGAAAGGTAAGAACTGAAAGCCAGGAAGAGACAGACACCTTTCCAAGACTATACAGGGAGCCGATGGCAGAGTAGCCTCTGCACTCAGGACTGTCACTGCTCAGGCCCAGAGATGGCCCCTCTGCTTGTCTTTTATCCATCACACTTATGCATGTCCCTTAACCCCAGCCACTGTACACTCATCCCAAGGCTGTGATTGGGGTGTACGCGGTCTTCACTGCCACTGTGATCACATGGACATCTTCTTCTGAGGTGGAACATGTGTGAGGATGCTTTGCAAGGAGCAGGGGACATGGAATTCAGATCTCCAGATCAGTCGGGAGCTGTGGGAGGCAGAAATAGCAGCAGCACCTCTAAGCAGCCATGTGGCATCTGTTCTGCCTCAATTTCTGGAATCACAGGGCTACACACATCTCTGGACTACCACTGACAATGAACTAGATAGAGATTTGTAAATATTCAACATACTCACTGCCCCTCTCTCTTTTCATATGTGTGGCAGACATTAATAATGGATAACCAGTCTCTCATGGCAGTTCTCACTAAGTCTAGACCTGGCCTCTGCTTGTTACTCTAACAGACACTAGCAAATGATTGCAGTTGACGAAGTAAAGCAACCCTATTTGTTGTGCCGAATTTTAATGCATTCGTTTGTCTTGTGCTTTATTTTTATTTTTGTGTTTTGAGACTGTCTCATTATGTACCCTCAACTGCTGATTCCTAATCTTGTAGCACAGGTAAGCTTTCTACCAACTCAGCTACATTCCCAGTGTCAATCTTACTGTTCTTTTATTATTATTATTATTATTATTATTATTTTGAGACAGAGTTTCTCTGTGTAGCTTTGGCTGTTGTGGAACTCACTCTGTAGACCAGGCTGGCCACCTGGAACTCACAGAGAGCTCTGCCTGCCTCTGCCTCCCAAGTGCTGGGATTAAAGGTGTGCATAACCACAGCTGGCTAGTCTTAATGTTCTCAAGAAGAAGAAGTTCCCCAAAGGAAACCACACACTTGAGTACACCCCTAAGCCAGTGGTGGGGTGAAGGAGTGTGTCCAAGGCTGGAGGCATGGGCTTCAGAGTCCATAGCTGGCTGGGTGGTATGCAGTGGTGACAGAGAGGGTATTAAGAACAGACTTCAGGAAACATGCATTCTGGGACCTCGGGGTACTTGGGACACCTATGCGGTTTGGATACAGCATCTCCAGCTCATTTCCCCTTTTGTCCAGACATCTGCATGAAACACATATAAGGGAGGGGAGCCAAGCTTCTTCTCCTGCAACTTTTGTGATCCAACTCCTGCCTGTCTCACCAGAGTGTGAGCACTGTGAGATATGAGCCTACCCCACAGCCTGGCTCCTTTCTCTTTCCAAAGCTGAATTCATCTGATCTTTCTTTCTCGTATTCTAATCTTCAACCCATTTGGCTGTCTTTAGGAAGGGCTTTCTTCTCTCTGCTCCTCTTGGAAAAGGGAGGCAGGTGTCTGGGATGGGGACTGCACCCGGGTGTCTTCCTTCCAGGAGGGAAGCTCCTCATGGAAACACATACCACAGAGAGCAGGTGGCTCCTTGTGAGTCCCCCAGAGAGCTGCTGGGGCTGTGGGGATGCAGGGGCTTAGTAAACCTTGCACCAAACCTGGCACCAGCACATTAGCGACAGCTCCTAGAATTTAAAGGGACACATAATCATTCCTAATACACATCCAGGGTAAGAGCCAGATGTCGCTGATGGCAAGCAGCTCTGCTGGCAGAGAAGTAGACACAGCCCCCCAGTTCCCATGAGCCCATCTAGGCTGCCTCTCAAAATGGCTCTGCCACTCACGGGCACCTTTGTCATTGTCATTGTTGCACAGAGTCCTCGATGGAACAGGAGCTGACACATGCCCCTGTGTGGGCCAGGAGCCTTTGTGGAGAAGCCAGTTAGAGCTCCTTAACAATCCCCCACCTGAGTGGATGCTAGTATTCCCATTCACAGACGTGGAAACCGAGGTTCCAAAAGACACTTTACCAAAATTGTGTACTAATTTGGGGCAGAGTTGGTTGCAAATGCAGGATGCTCAAACTTCAGGCAACTAAGTTTGTGTTGTCCTGGGTGGTGGAGCATGTGGGCAGGGGGACAGAGGGTCTGCTCCCTGCATCATCCTCAGCTCAGCACCACTCATCTAAGGAAGCCAGAGCTGAAGGGCTTGCCTGGATGGAGGCTCCATTCCATATCTCTTGCAGCCCAGTGGTGTGGACAGTCATAGACCACCCGGAAGGAATCATCTGTCCCAGGGTCTGTTAGGGACAAGGCTTCTGGTGTAAGATGTGAGGAAATCTAGGATGAGCCTTCAATTTCACACACCTCCAGGGGGCTCCTGAGAAGATGCCAACTGGTCCTTAGGATCAGATTGAGCTTGGCCCCTCTCGGCGCTGCTTTGGCAAAGCTGCCACCTTGAGACACATCTCATCTCTGCCACCTTGGAGGGAGCTAATCTGCACTGACAGAAGCCCGAGGGCAGCACGGCTGCTGCTGTGCCATTGGGAAGGGCAGGGTGTGTGTCAAGAGGAAGGAAGCAGTCTCTCCAGCACCCTTAGGGACCATGTCTGGGCCGTGCTGCTGGCCTCAGCACCTCATACTGGATCCTGTTTCTCTGGTGTCAAAGATCAGTGGCTGTCAGCAGTCACTGAAGGTCTATGAGGGCAGAGGGTCAGGGAGGGACATGGACTCCCTAAACACACAGACTATGTGGAGTTGAGCATGACTCTACATGGCTGTGCTGCCTCCACCTTTCACCCAGGCCTGCTAGAGCCAAGTTGGGAGAGATGTGACTCCAGGACCAGCCTCATATTCTGCTCCCTGTGCTAGGAAGATCTGTGCCCATCTCTGCTTGTCAAGGAGAGCATGAGGAGTGATGGCTTCCCAAACTCCATGGGCGCAGGCACAACCTGAACCCAGGGCATTTGGCTTATGAATGTCATGCTCTGGAAGGTTCCTCTCTGGTTAGGTCACAGGTTATTGTTTCACACCCTCCCTGTGCCTGGGCACTGCACCCACTCTGGGCCCTTTTGAAGGTGGCTATAAGTGGATCCTGTTGGCCTGAGGGCCTGTCTGGGTGGGTAAGAAAGTGGCTTTGGTGATGAACGGGATGTCAGCCCTTCTCCTGTGCTATGTTTAGCTGGCTGTCGGTGGTCACACAGGAGGTAATCATGAGTGTCTCTAAAACCTCACTGCTGACCTCTATGCACAAATGCTGGGGCCACTGGACTCACTATGTGTGGAGGCAAAACCCAGCCCTGCATTCGTCATAGAATGGTTCATCCTACCGCTGGGCAGGAGGAGTGGGCCTGTTTCCCCTCCTGCCTCCAGTACCAGAGAGGATTTTGATGCTGTGAAATGGCTGGACCATGACTGCAACACACTCACCACTTAGGTATAACTTGTACATCCACCCTTGTTTTCCTCCACACTCACACATACAATGTACACATACATAGTCATGCACACACATCTATACACAGTGCACACATGAACATTCATATGCATATATAATAGTACACATCCGCACTCATACACACATCCAAACACAATATACATACACATGCACACTTATCCTTAGTTCATCATACACACCTCACACTTACTCACAATCACACATGTGCTTATATACACATACCATACATATGAACATAATCTCACAACCTACCTCATGCCTGCACGTGCATATCTCATCTACATGTATAGATGCTCTCTCTCACATACACACTCATGTGCTTATATGAATGCACTGAACACACACCTCATCCCTACATCTCACATGTGTGGCCATACTCATACACACATGCTCTCATCCACATATTTGCGTATGCACATGAACTCACACACATCATACACCAACATTATACCCACACACTCACATTCATATGCTTAACTCACAGCCTTCACACAACTGCAATCATATACATGAACAATCTCACATGTACATTCTCACGCACTCACATCTGTATACTTACACACCTATACACTCATGTACTTATGTTCACACACATACTCAGAATATGTGACACACTGTGCACCCCATGAACATACTCTGCAGACATCATTTGCTTGTGAGAAGGGAGAGAGGAGTATAAAGTACCTTGCACAAGGCCCTGAGCATCTCAAGTGCTTAATTATGATTTATTATTCTTAGTTAGTCTTGAGTGTTTCTGACACTACAATAAAGACGCTGCTGTGCAGAATAGACGCAATCAGGAGACATGGGGAGCTTCATTTATCTTTTAGGCTAACTGAGTACATTCCTCTATGCTGCTTATAGAACTTGTTTTTTTAATTTAACTATTTTTTTTGGTGTAAGCATCAGAATAATTGAACTTTACCATGGAATTTCAAATCGAATTATTAATAAAAGAGAAATCTGTTTTCACTGAAGTTGATTTTCAACAAATAAGGCCATGCTTTATCACATGTTCAAAAAAACATGCTGAAATGAGCATGAGGTCGGCCAAGTCCAGTGGAAAGCATGGAAATGACTGGTGTGCACTTTTTACACTCATCCTGGTGTTGTATGAACACCATTGCCAGCAGATACAGCACTACAGACATACAGAGTGCATGCGGCCTTTGTGCTGGCATGGGACCCTGGGGTCTCTGACCTGCACTAGGCAGGATCCACTTAAATGCTGGGTTGTATGAGTAGGGTCTTGAAAGGACAGAGAGGGTCTTAAGACTTGCTGCCAAACAGTGAGGAAATATTCAATTTCTTCTTTATTTGTTTTATATGATTTATTAAGTGTGTATTGGGGGAAATGTGTGTGCCATCATATGCGCATAGAGATCAGAGGGCAATCTTGAGAAGTCAGTTCTCTCCCACCAGGGTCCAAGGGATGGCACTCAGGTCAGGATTCAACTTTTCAACAGCTGGCAACCTATAGAAGTACCTTTGGGCTTATACTTATTCAGGTGGCTTTTCTGATCTTTAGTCTTGTAGTCTTTGCCTTTTAATTGGTGTTTTACTCATTCACATTTAATAAAATGTATAAGGTTGAAGTCTCTCACTCTATTTTATTATTATTATTATTTTTTGTCTTTTGAGGTTTTGCTTCTTTGTCCTTCCTTTTGACTTATTTTTGAACTATATGACTAGATTTTTAAAATTCCATTTTACATTTTTTATTAGCAGCATATATTTACAAATTATACTTTTAGAGAGTGCCTTGAGAATTTCTTCAGTATATGCTGCAAATGTTTCCCATAGATTTATGTGTTGACCTTTTAATTTCCACAGTGGTGACATGGATGAGAAGGGGCTACATCAAGAGAGCAGAACTTCTCACCAATTAGTGCCCTATGAAGGACATTGAAGAGTCTGCTGCTCCTTCCAGCAGGCATGAAATCTGGCACTGGACTTCCTAGTCTCAAGATAGTTTAGTGAGATAGTTTAGTTATTTGTGAAAGCCACTAGCTTATGGTATGTCATTGTAGTACCCCCAAAGGCTATGATAGCCATTGTCTCTATGCCATGCTACTTGTAAAATCTCCACAACCTGACAGATCCATGCACCACCCCAGCACCAAATCCCTGTGCTGCCATTGGTGTACACATTCCACATGTGTGCGCTATGAACCCTTACTGCAATGCTACATTATTTTGCTTTAAACAATTCTATGGATGTTAAAGAAAACACATTAAAAAGAATTATAGTGTTGCACACTTACCTACATAGCCACTGTGGGTGAGATTATTCATTTCCCTCAGCCTGAGGAATTTTCTGTCGCATTTTCTGCAGCACACATCTTATTAGGACACCTAACTTTCTTTTATTTAAAACTATTTCTGTTTAACTCTCATTATTAAAAGGTATTTTAGTGTTTACATAATTCTAGGTTGGAGGTCTGTAAGATGGCCCACTAAGTAAATACACTTGCTGTCAAGCCTGATGACCTGAGTTTGATCCCCAGGACCCACAAAGTAAGAGAGAACCAACCATGCCCTCTTCACACACACTGTATATCAGGCACATGTACACATGTGTACATATTCACACATATACACACATAAAAATAAATGAAAAAATTTAAAAAATCCTAGATTGTGTTTATCATCTTTTAGTATGGGAAGATGTTATTCACTATCTTTTTTCATTAATTTTTATCAGAAGTTAATACCATTTTAAATTATTTCCTCATTTCTCCCATCCAAGTACTAACCAGAGCCAACCCTGTTTAGTTTCCGAGATCAGACAAGAGTGGGAACATTCAGGGTGGTAAGACCATAGACTTATTTCCCTATTTCCAATAGTACTTCCCCCTTAGTTTCTTTCATAGTGTTCTTATTATTTTTCAATTTTCGAGAGTTTAATTATGATATGCTTTGGTGCAGTTTTCTTTGACTATATCATTATTGGGATTCACTGAGCTTCTTAAATCTGTTTATGTGTTTTTACCACATATAAATTTCAGGCATTATTTCCTTAAACTCATTTCCTGCTTTATTATCTCTATTTTTGGCCTCCAGTTTCATGCATCAAAGACATTTTGATATTGAACCAAGCATACTGGAGCCTTTCTATTTTTTTTGTCCACAAATCTTTGTTCTTCAGAGGGAAACTTGTGCTACCAGGGCAAATAAATTAATGTTTTTCAGATATTGCATTTTTTTTAAGTTCTAGAATTTTATTTATGCAATCTTATTTTTCCAATAAGATTTCATTCATTATGAGCATATTTCCCTTTTGGCCCACGAGTACATTCACAATAACAACCTTACAGTTTTATTTATTAATTCCAGCAGCTGAGCAATCTCAGCATCGGTCTCCATTGATTCTGCTTCTGCTCATGAATGGATGCTCATGAAGGCGTGGTGGTGGCATACCTGCAGTCCCAGCCATCCAGGACAGGAAGGGAGCAGATCCCAAGTCCCAGGCTGGCCTGGGCTTGTGACAAGATCCCATTTCAAAAACAGCTAAGCGAACAAGAAGAATGGGCCACACTGTTTTCATTTTCTTTCTTATTCTATGAAGCTGTAGGTTGTGTTGGGAGCACTGGGTATGTCACGTGGTGGTGGGAACTCTGGACTGTGCTCCATTCTTCTGAAGTGTGTGGAGCTTTCCCTTGCCTCCTTTACCAAGCAAGTATCTTTGTGAGACTTAGAATACACATTCTGGCATCTGAGCTGAACCTCAGTTACATCCTTCTATCACGAAGCTGAGATGCAGGCAAGGATGCCAGTAGAGTTGCGCCCCCCCGCCCCCCCCCAACTTCCCCCCCATTCTACCCCCCCCCACTCCCTACCCCCATCCCCGCTCAGCTTCCTCCTTTACAAGGCCCTCTGGTGACTGGAGTTCCCGACACAGTTCTGTTTCTTCCATCCAGGCTCAGCATTTTCTACTGGAGTTTAACTCACTTAGCTGTTACTTTCTCTCAAGGGTCAACTTGCCAAGATCAGCCTGGCTGGTTCACTTTCTAGTCCCTTATGATCAAAGTGGTGGGGCTTTTTGCACTTGTATTTTCTCTTTTAAGTTTAAGACTATTATCTTCAGGATGGCGGAGCCTGCCAAGAACTTATTTGGTTTTGCTGAAAAGGAGTTATATCTCACTAGTCACTACTTCCATAACCAAAGTATGAATATCAGTTTATTCTTTTGCAGTACTGGAGATAGGATGGAGGTTCCAGGCATGCTAGATAAGTGTTCTACTATCTATCCCCAACCCACTTTAACTTTTGTTTAGAGACAGAGCATTTCTCAGTGGCACAGGCTGGCCTTGAACTCATTCTGTAGCCCAGGCTGTCCTCGTGCATGCGTTTTATCGTTTATCAAGTTGTGAGAGGCAGTTTTGCTCGCTGGAGTACTCAGCATCCTAGCCTGGACTCGTAAGTTTGGAGACTGACTTAGCAGTCTTTCACAGCCACCTTTACCATCTGCAGAAGCATGATTGGGTGTGAAAATGTCCTGATGTTTATAGTTGCATTTTAGCCTCATGGTAAGGTAGGAGTCCTTGGTGGAGGTGGGGACAGAGGCTCTAGCCATTTGACAGATAGGGAAACTGAAGGTAGTTGAAGACTGAAATCCAGAAGGCCTAGCTGTGACCCATGACCCCTCCTCCACGCATTGCTCCACAGATCCTCAAAGTGTGTGGAATCTCTTCCGTGTGATAGAACATGGCACTAACGGAGCCTCCTCTAAAGGCTGTTCTCTATGCTCTGCTTTGAGCTCTGTTTTTCTCCATCACTGGTAGTTGGGGCTGGTGCAGAATGCTCTCTCTGTGTGTGCCCACTCCCCCTGCTTAGGCTGGATGGTTTGTGTTCATGGGAGTATTTTAAAATTGGTTATGATTTGAACGTGCTCCCCAACAGCTCTAGTATGAGAAACATAACCCTCAAATTCACATGATAATAGTGCTCGGAGTTGTGGCCTGGAGGATGTAATCAGGACTTGATGAGGTCACAGGGTGAGGCCCCAATGATGACATCAGTGGTTCCTTAAGAAGAGGAGAGATAGGACTCTGTCTCAACACAGAAAGCCCCTGCCATGTGAACTTAATATTACGAGCATTTATTGAACATACCCCTTTACAGAGGCACATTATACTTTTTTGTGGATCAAAGAATTTCCAGGGAGGTAGGATTTCCAGTGCTAAAATCAAGTTATCTTGTGGACCCATCAAGGAGCTGAGCACACAACCCACACCCTCACATTCCCTCCCTGTAGTCACTCTGTCATAGTGTAAGTCCCCATCACTACTCACTCTGGGCTGATGTTATTCTGAGTCCTTGCAGTTACTGTGTGGAAGTGTCACTGATGGTCCCCGTGGTAACCCTTTGATGATGAAGTCAGTGTGAATCCTTATGGTAACTCCAGGATGCTGCCAGTCCAAGCCTCCAGTGAGCGGCCTGGGTGAACTGCTTTCTGCCTCTCATCTACGAGCTAAGGACTAGAGGGTGCTGAGCTTACTGACTGAGCTAGGATCTGAGATGCCCTTAGTACAAGGCTCTTCTCACTGGACATAAGTGTGAGTGTCCTCATTATAGGGTAAGGGATAGAATATTCGGGGGATTAGGGAGGATCCTGGCCTAGGTTCAGGAGACAGAGGGAAAGATGGGGACACTGAGACATTTCTCTCTATCTGGGCAGAGAAGGCTGGAGGGAGAGGGCAGATCTGGGGCCCAGAGATGGCTTTACTTTTCCATATGCAGTTGGCAAGTCTGGGATTAGGGTGAAGTGGTAGCCCTATATTATAAGATTTGTGAGGATCCTGCGACAAAAAAAGTAGTATTAGAATACATTATTTTTAAAAATAAGAATGAATGCAAAATGTCCATGATATACATGGTGCCGATGATTTTAAAGACAGATGATTTAAAGGCTGGCACTTTATTGTTCAGGGGCTCACCCTCTCTTTCTTCTCCTAATCTTGGCCTTGTTGGATTCTCTTTCATTTAAAAATTCTGCTGTTATTTTTTCATGAAAATAGTATCATGATTTATTTTTAAAAGAAAGGCTATTGTTGTTGTTGTTGTTGTTATTTTATGTATTTTATGTATATGGGTGTTTTGTCTGCATGTACATCTGCACACCAGAAGAGGGGATCGGATCCCATGAGGTTACAATTGTAGATGCTGTGAATCACCATGTGGGTGTTGGGCTTTGAATATGGGGCCCCTGGAAGAGAAGCTTGTGCTCTTAACTGCTGTGTCATCCTCCCCAGCCCTATTATTACTGACGTGTGTGTGTATGATGTGTAAGGTGTGCATGCCACTGTGCATGTTTTCTGCTTCTGCTTCGAACTGAGTCCCAGGGACTGTACTCAAATCATCAAGCTTTCACAGCAAGCAATTTCAAGCTGCTCAGCTGGCTCTCTGGCCTCTGCCATGGATTCCCATGTTTCTTGTAGTACTCCTCATAGTCACCAAGTTAGAGACCCAGCCTAGATGCCCTGAATGTGTGATAAGAAAACATTAGTGTAGACGCATAACGGAGCATCGCTCAGTAGTGAAGAAGGTTTCCGTATGACATGCTCACACACGAGTAGAATATATGAATCCTTTCACTTTCTAAAATGAGCACATGCCAATGAACATAAGACAATTAGAAGCTAAAAATGAAAAAAATTCCAGTGCACTTCAATTCTATAAGGGTGTGGAAAGAGGGTAGGAGAGGCCAATGGGGTTGAATATGACTACAACACATTCGGTGAATGCATGAAACTGGTAAAAAAAAAAATGACATTAAAAACATAGAAAATTTCATTTTAGTACTTTTGCACCTCTTGAATTTTGCATTAGAAATGCATCTATCACACCATCATCCTGGCCCAGGCAGCATCTATCTTGTGCCTGTGTCCTGGAAGATGGCTAACAGGACCCTCTTCCCCTCTTGTATGACAAATCATATGGTTACCCCTCCCTGCACCAACCCCCCAGCCTAGGATATACAGGAGACATTGTAACCCAAGAAGGCAGGGCATACCTTTCTTCTCACACTTCTAAAGCCCTAGGTGTCTTTACTTAACCTCCCAGGCATTGCACAAGGGGTGCCCGGGGAGAAGGGGCCCCCAGATCTGGCCCTTCTATTTCAGGGCAGACGACAGCTTCCTTTGCCAGCCCAAATGAAAACTTTCCTCTCCCAAGTCCCTCAGTCTCTCATTAGCGGTTGTGTTTGTGGATAATGGCTATAAGGGGAGGCCATAAAAAAAGTCCAGAATGTGCTGCCCGGCCTGTGCTTAACCCTTCTGCAGAGAGTACATGCCAATGACGGTTGAGGTCTTAATGACACCGTGGACTCAAGGGCCAGAGCGGGCATTTGCTGTGCAGCTGGGTTATTGAATCCCCATTAGTTAAAAATGCCCAGCCACAGGCCAGGAGCCCAAGAAAATAAGTGGTGACAGGTGAGAGAAAAATGGCCTCCCGGAGGCTCTGTGGCCACTTCAAAGGCCGTTGCCCTGCTAGGTAATTGAGGCCTAATGGACACCATGACCGGGAAATGGCTTGGCTACCAGCATCTCCTGCACACAGGAAAGCGATGGATGGGGCCTGGAGAGGCCACAGCCTGGCACAGCCCTGAGTGGCCCCTGTAATTAGGCCGGATGGAACCAACACCTCTTCTGTCAGGATCTGAGCACATTCCATTCTGGGAGGGCAGGCAAGAGGATGCCTTGGGACAGAGACAGGTTACAGGAAGAGCAGCACTTTTTGCCACACTTGTTTTACAGTATGGCATACATCAAGGGGGCCATTCTGCGGGCACGCACACATGGGAACTCATTAGTGTTGGTGTGAATGTTTACAGGTATCAGAGTGTGCTCATGTATGTGTCTTGTGTGCAACTGTCTCTCTGTTCATCATTGTCTCTTCTGTCATGACAGCCTGTCTCTGTTTGAGTTCTTTAAATGACCTTGTCCAGCAGGGAAGGCTCCCTGGGTATCTAGAATTCCAGCTTCAGGTGCCAGGCTGGCCTGGCTTTGTACACAGCAGGCCCCATAAGAGGGTAACGGGTGATCGGACCCCAGTACCAGGCTCCTGGAGAGAGAGCTGGAGGATAGAGTATCTAGGTCCAGAGGCTCGGAAGACTTACCCTGCCACTGTTTCTTATCACACCTTTCAATCAGCTAATTTTTTACTTAAACTTACTATTGAAAAGAACGTTTGATCACTACAAGAAGGCTGGCTGCTCAGTGGGCCAATGTCACCTGCTGGTGCCGGCTCAGGTACCTCCTAAGCCCACAGGTAGCACTGGGGAGCAGTTCTGTGACTTGGCTTTAAGTCAGGCCACATAGGTCTGTTGGGCAAATCACCTGGTCTCCCATGCTTGTCTTTCTCCTCAAATGGAGGCAAAGAAGTTGGGGAGGGAGAGGGTTGGTGCAAGGGGGTGGGGGGAGTTGTTTGTGCCAGGCTCCCCAAAGCCCTCAGCTGGCATTCTGTTCTCAGGCTAAGGCAGAGTTTCGAATGTAAGTAACTGCTGGTCCTTGATCATGGCTTGATCAGCCTCAGCAGATCAGAGCTTATCCAGATGGCCCTGAGAGCATCTTTTACCTTGAGCAACAAAGGCTGTGAAGTGTGGGAAACAAATGCTGGCATACTTTATTAGACACTTACTGGTCATTGGGCATAAGGGGGACCCATTTACACGTGTTTCTTACCACAGTTCTTACTCAGTCAAATCAATTTTAACTTATACTTATTAAAGCAAAACAAAACATTTGATTGCTTCAAGAAAGGCAAAACTCAGTGCTGTTGTGAGAAAGGCTGAGGCCCTGTGGTGGGAGGCGCTCATCATCCTTCAGAGGTGGATGAGGCTACTTGCTATGTAATCGCAGTGTATACTTCCTTATACAAGCCAGGGACTCTTTCAGGCATTTTCACAAATAGAGCTCCCTCAATCCTCATATCCCTGAGTACCATGACCTTTGAGTACTGGGGTAAGGTATGTACAGGACTTAGGTACTTAGTAGCTCTGTTTTATATGTCAGGTTGAATCAATTGTCCAAGTTCATTATTAAACAGCAGAGTCTGGAATGTGAACCCAGCCAGACTCTGGGCTTGTTCTCCACCCCCACTTCTTTTTTTTAGGTCAGGGTCTCATGCCTCCCATTCTGGCCTCATACTTGGTATGTAGCTGAGGATGAGTTTGAATTGATTCCCCTTTTCCCACCTCCATACTACTTGGTTTCAGTTGGGTGTGGTGCCGGGGATCAATCCTGGGGCTTCATGAATCCTAGGCAAGTGTTCTACCATCTGTGATTCATCCTCAGCTCAAGGTCAGAGCTGTTAATTCCTGGGTCAGAGTGGCTTCTTTTCAGATGTGTGTGTGTGTGTGTGTGTGACATAAGAGTGAGTATAAGTGTGTGTGGTGTGTGTGTGTAAACGTGTCAGGCCTGAGTGTCTGCAGCTCAGTCCACCACCAGACAGCTTAAACCAAGAGAAGTTTATTTTACAAAACCATACTCTGCTCATTTCAATTTGTTCACATGGCAACCACCTCTAATTCCATTGACAAACGCTGCATTCTCAAAGCTGCTGTTGGCAGTGGTGGCCAGAATCGCCCCATTCCACATTCCTCCAAGTCACCAAGTGGATCAGCCTAAGCACTGCCATAATTCAGGATTCAGCACTCAGGTTTCATGAGGGAGCACCAGAAATGCCACTGCAACCACTGGACCATGGCACAGGAGGGGTTGAGGGTGCAACCCAAGCTGCCCCGTGCCCAGTTCCTTCCTGGGATGGACCCATCCTGGAGGCCTGTCTGCATCCCAGACAAGCCTGGGCTCTGTGGCGTGAATCTCAGGGCTCACCCACAAGCTACTGCTTCTCTGCCAGCTTTGGGGACAGGGAGGTAGGTTTATAAATATGCTCTCAGCTAGCTATTCACCTCCCTTCTGGATCTGGAAGTCTGTGGCTGAGGACAGGAGCCTGTGTGTGACTGAATGCTGCCATTGACAGCAGCCAGGGGGACCTCCATGCCAGCAATGATGAGACACATCTTCTTGAGCAGGATGGAGGGTCAGGGACTAGGCAGGAGTCCAGCAAAGTAAGGATTTTCTTCATTGAGAGATTCTTCAAGGTCTGTGTCCGTAAGTCCAGGTCTGTCTTGTAGTCCCACAAACAGATCAGTCCCTCTTTCCCTCATAAATCTTCTCTGGATCCTTGTTGCTCTCTTCTCAAGAAGGAGGAGGAAGATGATGATGATAAAGAAGGAGGAGGAGGAGAAGATCATGCTTCTAGGATGTCTTCTTGTGTAGTTCTGGTTTTACGGGGCAGGTGACTCAGAAGCTCTGATGCTACCCCTGGGTCCCCTTGACACAGGCATCTATCTACTCCCAGCAGCTGGAAGTGGCAGCTGCAAAGGCTCCTGCTTTCTTCAGGTATTACCCCATGCTGAAGTTCTGGCAAGACAGCCCTTCCCTCATAAATGACATGCCTGACCACTCCTGCCTTGGTTTTTGCTCTTCAAGAACTCAGTCCAAACCATGGGGAATAAAAAAAACCCCAGGCAATCAGGAGATATAAAATAGGTAAAAATTTGCTGGTTACATTTCATCAGATTGGACAATAATAGATATCCACCAGTTAGAGTCTCTAGCTGGGCCAAACATGCCAAGATCATTTTCATTGTACTCTTACACACATGTGTCACACACAGGCACAGCCATGTGCACGCAGCCGTCCGCCATTTTCATGACTCCCAGTAAGTGCCTGGAGCTATGAATAGATAGCCCAAAACCACACAAGTTTTCCTATACACCCAAGTATAATTTAACAACTAGACATCACGGGAAAATAACAACAGGAAAAGTACAATAGTAAGTATAATAGAAGCTATTTAGGACTTATGAATTGTGGGCCAGTGATATGGCTGCTTAGAGGGTCAAGGCCCTTGCTGCACAAGACTGATGACTGAACGTAGCCCACAGAATCACAGTGGAAGGAAGAATCTGACTCTAGAAAGCTGCCCTGTCACATTCACAGGTGCATTGTGGCGCTTGTGCTCACAATCACACATATTAGATACAGGCACACACATACTAATTAATAATCATTTTAATAGTAGTGCTACAAAATTTGAAAAAAATCAAGTTAACTTTGAGATACTTATTTCTGGAGCATTCCAACCTGATGTTTTTGAATTTCAGTTATCTTTAGGGTCACTGAAATTTTGTGGAGAGTGGGACTTTGACTAAAGGAGGGCAATGGATCATGAAAATCTTCACACAGAAGTTCAGACTGTCCGTTTACAGCCCTGATATCCTGCAGCCTGTTCACACACAGCCACATCACATCAGTCCGCTCATCAACACACAGAATCACATCACACGGAAGCACATTCCTGTCCCGGATCCTGATGTGAGCAAGAGTGCCACAGCCTTGTTCCTTAAGTGAAAACACCTCCATGGTTCCACACCACACTCACGCACACCTCGTAGCTTGTCATCTTATCCACACATGGAGTATCACTCTGGTCCTTTGGTAAAGTGGTAGCTTATTTTCTTAAAAAGCAGCACAGTTGATTAATTTCCTCTCTCTGGGCTTCTTCCCTGTCAAAGGGGAAGAAACGTCGTCTTGTTTGTGTGTCAGACCCATTAGCCTAGATAAACTGCTGGCCTCCTGGAATGATGAGTGGCCGAATAGAGCAGTTGCTGCAGAAGTAAGTCACACAGTGAGGAGCGGCCTGAAGATTCCATCGAACGCCAGGGGATGACTTATTAATCTCACTTCGGGAGGCATTCCTGAAGAATCAGTCTCCTTTATTAATGATATTTCACTCAGCTCCGCGAGACATCTTTTATCCAGCTAGAAGGGCAATTATCTATTTAGGCCAGGAAACAATATCCAACCCTGCCTTGGCTCTAGGGCAAGGAGAGGAGCCAAGAGGGGAGCGAGAGGTACACACAGGGATCCTGCCCCCAACCTGGTGGTTGCTGGGTCCCTTACACCTCTATCAGGCTCTTGCTAAGCCAAGTAGCCTCTAGCTTTATAAGAATGTGTGTGTGTGTGTGTGTGTGTGTGTGTGTGTGTGTGTGTGTGTGAACGTGTGCATATACATGTGTATGTGTGGTTGAGGCAAAGGAACTCCGGGACAGACACCCTGATCCCTTGTTTGAAGTAGCCCATGTTGGTTTATTCACTCATCCATGAGCATCAGCGTGCAAGGTCTTGAAAAAGTCACTGGAGATGAGCAGTGTGTGGCTGTACCCCTGTTCTGAGTCATTTTTATGTCAAGGTCTCATCATCGAATCCTTCCATGATTATAGGGCAAGGTCTTACATAAAAGACCATGAAAGAAAAAGGAGGTATTTTCCAGACCAGACTTATCTCCCTTGTAATAGCTATTGTATAGACACAGAAAAACAAAACAAAGCAAAGCAGGAGGCACTCATGCAGTAAGGTTAGTGGGGAATGTAATCAAATCTCTGACCTTCGAGAAATTTTTGATGTATCTGTGCACTGAATGTCTACATCCTATATTCACTCATCTAACGGGCACTGAGAGGGCACCTGCCATATATTTGTTCCTGAACCTGCCTCTAGGGAGGCAGGTAGCTGAGATACTATTCTTGTCAGCTGGAAAGTTGTAGCTAACGGGTAAGAACACAAAATAAGAACCCCTATAAGGTAATAAAGGATATACATGGCAGCACCCACAAGGTGCACATGAACAGATGGAAACAAATCAGCTTTCTCACTGCTATGACCAGACACCTTTGAGCAACCTAAGGGAGGGGGGGTTATTTCAGATCACAGTTCATGGGCATTGCATCCATCATGGTGGGAAAGGCATGTGGCGAGAGGGTAAGGCAGCTGGCTGCAGCGTGTCTCATCAGGAAGTGGAGAGGATAGATGATGTGTTTTTCATTTTATTCAGTCTAGGACCCAAGCCCACGGGGTGGTGCCACACGCATTCAGAGTGGGTCTTCTCTGCTCAGACAAACCTGTCTGGAAACTCCTCTTGAGTATCCAAAAAGGTGTTTCCATGCTTATTCCAAACCCAGTCAAATTGACAAGGTTAAAAAGTCATAGGTAGAGAGATGGATGTGATGGGTGTCCACATGGGCTCGAAATTAGGCTCTTTCAACCTTCCACACTGGTTAGCCACTGATCATCATTGGGACTGTCAAGGGAGTCTCAGTTGTCTGAGGGATCAGCTTTCTGGTCCATAAGATGGAGCATCACCAGAGTGATTTCTTGTGAGATGGTATGGGTTCATATATGCAAAAATGGTTCTGAGTGAAAAGATGCTTCTATGATAGACTCTGACAGCCCAGTGTCTGTCCTGAGAAGCCAGCCAACAGAATAACCATTCCAGCTGTATGTGTGGTGTTTGTATGTAGGGTCTGAGCCCTCGCAAAATCCTACCTATATGCTAAGGGCTTTGCACACGCTGTCTCTGGGGAGACTTGATCGTGAGATTCTGTGGACAGGCAGGAGCTTTTCCGGACAGGGCTCTGTGTAAACAGTACAGACCGGGTGGTTTGCCTTCCATGCAAGGCTGGAAAGCATAGCTTCAGGCCCACCAAGGTCTCAGTCTGCTGTGGGTGGCAGTGTAGCACCACCTGTGGCTGTACACTGGTAGCCACTTGTGTTTGGTTCAAGAAGCCCAGGTCTAGTCGCTTCTCTGGGATAGGTCTGGATTTCCTTCACTGACCTCTCTTGCTCTTGGTCAAAGGTGACATGCCCTTCACACCTCATACTTGTTACCTGACTTCCTGAGACAGCTCTTCCCATGAGCCCTACTGCCCCCTGCCAAGTCTTCCTGGAAGGGCTGATGTGGGTTGAGGTACCGTGGGGACAGGGAGGGGAGAAGCATGCTGTAGAGGGTTAGGCACAACACAGCAGATTGTCCCCAGTATGGAAAAGATGGCTTGGAATCTAGGGTCCCTCTGGAGGAACACAGCTGCTTTCCTGCGGAGTTGGACCGAGGCACCCTTTCCCTATGTTCAGATCCAAATTGGCTGGTGCAAGGCTTGGTCACAGAGCATTCCGCTGCTGCCCCACTTGCCACCTATCTCTTGATGCTTCCCTATGTTAGTGGAGCTCCCTACAGGTGACCTTTCTCATGGCAGGTGGGAGGAGGCAGGTTAGCTGTGGGCCTGGCAAGGGGTTCTCACTCAGGGTACACAGTGATCAGCCTGCCCCCATGGGCAGTAGAGGCCGGAAGCTCATCCCCTCTTTGTCAGCACTTTGCTGCCCCCCAGCCCTCCCCACCCCAGTAATTAAGGAAGAAGAGCCAGTACAGTATGTCATAAAATCTCTCTGAACTACCTATATTTACCCCTGAAAGTGAATTCTTTATAAGACCCAGGATATCAAAGCGGTCGGGGATCAAAGTCATTTTAATAAGCCAGGCGAGTGTGTCTGCCCAGCCTGGCCTCCTCTTGCTGGCCTCCGAAGGCACTTAGGACACCCCTTGGGCCGAATTGTCACTCTGATTGCTCATTGCACAGGCCTTTGGGGGACCAGAAAGGCCCACCCCTCCCATCCCAGGTCCCACCCACTGTCCCCTTTGCAGACCTTGACTCTGCACTGGGGGCTCCTGAGCCCTGAAGGACCATCGGAACCATTCACCAATCACCGTTTGCTAGGGAGGACCACAGCCAGGGATGGCAAACTTGCCCACCATGTACTCAGTGCAGCATTAAACACAGGAACAAAGCCAGTTAAAATGGTTCCCTTGGGGTTGGTTACTAGAACAGGACGGCTTTGATTTGGGTGTCAGTTACAGGGGTGTGTTCAGAGGAGAAAATTCTCTGAGCTGGATCATTAAGATGTGTGCACATTTTTTTTTTTTTTTTTTTTTTTTTTGCAAGTGTGTTCTATTTCAAGAAAGGCTTTAAAAGTGCCAGTACTTCCCATAGGAATTGGCCTGTCTGGATTTTCCACAGATCCAGGCCACCTTGGGTCACTTTTCCCTGTGATGTGGCAAACATCCACCAGGAATGAGGCCTGGCTGCACGTGGTGAGTGAGGGGAGCTCTAGTCTGTCCAAGGCTCTCCAAAGATGAGGTTACACCCTAACTGCCTGCCTACCCTTATGGGAATTTTGGATTGATACAGTGGCCTAGTGCAATGCTCTTGTTTTACTGAAGGGGAAACTGAGGCCTACAGAGAGTGAGCTAGATTGAGACTAGACCCAAAATTTTCCTGTAAGTTTAGACTTGTTTTTATTATATCAAGGGCTACTAGAACAATGGATCAAAGTGCTACCTGCTTTAAAACAAGTTTTATTGAAATAGTCCCATCCATTCACTTCCGTGCTGTCTATGACTGCTTTGGAGACTATAGTGGAACATTTGAATGTTGACATAGAGGCTGACATGGCCCACCAAGCCCCAAATATTTATTATTTGGGCTTTCCAGGAAATGTTGGCTGGCCTTTGTTTTTAACTGCTGATGCCTGTATCATGTTCTGACAGTCAAAAATACACACAGTAGTCCCTCACCCTGCCCTAGAGCCTGCTTCAAAGATCTTCTCAGAAGCCCAGACCCCACTGCACCTCTGTGCAGGACCCATGATGCTACAGGAGTGCAATTCAGGCTCCAGAATGATAGGGAAGGTGAAGAGAACTGTTGCCTTGGGGAAGCTTCCTCTCCTCTCAGGACCTCTGCACGGCACACCTGCCACACCCAGGGCAGAAGAGAACATCCAGAGCTGTCATGTGGCTCCAAATGCTTTGGAGTGGTGTAAGGGGTGAGGTGTAACACTCCACTAATGTCCAGTATCATGGAGCACTTTCAATGCTGTGCTGCCTTAGCAGGCATCTGGGACTATCCGGTGGTATACCGGTATACCGGTCACCTGGGGTGGAGGGTGCCTGACAACAGGACTCCTGCTTTTCAGTGCCTTTCCAGGTATCGGGGTTGTAATTATTATCTGCCCATGCTGCAGTGAGAAAGCAGATTTGGGATGTGAGAGGCTCTGGGTTCCACAGTGCTGTACGGAGCACCTTCTTCAGACTCACTCCATGGTTCTCTATAGCTGTAAGAGTACAGAACCCGTGCAGACAGAGAGCATTCTCACTATGTTAGTTACCCTAACCAAGGTCACACACCCAGAGTGTGCTGCAGTTGAACTTATCTCTTTGATGTGAACCAATAGACAGGACTGTCTCCCTAGAGGGCAACGATAACTAGAATGGTAGGGAAGGCCAGGGATGAGGGGAGAAAACCCTGAGCTCCAAACGTAGCATCTGGATCGTCCCTCAGAGACTCCCGGAGAACTCTTGGGATCTACTGTCTCTCTGTTAAGCCATTTTGCTGCTAGGGGACCAATGAAGAAGATGAGTAGCACCCTCACAAGGTAGTACTCCACCCTGAGCCGCAGCCCAGAAGCCAGGCATAGTTAGAGTTAGCTCCTCCTGCTACCAAACTGTCCTGAAAGGCTCTGGGGTTACTGGGGACCTTAGGGTGCCCCAAGACTTAAGCTTCCTACAATGACCACAAATGGCCAGACAGTGAAAATAACTTTTCTATAACATGTAAGAGAAATGGGACTTGTGCCTGGCCTGAGCCCCATCCTGTTCCCTTGCTCCCACTTCCAAAGCCAATGTGTGGAGAGCTCCTCAGCCTCTCTGCTCCCAGGTGTGAAGCCACTAGGGCTTCCCATCTTTCTTCTGGCCTTGGCCTTTATAGGAAGAGTCCTTCTGCCAGCACCTTAGCAGAGTCCTGTGCTCCTGAAGCCTAGTTCAATGGTTCTGCTCAGGGATGCCCACCCCAATGCTGCTGCCTCTATGTAGACTGTACCGTGTATGTGTGTGTGTGTGTGTGTGTGTGTGTGTGTGTGTGTGTGTGTGTGTGTATGAGTGTGTGTGTATGAGTGTGTGTGTGTGTGTGTGTGTGTGTATGAGTGTGTGTGTATGTGTGTGTGTATGAGTGTGTGTGTGTGTGTGTGTGTGTGTTCTCTCCCAGATCCCCATAAGTCTTTCTAGTCTCCTGCAGCCTGGAGCTTGCAGGAACCAGCTGAGTCTGGCATCTGGCTCAGAGCAAGGGCAGAGGTGCAGAGTAAGCATGGCCTACTCTATCATCTCAGCCTCCAGCCAGCTTGGCTTCAGGGAAGGGAGGAGGAGCTTGTGAGCAGCAGAGTGGGCAGGGGCCACTTGGAGAGGCTCCTCTGCTTGTCAATCATCTCACTCCACTGATTTGTAGGCCCAGGGAAGAAGAGAGGTGTAAGGTGCCCATTCACCACTCCAACAAAGAGAGGCAAAAGACCCTGAAGGACCCTGAGCAGAGGGAGGAAGTGCCTTCTTAGGGCAAGAGAAGTGAGAGACTGCAGGGTGGAAAGGCCAGAGGAGGCAGCAGCAAGCACACAGTATGTCCTCACTGTGTGCTGGGCTCTGTCTTAGGCACTGCTGATATTGGCTCCTTTGTTTCTCCATGCAAATGTGCAGGGAAGAAACTCACAGTCTCTTTGACAAGAACAAAGATACTGATGTTCAGAGAAGTCAAGTAAATTGCCCAAGCTTCACAGCTAAAAATTGGTGGGGTGAGGATCTGGCTTCAGATCCTTCTAGGAACTTAGGTATGCGTGGACACATACAGGCATTCCCATTAAGTCATCCCAAGCTCTAGAACATGTTCACTCCTTCACGGCTGAGACTGAGGTGGGGCAAGATTAAAGGAAGTGTCAGTCCCGAGGGCTGCCCCTGAACTTGCAAGACCTCTCAGGCCATGGTCTCCTGGCATTTTGTACCCTAGGTGCACTTTGACAGCCTTGCATGTTTTGTTGGTGAGGAAACAAAGGCCCCTGAGCAGGATGGAAGTGCGGGAGTCTGGAGTGTCAGTAGTGGGAGGGGCAAGGGTGGGAGTGAGAGGTGAGGGGGCAGGGGACTGCACTGCCAGGAAGCAGTGCAGGGCCAGGTATGGTCAAGAGGCAAAGCTTGACTACAGTGAACACAGGAGACTGTGAAGAGCTTCCATGGCCATATGCATTCTTCTTCATCTAGAAGCTTGCCTTGTTCAATTTCCATTTCCCGTGTAGCAGGCCAGGCCTAGGCCCCTATCTCTTCAGACTCTTGCAGCAGAATCCCAGCTCTGGCTCAGAGGCAGGCTGGGTTGATGGAGCCCCTTCTTGGCAACGCCCATCCTGGTTCCCTAGCAAGCAATGAGGCTGGTACCCAGAGAGGCCCTGGCAGTCCCTGAGGGGCAGGAGCTCAGATGGGTAACACCTTCCCTTCCTGATCTCGTGGGGGAGGGCGGGCCAAGGTCAGCTGGAAGTCATCGTGCCATTTAACAGATGGGGCAGTCAAGGCCCCGAGAGGCCTCAGGCTGCTCTTGAGCTGGGAGGAGGGCTGTGTCTGTGCCAGCTAGCTGGATCCCTCCTTCTCTGTCAGGGGGTGGGAAGTATTTCCTCATGCCTATGCCGGTGGATCTCATTTGAATCCCTCTACATCAAAGTGTGAGGTTTTCCCAGGAAGGCTTAAAAAAATTACTTTTGAGCTTTCAAAAGAAAATGTTGTGCTGCCTTAGACATCAGAGCACACTTAAAACTTGGGGGATTGTACTATTAACATTTTTAAAAACCTTTTTTACTGTTCTTCTCCAAATCCTCCTCTATCCTGGGTCCTTGGGGCAGAGATCAGGTCCTCTGCTCTTCCACCTCGTGGAACAGATATTTCTCCCGGGGCGTCCTGTGCCCCCCCTCTGGTCAATAGTATAGGCTCTGTGACCTGGGGAGGGAGAGGCACGCACTTACCATCTTAGGGTGGTTCCAAGGAATCACCTGCAGGTTGGCGAGATCTGGGTGAAGGATGAGTGAGAGGCCGTAACCTGGGCTAGAGTGCCATTGCAGGATGGGTAAATATGCTGGCGTGTTTGTTCATTTCTCCTCAGAGAAATGTTTTTTGCAATATCAAACCCTATGGGAAAAATGTAAAAAATGATAAATTGTGCTTTTGTGTGTGTGTCTTGTTTTAAACCAATATGATCTCAATTCTTTTGTGGGCTTTGAAAGTCCATGCGGGAATTTCCCCCTCACTGTAAATACCTAGCATCCGGGCCTTATGGCATGTGATCTGTAATAAACTTCAAAAGGACACCTTTGACATTTTAGATAACTTGCAAATGATGATGCGAGCGATCTTTTGCCACTACAAAGAAAGAACAAAAGAACCGACATGAAAGAGAAATCAATAAACATATGGCAATTAATAAAACATTTTCTATGAATACCCTACAAAGAGTTTTACAACGGTATAAAAACCCAACAGTTGTTTCAATGTGGATTTAAGAAGTCTCAGCTGGCATATTAAGACATCTGCACTGGGCAGCACACGGGAAGGCACAGAAAAACTGGGGCCGTGGTTTGGCTTGTAAATCCATCAGATGAGAAGGTGCCATCGACAGAGCGATGGCTAGGGAAGGGGCCGAGGAGTGGATGCTCTCATTCTATCTGCAGGGACAGAAAGTGAGAGGTGAAGGGGAGAGTGGGCTGTCAGCTGTGGGCTAGCTGTTTGGAAGTTGGGCTGAACTGGGCTCTGTTCTCGCAGTGGGGCTCTGCAGCCCACCTGGGAGCTTGAGCTTCTCAGGGGAGTCAGCCTGGGGCCACAGGGTTGCAAGCACACCCACAGTATGTGTGCAATCCACAGAGTGGGACTGCTGGCTTTTGAAGCACTTCTTCCTCCTCATGGGCAGAGTTCGATTCCCACCTCTACTGGGCCACCAGGCGGCTACTTTCCACCTCTCTGGCCTCAGTTTTCACTTCTGTGCAGTGCTGACAGTCCATGATTCCTTCTAGCTTCCTTGATGCTTGTACACACTTTCAGGTAGAGGTTGCAAGTAGAGCCCACTCCCAGCCTGTGTACACTGGGCCTTGCTGTCTGTCTGTCTGTCTGTCTGTCTGTCTGTCTGTCTGCACCTCTCCCCAGGTCTTTGTCCCTTGGTGGGTTTTATGGCTTCCACTGAAGTGAGAATACCGGGAGTTTCCGGCCTTTGTGCACTTAGGAGCTTGTGCTTGTATCTTCTGCAGACCAGGGCAGGGTGGAGGACTCCTTGGAGGCTGTAGCTGGTGGACCTGGCAGCAGCACATCTCCCAGAGCCGCAGGTGGAGCTACTTGGGGAACCCCAGAGAACGTTCACCCGAAGTTCCGTGACAATGTGACATACAGGAAGCTGCAGTAGAAACAGGACAGAAGGGGGCAGAGAGCAAGGCAGCTCCAAAGAGACATAGCCTCCTCTGCAGTGTGTTCTCAGGAACACTACTAGGTGGATTCAACTGCAGACTCTGTGCGTGTGTGTGTGTGTGTGTGTGTGTGTGTGTGTGTGTGTGTGTATGTGCGCGTGTGCGTGTGTGAGCCTGTGACTGTATACACTGCTCGGTAGGAGATAGTCATATGGAGTAGGAAGCAGAAATGTTTGACCCCTGGGTCTTGAATGGCCTTGGTTAATATTTTAACATTGGAGGAACTTAGTCTTCCTATCTGTAAAATGGGTGGTAGGGGTAATGTTACTTTCCTGAATATAAAATCTTGTGATCATGGCCCATAGGGTTTGAGAAGAGACCTCAAAAGTCCTGCAATCGCAGGCGTTCTCAGCTCAATGACAAATAGTTGATGGCCCAGGTTTTGAAAGGGAAGGTAGGCTGTCGGATCTGGTCTCTCATGCACCTGTTCTTTTCAGTTCCCCTAAACCCACAAAATTCCACCCACACACTACAGCCAGATTCTCCAAGCCCATCCACAGTTTTTGCTGGCTGGTGCTTTCTAAGCAGCTGTGGTACGTGACAGTTGTCTGGTTCTGGCTTGCATGCCTCCAAGATGGAGAGCTCACTCCTTTCTCAGGCAGGCTGCCCTGTCTTGGCCGCAGTAATGCTGAAAAGTGCCTCATGACCCTGGGTGGAAACTTGGCTCGGAGTTCACAGTCTCAGCAGCAGCTCACAATCAGCACCTCTAGGGAGGGGGCCAGGCCTGATGCATTTCTTGGTTGTGCTGGCAATGGTACCTAGTTCTTGTACCTGCTAGGCAAGTGCTCTACCACTGAGCTCCAGCCTCAGCTCTGGGAAGGATGCTGAAGCATCTTAGTGATTATAATGTGCAGGGGAGCTCAACTACTGGCTTCTCTGTGGGTCTGACTTCTCAGGGCCCTCTGGGCAGTTTGCCTCCCAAGTAGGCAGACAATCCCTGGTGTGTGTGTGTGTGTGTGCGCGCGCGTGCGCGCGCGCATGTGCGCGTGTGTGCTCTGTTCTTGAGGGCAGCAGCAATCCCGGTGCACAGAGGCCCTGCCATGAGGTGTTGGACTTGTGTCCACTGCTCCCAGGTACCTCGCGTCACTAGGATGTTTGTGGAACTGCAGAACCCATGCCCCCCACTTACTGATGGCAATCGTATGTGAAAGGGCCCCACGAAATGACAATTTTATCGAGCCCTCTGGCCCCCAGAACTCTTTGTGCCATTCTGTCAGACCAAGGGCAGTGCCTGTGGTGCTGGGCACCCACGGTCTGTGTCTTGGACTCCTTGCACTTCATTCATTATTTAGCTGATTACTTAATGCTCTATGCCTGAGTCTCTTCATCTATAAAATTTGAGTGGTCACATCTTCTAGAAGGACAAATATCCACGCAGAGAGAGCTGAGGAGTGCTAGGTACACAGCTCTGGATGGTGATGCACATCTGCCAGGACAGTGCCCAGGACCTGGTATCAAAGCAGGAGTACCAAGAGTTCAAGGCCAACCTGGGCTACATGGTGAGACCTTGTCTCATTGTTTATTTTCCTTCCTCCCTCTCTCCTTCCTTGCCTACATTCCCTTCTCTTTCCCCCACTCCAAACACAGGGAACAAGGCTGGGAAGACTCACCTGTCTACACAGACTCTGAGTTGCTGCTCTGTGCTCCCAAACCAGCTCTTACTCACACAGGAGAGAACCAGAACTCCAGGAAGAGGATGTGCAGTCTTTGTCCCCAAACCAATGACCACCCAGAACACAGAAGGAGGGTCATACTGGAGACTCTGTCCCTTTGTACTTCATGAAGAGCCCAGGTGACCAGCCATTCACTGTCACGCTGAGGGGGGAGATGACATGCACATCATACATCAGCATGTATTTAACAGTGTCCCACCTCAGCCATCACTTTTTAATCCCCTGATCTCTCCCCATCCCTGTGCACGACTTGCCATGTTTCTACTTCTCCTACCAGGTCAGCAAGATTTAGGTTTCCAACCTCCTTTTCAGACGAGAACACACGCCAAGCATCCCAGAATAGCTTGTCTACTCTCTACAGTGCCAAAGATGGTACATGTGTCCTTCAATGTTAAGGTACTGTAGTCTGACAGCACTGAATAAGATTGGAAAAGGACAAGGGGTCAAATGAGACCCAGTGTTAGCCAATCCGTCCATAGCGACCTTGGACTCAAACTGAACACCCAGTTACCGTCTTTGCAGCCTGTGGGCTCAAGGAGACTATGAGGTTATTCATGAAGTTTCAAGCTTCTCAGTTGTGTCACTTGGCACATGCTGAGTCCAAACAGCACACAATCTCCAAGTAAGGTTTATCATCATCATCCCCAGACCCTCTCCATGGCCGAGCTCACCATCAGGATTCCCCAGCCTCAGAAGACCACAGTGGGTGAAGTCATGGACAGGGCTATCTAGGGTGACTTCTTACCTCTTGGTTAGCTTTCAGGAAATTAATTTCCCATATAAAATTCAATTTCAAGTAAATTATTAGGAAGAAAAGGCTCCGCCTTTCTCCCTCATCCAAAGGGAAAGCATTTGCCCCTGCTTCAGCGTGTGAATTAAAGATCAAGGCTGAGGCCTGTCATTAGTGTTACCAGAAGTGGGGCTTTTGTAAATTTCATAGGTTTTAAGATCCTCCTCCATTTAATAAGTTTACTTTTTCCAAGGTGTCTTGATTCTGCACAGCCCCCGCTTTGGGCAAGACTCTCAGCTAATTGGCAGCTTCTCGGCCCCTGGGCACTGCTTTTAGAGAGAAAAGCACAGGAAAGGAGCCGCTTGCCACCACTTATGAGCTGCCCTGGGAGTTCGGCCACCCTTGGGAAGCAAAGGTGTCTGGGGGCTGGAAGGGCAGAATGGGCTCAACTGGGCCCATGACTCCTGGGTCCTCTGTGCGCAGCAAGTGCTAGGGTCTCAGAGCATGTCAGAAGATGAAACAAGAAAAACGCAGAGGACAGCATCCCGGAGCCAGGGGGGCTTGCAGGGTGGCAGGCACCCTCCTCTTTGCCTTGGACCTCCCTGGCTTAGGCACCTTTTTTCTCCAGGGCAAGTGCATGGCTGTGAGCACATGCTCAGACTACGTTTGCTGAGGTGTCAGTGCCAGATAACTGTCTTCACAATGCAAGGGAGACTTACTGTTAAAATACCCTCACCACAGGCATGCACGTATGCATGCATGTACATGCACACGATTGCCCACATCGACTGCTAGATCTCCAGACAGCATATCCCAGGTGCTCCTGCAGGGCCCTTAGGGCCCTTGCACTCTGGGCTTCTGACTTCCTGTCTCATCTCCTCACTGACTTCTTGGGTTCTTTTCCCATCAAATCACTCATTGTCTCAGCCAGATTTGGGAAAGGCCAGGCTAACTAAGCCCTCTTTTCTCCTGCTCATGCCTGCGGTAGACATCATGAATCAATCCCACACCTACTTCTCTTGGGCTCAGTATGCAGAGCCCATCAGTAACAGTGCTCTGGGAAGCCATGCTGAATCATCCCCCTGAAACAATGACCTTAACTCCCCAAACCCACAGTCTGAGTCTGCCTTTTTCTTCAGGGGTCAGCAGTACTTGTCCAGACCCAGTGCTACAAAAGTTTCAGCACAGCAAAGACCCATCACCATACCCATCATCAAGAGTCTCTGGTGGAGCTTATCGTTTACTCTATATCAGCCATCGACCTAGGCATAAAACACAGGATGTCTTAGTTAGGAATTTTAGTGCTGTGAAGAGACACCATGACCATGGCAAGTCTTTTAAAGGAAAACATTTAATTGGGCTCACAGTTTCAGGAGTTTAGTCTGCTATCATCATGGTGGGACATGAGGGTCACACAGGCAGACGTGGTGCTGTTTAAGGAGCTGAGAGCTCTATATCTTGATCTGCAGGCATCAGGAAGTGAACTGTCTCACTGGGTGTAGCTTGAGCATAGGAGACCTCAAAGCCCACACCAGCAGTGACACACTTCCTCTAACCAGGCTATACCCACTCCAAGAAAGCCACACCTCCTAAAAATGCCACTCCCTTTGGGGGCCATTTTCTTTCACATCACCACACTGTATCTTGTAACCAACTGGCAGATATTTTCATCACCAGTTCTTACACTGGAAAAGTGAGTCTCAGAGAACTCCAGTCACTTGACAAACGTCACACAGTGTGAGGTGGTGGAGCTCAGATGTCATTGAACAATGTTACCTCTTTCACAAGGCCTGGGACACTCCTTAAGTCATGAGATAACACAGCTTCCTAAAGTGGCACACAGCCTGGAGGTCAGGACCACAGAGCCCACCTGTCCCTTTGGCTGGGTCAGGAACCTTAGAGGGGTCAGCCTTTAACCAACAGTCTGTGGTACAGCTGACCAGAGATATGGGGTGGCAGCATCCCATGCCTTGACACTTCAATTTTGTTTCACACTTGGAGCCCGAGGCCCAGTAGTCACATCAGTCCCAGATATCAAGTGGCTGGCTGGCTGGCCACAGGCTACTCCTATATTCATCACACACGGAAGGCCTTGTTTAAAAAAAAAAAAACAAAAACAAAAAACAAAAGCCATTGCGCTCTTCATAGCTTTATCTGCAAGGGGAGGGAGAGAATGTTTTTTTTATACCAGCTCTCGCCCAAGACTTAGTGGGACTGTCCATGACTGGAAATTGTGGAGGGAGGAATATGGTAGCTGGCCAAAGATTTGGCTAATGAAACACATGTCACATGCAAGGTACAGCTGCCTCCTGCAGGGCCGTGGGCAGGTCATCAGGCCTGGGGACCCTGAAATCCAGAGGCTGGGTCAGGAAGAATAGAACCACAGCCACAGTGGCCAGTGTTGACCTGGCTGTTCCTAACCCTCAGCTGTTCTTGAGTATAGCCACACCCTGGGTGTGACCCCTCCATGTTGCTTTGCTGTTCTTGGCTGTGGGATTTCTTTGGGTTTTGGACACTGTGTTGCCCAGGCTGGCCTCACACTCACCAGTCCTGAGTGCTGGAATCATAGGTGTGCGACGCCATGCTAGCTTCTCCCTGTGCTCAGACATGACACAGGCTCTTGATGGGAGCTTCCTGGATTGGATGTGCCTCCCCATGGGATGACTTTGACTAAGTTATTCAACCTCTCTAAGCTCATATTCCTCACTTTGAGCTTGGGGCTACTGATGCTCTCGATTCTGTGTGAATCCAGAGAGCCTAAACCAGCTGCCTTACAGCAATGGCTTCTGTGGTTGTCACCTCAGTCTTCATATTGTTTGTGGAGGGGTTTGACTTTCCCCAGCTCACAGAGGCAGAAGCTAGGTATGCTTATCCAAAGGTACATTTAGGTGGCGGGGCTTGACCACTGGGTCTGCCTGAGTCGCATGGAGGTGGGACTTTTTCTCCTGATTGGAGTCCAAAGTCATCTGAAGACTGAGCAAACAGGCAGAGCTCCTGACTAGTATTCATGCTATTTCCAGATTTCCAGGGCCCGAGCCCTCTCCCTTTCTGGACCACCAAGGCCTTGGTACTATAGGTTGGTTAAGGAGCTGATGCACAAGCTCGGGACTAGACAAAAGTTCTGAGTCATTCCTGCTCATGTCCTGGGAGCTTAACTATACTGGATCACATCAGCAACTTCCTTTGTTCTGTGGATCTGGATGGATACCCAGGGCAAGGACTAGCACATATAGTCCTTCTAGCAAGTGGTATCATCTTCTCCTCTCCTTCCTTCTCCATACCCCCTTTCTCTCCAGGTTCTAACTGTGTGGACTAGTTTACCCCCTAACTTGTGTCCTATTGCATCAGCCTCTGGAGTGCCTTGAGCTCTCACCACACCCCACTGTATTCAAGATGGATTTCAGTCCCTATTCCCCTGGGAGTAGGACCCTTTCAGAGAGTGCATGAACTGTACAACTGCAGATGTTTGGTATTCCACTCCCAGATGCTATGCCTTGGGGATATGCAGGACAGCTCCAGAGCATCTGCAAGAAAGCAGCCACCTTGGTAGATACATGTTGCATGCAAGTTTCATCCAAACTGAGACATTCCATCCTGGAGGAGCTTAAAGGACTCAGGAAATAAACTACACAAGTTTTGGGAAGTTCCAGAAACTTTCAAGATTCACATAGGTCTTCCATGCTCAGGTTATATAAACTGTAAGGATGGCTTGAGAGAGGAGACGTTCTGGCAGGTCAAGCTCCAGGCTGCTACTTTCCTGAGTCAATGCCCTGCTGGGGGTGAGCTTTTCAGAAATGCAGTTGCCCATGGTCCTGTATCTAACTGCAATAGACTCACTGACTTGCCAAGTTAAACTCTGATAGAACCCTTTCTCTGGCTTGTGCCCTATCTGGTGCCTTTTCTGGAGTAAGTTTGTTCCTGTGTTCAAGGAAAAGTCACACAACACTGCAGACCTGTCCCTACATCATGAGGGGTTGCATGAGAATGAGGCTTGCTATGGAGAGGGCTGACACAAGAACTGACAAGAGATGTTTCCAGGATCTGTGGGCCTGGTCTACTTCCGTGGCCTGGCTCTGAGATGTGAAGGAGGTCCTTGTCAGACTCGGTGAAGAGACTGGCATTGTTGTGCCTTCCTTCTTCAAGGCCTAGGCCAATCATGCTATGAGACTGTTATTTCCCAATCCCAAATCCTAAATTGGAGCCCTTGGGATCAGAGCAGGAGCAGGAACTCTGGCTGTGTAACCCAGCATTCTGCTGCCCCACGGCTGCTCTTATATACTGACTTTCCTCTGATGGTTGATAGTGGCTATCAACTCCACAGGTTCTAGAATAATCCAGGAGATAAACCTTCGGGCATGTGTGTAAGGGAGTTTCTATTTAGGTTAACAGAGATGGGAGGACCCAATCTGAGGGTGGTACTGTCCCAAATGTGGGGTCCTAGATGCACAGAGAGTGAGCTAAGCAGCTGTATCTATCTCCATCTGCTTCCTCTTGACCCAAGCTCCTACTGCCATGCCTCCTCACCGTGATGGATCTCAACCAATGAACCAATGAACCTGCACTTCCTTAAGCTGCCAAGGCAGCTCTTTCATCACAGCTGTAAGGAACGTGTCTGATATACACTCCTCTGCGCTCTTACTGCAGCTCTTCGGACCAGTGACAAACCTGAGAATCACAGTCTGCAGTTCCTGCACATGGCACCAGGAGCCCTGGCTGCTTCCAGAGCTGTGGGTTTGGCTCCAAGGAGCAGAGGTCATCTTCTCCCTCCACAGACACCTTCCCTCTCTGTGCTATCTAGGAGCTCGGCACAGACTCCTTGGATGTCCCTACACTGAGCATGCTCACCGTCTCTGCTGATACAGGCACACATTTGTCTCTAAGGAGAAGGGCACCTGCTTTTATTTCCACAAACAGCTCCAAGCTGGGCAGGCATTCAGTTGTTTTGAGCCTCTACGGAGGCTAAAAAGGCACGGCAGGCACCCTGCACAGCTGGTAGCCATCAGATTGTCCTGCGAACTGTAAGGTAAAGTGCGTGTCCCTCAGCTGCACATCCAGCCCTGCAGTCAGATTCACATGGAAGCTGAGTATCAGCAATGCTCCTCCCCGGTTTGCGGTTTTCCTTGTTCTTGTAGAAGTCCCCTGTTCTCCCTCAGAAACACACATCCAGTTACAGTGCTTTCCCCGAGCTTGCATTCCCTGACTTGTGCAGCAAGCCAACTGGAGGCCCCTGTGCAGAGCTCTGAGCCCTGGGCCTAGAGGCTCTACCTCTGAGCCTGAGTTTTAATAATTCCAATCCCTGCCTTTGTTTATTGCCATACACACGCATGCATAATTACCCAAGCATGCATATGCATACCTATAGTGTTCAAACTTCAAAGTCATGGATGCATGCCTACATATGCATGACTGTGCCCACATGTATACATAACCACATCTATTCACATACACATCATATTTGAACATTTATGTCCTATATGTGTCCATTACACACACTGCACACACACACACACACACACACACACACACACACACACACACACACACACATCTGTATGTGTTGATGTGTATGCATAAGCACATCACCTGTATGTGTTTATGTGTATGTCTGCAGGTAAAACCACATGTTTGCTATCCACATGCATACCACATATGCTCACAGGTACATGAATGTGTGACCACACCTAAACCCATGCTCTGACCGTAGATTGAAAAAAAAAAAATGCCCTGTATGGTAATGCTCGGGAGAATACGGGTGTAACCAAACATATTCGTTTGTACCCTAGCACACACATCTCCCATAGACATATGAATAGATGCAGCTCATGTGTACACATGCAAAGTTATTGACAGCAGAGTTCCTAGGCAAGAGGACACTATTGAACATCGAAAACGCAACCGGTGTGCTTGTGTAGCCAACAATCTCTCACCACAGGCAGGCACGCACAAATGCCTGGGCGAATTACTTCCAAGCTCGGGCACTTCATCACCCAGGGCACTGGATGTGCGCCTGGGCACCACTCCTGAACCCCACCACCTGGTTGTAATTGCTCCCAGCCCGGGACTGTGCAAAGCTGCGTCACGGGAGCACACGGCCCCGATCCCACAGCTCTCTGTGCGCCCCCAGCCCCGCCGCCACCCGGCCCGGCCCGCGGCCATCAAAAGGCCGCTTTGGGCGCGGGCACCTGTTCGCAGACCGCCGCCGCGTTTTATCTGGCACGGTGAATAATTGATGCGCCGCTGCTTTGCAGTCAAACGCGCGGGCTGCCCGCGCCGCCGCCGCCCGCCGGCCGCTGTGATTTATTATTTACCAGCGCGCGTCCGCCGTGTAAGGTGAGCACTGTGGCTGCTCGCAGAACTGTTACAATCTGGCCTCGTTAGTGGCCTTTCTTGCTGCCTCTCCAAACGGCAGCCCCGCTGATTGATTTTCCCGCCGAAGCCGTGCCATGAAATCCCAGCGCTGCTGCTCTCAAAGCGGCTGCGGAAAGCCAGGCTTGGCCCTTCTTCCCCAACAAGAGCCTGTGTTTGCTAGCGCGGCTTTCATGGCGTCCCCGGCTCCGCCGCTGGCCCTATTAGCACGGTGCCCGGCTCCCACCATTCCTGCAGGCGACGCTAGGCTGCGCGCGGTGGTCGCCCGGGACCTCGTAGGGCCTTTCAAGCTGGCAGCGAGGCGCAGCCTCCCCGCGACCGCAAAGTTTTCCTGCCTTGGAAGTTTTCAAACGCACTAGGCTGATCGGAACCCGTTCTTCCTGGGACTCTCCCAGTGGCAATGAAGAGGAGTCCCTCTGGACAACCAGCCCAGGAAAGGAAGGCATTTTGGGATTGCCCATTGTATGCCTTGTGTTCAGTCTTTAAACCATTCAGTGTCGACCGACACTCAACCAGGACAGGCCATAGAGCTAGCAAGAGGAGCCCGCGATGCGCCTAAGCCACACAGTGACTGTTCTGGGTACTACTAAGGCTGAACTCCCAGTGTGGAGTTCAGCTCTAGACTTAATGCATCTCTGGTCCTCTGTGTGGGTATTCAGATCTCAGGACTCAGGTAGTGCCTATGTCATGGGGGGCGTGGCCACATTTCCCGGATGCCAGCAGACCTGAAATTTAGAGGACAGTGGCCAGATCCCAGATATTCTAGTAGTAGAAGGAAGGGACCCATCTGGCAAGTTTGCTTAGGGGAGAACCCGGGACGACAGTTAACAAGGTTTTGGAATTTGTAGTGTGGCCCAAGTGGTTCTTGAGTCAGGGCCCCCGGGATGGGATGGGAAGTCTGGAAACTGACTCCCAGTTCCTGAGCAAATGCTGCCACCCTTCCGGAGGCATAGAGAAAGTAGGCCTGTCCCACTTCTTCCTTTCATCTATTCTCCACAGCGTGGAGTGGAGATGAGTCTCTGATATCCGACCTGCTGTCCTGATAGGATGGGGACTGGACAGTGGGGACCACAGCAGTATACGGATCCAAAAGATTGTCCCGGTGTTGTCTGACTCTGGAAGTCACCAGTTATTACTTACATTAAGGGGTTCCATAGTGGCCTGGTTACTGTTTGACCTTGGAAAGCTAGAGAACACATTTGCAATCATTTAGGTCATGCCCCTGCTGCAGTTACATGACTGGGGGCCCCAGGAGAAAGGGATTTGCTTGCACTTACACAGAACCTTAGTAGTAAACAGGACCAAAGCCAATGACCCTGCTCTTAATTGACAATTTTTAACCTTTTGTACTTACCATAATTTTGCATTCTTCCTTTTATTTCATAATAACACACCAAGAAGATGTGGAGGTGGCCAGGGCCACCCCCCAAACAGCCTCAAGCACTGTCATGGCTAAGGTCTGGGTATTCATCCTTCCCCAGACACCGCTGACCTTTCTTTGACTTGATGGTGAAGGCCTAACCTGAAAGACTAAGATTAGGAAAGGAAGCCAACGTCTACAAAGGCCAATCTGGACTCCTGACTACTGCAATATGGAAGGGCAAGTCCACCCACCCATCCTCTGAGAGACACACCTGTGAGCAGTACTTGCAAATAACTTGGTTCTTTTAGCCAAATCAGTATTGCGAGTGTGGGAGAAGAGGCTCCTAAAAATGAACACCTTTCAAATATATCCAGAGGCTTCCTTTTCTAGCCCCAGATGGAATCAAAGGAGTTGGTTTTAAGTTCAAACTGAAATGGCGACAAAATTGAACTAAATAGAATTTTTGAAGACACCAAAAGGAGAGGCAAGTTTTGTGATGCCTCCAGGGAGTTTCTGAGTCAGGGTACAGGCAGGAGTTTAGTGGATCCCTAAGTTGGAAGATGGCCAGAAATATCCAGGGAGATTAGACAACTGAGGTGCAGGAGGAAGAATGGGAGAAGGGAGCCCTGCATGCAGACCAATAGGAGGGGCCTCGCCATGCAGCACACCGTCAATCAGAAAACTTCCTGAGGTAGGAGGGAGTCACCCCAAAAGGTAACACCAAATGTTCTCATGCATCCTGAGCTGGTGATAAGGCATATTCATTCTCACCAGCCAGTCTGGAAAAAACTATCTCCTGGGAGTACTGGTTAGACTACATAGAGAGGTCTTGTCTTTGTAAAATTAATTATTCACCTCTGACTAAATGCTGCTCTGGTCCTTCCAGAGACAGAGCAACTCCTTTCATAACTCAAGAGCGTCGAGTAGATTTAAACATCCATGTGTTTAATAATGGAGCTTCAAGAGACAAAGTAAAAAGTGATTGAACTGCAAGCAGAAATGGGCAAATCCATAACCAGACTTGGAAATATCAATGCCAATTTCTCCATAGTCGATACGAAAGGAAATCAGTAAAGCTCCAGGAAACGGTCCAGCCTCAGTGGTGAACTTGACAGGCGTCTATAGAACACCTCATCCAACTACACTGGAACACTCCACAGTGTTTAGCAACCCAGACTACTTCTAAACTATCAAACAGGTGTCAGTGCACTTAAGAAGTGCAAAGTCTGTTCTCTCATCACTCAGAATTTGTCTTAAAACTCAGTGGTAAGAAAAGTACACCGAACCCTAATGTTTAGAAACTAATAAACTATCAAAGGAGAAATGAAAGAAAATTAGAAAGAATTTTTGAAATTATTGTAAATAAAGAAAAATATGTGTTGCATCTAAAACTATATATATACACATATATGTATATATATGTATATATATATATACATATATATATGAGGAAATTATGTAAAAGGGATAGTGGCCTGAAATCAGTGGAAAATAAAACAACAAACAAACAACGAGGGTAGGGAAAAAAATCTGAACCATAAAGCTTAAAGTGAAAATAAACAGAAAAGCATAAACAACAAAGCTTGTACTTTGAGGTTGTTATCAAATGAGGTTTATCCTGGGTTAAAACAGGTTCAACAAACTGATCAATTAATTTTACACAAATCCATTCTAAAACCCACACAGTAATGCAAAATGCCTGGAAGAGCCAAGGCACTTTTGAAATTGAAGGTCAAAGTTGAAGTGTACTAACACCTTATGTATTCTATCAACACAGCATCCAACATTGCAGTCAATATGGTGGGGGCTGGTGTCAGAATAGACGAACAGATCAATGAGACAGAATAGAATGCATTAACCAGCCCCACATACACAGACAACAAACTCTCTACAGATAGAATTGAATAAAGGACAATCTCCCAGATAAATAATGGCAGAGTACATGGATATCCATATACAGAAACACACTTGACACACACCTTTTTTCCTATAT